>JANIJH010000005.1:15612542-15642318 GCA_024520975.1 Erythroxylum areolatum | reverse complement strand
CCAAATCAGATTCGTCAAACGAGATCACCCCATCGTTTTGCCTCTTTTTCTTTGCTGATGAGTCTTCAGCGACCTGCCTGGCATACCTCTTTCTTCCTCTGACGGTGGACCCTCCTACTGCACTGCCACCAGATATCATGTTTATGACCCTAACCGGTCGGTCATCTTGCTGACTGGCATTTCTGTCGCCTCTTACCCTGAACTGTCTTCTCTTGTCGCGTCAGTCGTCTGAATTCCTGTTCTGCCCCACTCCATCGTTCGTATCGTTTTGCTTCCAAGACTTTCGCCAGTTATCAGACCGACCGCTCCTACCCTCATTATCCCATTCGGCATTTGTACTGTGCTTCAAAAATCTACCCAGCTTTCCCCTTTGAATAAGGAATTCAATTTCCCGCTTTAAGTCCCAACAGTCCTCCGTGTCATGACCTACATCTCTATGGAAACGACAATATAAATCAGGATCCCTTTTTTTTAGGGGAGTTTTCAACTTATTAAGCTCTCGGAGGGATTCCCCTTATTCTCTTATGGCTGCCAGTACTTCCGCATACCGCCTGTTGAGCGGGGTGAAGGCTTCTCGTCGTTGGTCCTTTCGATCGGTCGGCTTCCTCCAGCTAGACTGATCCTTCTGTCGCTTGTGTGAATCATCTGTTCTGCCATTTGGCCAACGGTCATCTGCCCTACGTTTTATGTTTTTCAACACTTCCTCGAGTTGGATATATTTATCCGCCCGATTTCTTATCTCTTGAATAGACCTGGGATGAACGAGGGCCAATGACTTCTTGAACTCTTCATCCCTCGTGTTGCTCATAAGGGCAGCCAACATGGACGAGCAGGTGAGGTCAAGGACTTCAACAGCTTCATTGTTAAACCGAGTGATGAACTCCTGTAAAATTTCATTCCTTCCTTGGGTCAACTACATCACTTCCAAGGCAATCTTCTGCGGCCGTTTACTTGTGGCAAACTGGTTGAGGAATAGCAACTTAAAATCCTCAAAACAAGTGATGCAACGTGGAGGTAAACTGTTGAACCATCGCCGGACTGCTTCTTGAAAGGCTGTACAGAAAGCCTTACATTGAATGACATCAGGGATGCAATGCAGGTTCATCATTGAGTTAAAGTATTGAAGATAGTCGAGGAGATCGGTCTTTCCAGTATATTTTTCAGGCATTGGTATCTTAGTACCGACCACTGGAAGGCTATCCAGGATCTCCTGAATGAAAGGAGAGCTGTATTGTGTTGATGGCTGATCCGGACGAGAATTCATGCCCATATTGATTCGATCGTCCACGATTTTTTCGAGAGTTTTAGCAGAATGGCGATCAGCTATCATGCCTATCTGTTGAGCGGGGGTTTGCTGCTGTTCTGTCTGAGATTGTAAGATTTGGCGAATCAATAGATCGACCACTTCCTCTATTTGTCTTTGGGTAAGGGAGATTTATTATGGAGGAGGGTTTGTGTTTATAGGGTGTTGGATGTGAGAGTGTGAGTTATTTCCGGCATTATCCTCCAGGGCTACGCTCTACTCTTCTTGATCTCGGTTTTGGGGTGGTGGTTAGTCATTCGGATGCGAAGATTGTATTTGATTATTCGGGTTTAATGGGGGTAGTTCGTCTGTGCTAGGGTTTTGGGTGATAGGTGGAAGGGCGGCGGCAGGTAATTGCAAGCCTATTCATTGTAGTGTAAGTGCCGCGATAGCGGCAACATCTGGATTTGTTGCTGCCGCCTGACTTATCTGTGTGCTTCTGGACGTAGTGCCCTGACGTCTGGCCCCACGGTAGGCGCCAACTGGTTCAGTCTGATTTTGTTGAGGTTGGGCGCCGCTGCTTGGATCCATGATCTCAATTAACTTCAACTAGGAGGTACCTGCAAAAACAATAAAGGCACACCGGGGGTTGATCACCGGCTTGCGCCTCCGATGCTTAAGTCAGTTCTTTGTCATAGGTTTTGTCTATGAATAGAGGGAATTAAGATTTTTAAAGTTGTACCTGCATCATGAGGAGATAATGGACTTATATAGTAAATACCTGCCGTGCTTAAGTCAGCATTTTGGGAATGGGTCGATCAGCCCACAAGCTATCCAAAGGTTGGACCTGGGCCTAGCACGACCGACCCGACCACATATATATATATATATATATTCTATGTTGGAAATTTTAATACACTTATAATATTATATATATATATAATTATAACTCTTTTCGTAGTTCGCTGGATATTCGTTATTGTTTTAGCTATATCCTCTTGATATACGTTA
This sequence comes from Erythroxylum areolatum, assembly GCA_024520975.1. NCBI lineage: Eukaryota > Viridiplantae > Streptophyta > Magnoliopsida > Malpighiales > Erythroxylaceae > Erythroxylum > Erythroxylum areolatum. The sequence continues at coordinate 15,640,064 of JANIJH010000005.1, read as the reverse complement.
GAATCTTTACATAACAGAGACTGCTGAGATTGCAATATGCCTCAAAATAAAAAAATTTGAGCATTATAGTCAAGTGAATTGTTAAAGATTTAGTATAATTATCAATGATTAAAAAATTCAACTAGTTCAATCAGTTTAACCGCAAAAACTTTGAAATGATTAATATTCTAGTTAAATTTTTAATTTTTTTGTTCAATTTGTTTTATTAATTGTTATTATTAAAAAATATTAGTTTATTAATTAAAATATCAGTTTTGTAAATTAATCATTTTTATTAATAAATATTAACTAATTTTTATTTAACAGACTATTTTTAATTAAATTTTAAATTATTTGATAAGTAAGGATATTTTCATTCAATTATATTTCAATTTTTTTAATTTTCTTCAATCTTTAACCGGTGTTATGATAGCCTAATCCTATTAGCTCAAGGATTTTAAATTAATAATTTTGATTATAACAATCAATAATATTTCAAGTTTAGTTACATTTTAAAATTCAAATTTGGATTATTTTAAAAAATAGAACGATATATATCAAGAGGTTTAAAAAGTTAGGTATTCATTTAAAATAAATGGTTAAACGTTTAACAATCCCTATTTTGTAAGAACCATCTTAACAACCTGATCCACATAATTAGAAACAGTTCCACAAATTTTGGAATGGATAAACTATTAGAATTTGTCAAAGATAGTGAGGAAGATGCTTTAATAGATTCAAAGTAGATTCAATCAGTTAGTCTATGATAAAATTGAAGCAACAACTAGTTGAAGGGAACCCTTATTTAAGGGAGAGCTATTGTATTTGAAAAGGCACCAGATTTTAGAAATACATCAGTAGCATCAACACTTATGCTCGAAAAGTTGCACTTTATAACCTTTGTGTTTTAGAAAGTGAAAAGACTATCAAGAGAGAAATCAATATTCATCAGAGCTCATAGAACAAATTCTATTTTTCATTAGTTGAGAGATTGAAGAGGCTTGTTAAATGCTACTAGTGTGGAAGGTTGAAAAACATTGAAAAAGAAGAGACTTGTCAAATTACTACCTAGAGATTATTAGTGAAACAGTCAGGTTGGATATTTAGGAACTACACATAGGCTTAGTTATAAGCCAAACCAGTATAAATTAATTGTGTCATTCTTTCTCTTTCCTTAACTCTTAATTTTCCATGTTATAGTTATTGTTGTTTTCAATTGTAAGAGACTCCTTTCATTATAAATTATAATAGGCTCTTTTCATTTTAAAATTTAACAGGCTCATATCTTTTATATGAATTGATAGTAACTTGCAAAAATTCTCAAATCATACACAATTCACCCCCTCCCCCACCTCTTACGTGTGTTTGATTTATCATTTGGTATCAGAGTGAGGTTTCACATTTATTGTGTTTTGTACCACATGATAGATCATGGCAAACAACTTAAGAAGTATTGAAGACAATTTGTCACAAAGCCCCTTTATTTTAATGGAAACAATTATTCCTTTGGAAGGAAAGAATGACAATTTATCTCCAATATGTGAATATTGTAGTTTAGCAAGCTAGTGGGAGTTACATCTCTTGCTACTAATGATGTAGAATTATGGATTGATGCAGATAAAAGAAATGCACAGCTGAATGCTAAAGTAAGAAATTATCTAATTTGTGCACTCTCTCCAGAAGAATATGAAAAGATATACCACTATTCTACGGTAAAGGAAATGTGGGACAAACTTCATGTTACCTTTGAAGGAACAAAGAAGGTAAAGAAACATAAGATAAATGTTTTAGTGCATCAATATGAAATATTAGCATGAAATAGGGAGAAACCATAGACAAATTCTTTTGGAAGATTCAATAGCATCATCACAGCCTTGAAGAATTTGGGAAAGATATATCCCAATGATGAGCTCGTAATAAAGATCCTAAGGTAACTACCAAAGAAATGGAGACCCAAAAATGATAGCTCTAGAAACTATAAAGGATCTAGATACTATTTCACTTGATTAGCTAAAAGGAAACTTGATCATCTATGAGACAAAGCTTAGACAAGATAAAGGATCCTCCTATAGAATAGGAATGACTCTAAAAGCTACTGATGAATTAGCTCTATCCAATGGTGATGAAAACGACACTGATTGCGGATAGATAGAGATGATGAATTCAATTTTATGGTTAGAAAATAAGCTCTCTTTTACAAAAAAAAATTGATAAAGACCAGAATGTCTCCTTCTTCTTTAAAAGGACAAAAATGAAAATAGAAGACCTTGAAAGCAAGTTATGACTGCAACTTGGTATGATGAAGATTTTGAAAATTTTGATGAAGACGAGTCTAAAGAAGTAAGCAATGTTTACCTTATAGTTGATTCAGAAGAAGATGAGGTCTTTTGTTGTAACTCTGATATTGAATTTGATAAATTACGAGACGCATATCTTGAACTATATGCTCAGTATAAGTAGTTAATTGTGCAATATTTCAAAGAGGTCAAAAAGTCTAAAAACAATTACGCATCTTTGAAAAATTAAATTAAATCATTAGAATCAATGAATAAGAACTTGTTGTCTAAAAATATATCTCTTGAAAATGATTATAAGAAAAAACGTATCCATAAAAGAATTTTTGAGAGAAAAATTGACTTTGTTAGAAAATGCATTGCTTAAGAATGATTATGAAAAAGTAAAACAATTAGAAGAAAAGGTTGTTATACTGGAACTTGAAAAGGAGAAATTTTCTAGAAAAATCATATCTTTATAAAAGGATATTACTAATTTTGTTGATGGAAAGAATAATTTTGATACATTACTTGGTAATGGTAAATGTGTCTTTGATAAGGCAAGAATAGGATATGATGAAGATAATAATATTAAGTTGTACAAGAATTTCTTTATTAGAAATAGCAGTAGTAGCCATAATCAAAAAGGCAGTAATCTATTGCATGACAAAAATGATAGTAATTCTCGTTCATTTGTTTTGTTCTTTTACTATGGTAAAGATGGTCATATTAGTCACTCTTGTAACATTTGTAGAATGAAGAAATTATCCGAGATATATGTTTGGAGACCAAAAGGTCATATTAATAACTTGAAAGGACCCAGAAAAGTTTGGGTACCTAAACTAAGGTAATACATTATGCAAATATGCTTTAGAATAGTGACAAGAGAAAGTCAATGAATAGTTGACAATGGTTGTTCAAGATATATGACAGGTGAAATATCACACTTCAACTATATCGAAAGCAAAGATGGAGGGAATGTTGTCTTTGCAGACAAAAACAAAGCAAAAGCCACTGGAATTGATAAATTTGATGCCTCGAACTCTACTTCTATTAACAATGTTCTCTGTGTTGATGGTTTGAAACATAACCTACTGAGTGTAAGTAAGTTATTTGATAAGGGATATAGAGTCACATTCTATGCATCTAATTGTGAAATAATTGATCATAATAATGATAACATTGTATTTTTTGGTCCTAGAAATCAAAATATATATATTGTACTCAACTGGAAGATATGTCGTCTCAAAATGTTAAATGTTTTGTTTCTCTAGAAAATGACTCATTAATCTGGCATAGAAGATTTGGACTTGCTTATATGAGTATTTTATCGAAATTGTCCAAGAATGAATTAGTTATCTACTAACCAACCACTTAAGTTTAAACATATGGATTTATTTGGCCCTACTAGAATTCAAATTTTTGGTGGTAAACATTATGGTTTTGTTATAATATATTATTGTTCTAGATTTTACATGGGTTTATTTCGTAGCAAATAAGGATTATGCTTTTGAAGCCCTTGAGAAGTTTTACAGAAAAATTTTGATTGAAAAAAAATACTGCATTACTTCAATTCAAAGTGATCATAAAGGAGAATTTGATAACAAAAAAATTGAAGATTTTTGTGATAATCATGGTATTACTCATAATTTCTCATGTCCATGGACTCCTCAGCATAATAGAGTTATTGAGAGAAAGAAGATGGCTTTTGTTGATATGGTTAGGACCATGCTATGTGAAAGTGGTCTACCTTATGGCTATTGGGTAGAAGATATGTCTACTGCTTGTTACATTTTGAATAGGTGTCTTATAAGACCCATTCTCAAAAAGATCCCTTGTGAGTTGTGGAAAGGAAGAAAGCTAAATGTTGCCTACTTTCAAGCTTTTGGCTACAAGTGTTTTGTAGTGAATAATGGTTAGGAAAATATTGGAAAATTTAATGCAAGATTGGATGAAGCTATATTTCTAAGATACAACACTGTTAGCAAAGGATTTAGAGTCTACAACAAAAAAACTAAGAGGATAAAAGAATCAATACATATAGTATTTAATAAAGCACTGGCCACAATAATAACTTCTGATTTAGATGATGAAGAGCATCCTTTGATTCCTAAACATATGCCACAAATTCAAACTGCACTAGTAGTGCCTTCAAATTCACAAAATTAATAAGGTCCTTTTAAAGCTAGGACTAAGAACTCCTTCTCCAATTACACCTCAACAGGCTCTTATATTGCAAAGGACACTAGATACTTATAGCAAAAGAACATCAAGAGAATGGAGAGGTCTTGATACACTTAAGTATATTTTAAGAGACCCTTAATAAGGTCTTAGAACAAAAGCATCCTTCAAAAAAAAGGAATCTCCACTTGAAGAAATTCCCAAGGCCTAAAGATCCAAGAAAAGGAAATTTTTAATACAACAGAAAGGAGAGCCTTTAACACCTCTAAAAATTCTTTAATCGATGGAAGTTGAAGCAAGATACAAAATGCTCTAAAAGAAACAAAAGGTGATTTCTGGGCGCATTCTGCCTCCTCTATTGTTTGATAACATTGGTATTCCTATTTTCCCTTACTTTCTCTCTGTTGGATGGCATAATTTCTTGAGCTTAAATGATACTATCTGTGATGAGTTGGTTTGTTTATTTTATACACATATGAAAAAGGAAGTTATAGATGCAAAGTTGGCAATTATATCTTGGGTGGGTGAATGTAAAATTTTGCTTACTGAGAAAATTTTAGGAAACTTAATAGATATAGCTCCCATAGGCAGAATTGATTTCCCTTATCATAAATGGGATGTGGCTAATATAAAGTTAGGAGAAGTTATGGAATTTATCTGTCTTCACACCGAGAATACACAAGATGGAAGACCTTGGTGTAGACAGTTGGATTTAATGCACACATATTTTGTCTACAATTTGTTGAAAGGTAACCGAATAAACCTCACAGCCATGATTATGCATTTTATATTAGACAAAGGCAGTTATAAGAACAATACTGGATGCTTTCCATATAGGATGTTGCTTACTAAGACATTTGCCTATTATGATGTGTCTTTTGACAATTTAGAATGGTACGAGGTTGCTAATTTTCATTCATTAATTCCATTTCAATTTGGGTAAAAGCTGAAAGATAATATAGTGGTGAAGAAGAATGAAAAGATAACATATGTCTTGGGTCCTACCCAGAGAAACAGCCTCCTTTCACTCCTCAAGATGCAAATAATATGGTCCTTCAATAACAGCTGAGGGACATTCAACTCAATCAAGATTGGATGAGTGGCCAGATAAACAGAATACAGGGTCAACTTAATCATATGCAACTTCTTAGAACTCTTATTGAATCCCTCAAGGAATATTTTCGATAAAGAACATACTTTCTTTAACGTTTTCTGTGAATATCTTTTGTTAATGATTCTTACATTTGAATATTTGTGCTCTTTTATAATTGCATGTTATTCTGCTTATTTTGTTCAATTCTTATCCCTTATTTTTGATAACGACAAAAGGGGAGAGTAGAAGAGAGATGTTTTTGTTTTGATTAATATTTTACTTTGATATTTTTGCTTTGATAAATTTGAAATATGGAATATGTTGATTGGTTGATGAACTTGCCTATGGCATCTGTTGATTGGTTGATGAACTTGTTTGTACTGTTAAAATGCTGAAATTTGTTGAAATGATATATTTGCTAATTGTTGAAATGTTCTTATGTTTTTTTAAACACGTCTAATATGTGATGATAGATAATATTCTTAAGCTAAATTTCGACAAAAGGCTCCTTCTAATCAAGGTTGATAGTAAGGACTTACATATAAAGAGTACAGATATTTTTCGAAATCCTTCACTATTGCTTGATTTTTTATGAAAAATATATCTTTTATTGCCTGTCATCATCAAAAAAGAGGAAATTATTAGCTCGTGGCTTTTAAATTAATGATTTTAAAGATAACAATAAATAATATTTCAAGTTTAGTTACATTTCAAAATTCAAACTTGGATTATTTCAGAAAAGATAACAATATATATCAAGAGGTTATAAAATAGGTATTTGTTTGAAATAAAAGGATAAACATTTAACAATCCCCATTTTGCAAGAACCATCATAACAACCTTATCCACATAATCATAAATAGTTCCATAAAATCCAAAATGGATAAGCTCCTATCATCTCTGTACAGATAAACGATCCTTTTGTTTACCTAATTTGATAGTCGACTTTAAGACGCAATCAAAAGATTATCCTAGCAACCAGATATTTGGAGATTATGTCAAAGATAGTGAGGAAAATGCTTTAATAGATTCAAATCAAATTTATTCAATTAGCCTATGATATAATTGAAGCAACGGTTAGTTGAAGGAAGTTCTTATTTAAGGGAGAGCTATTGTATTCGAAAAGGAATCAGATTTTAGAAATAAATCAATAACATCAACATTTACTCTCGAAAAGTTACACTTTATATCCTTTGTGCTTTAGAAGTGAAAAGACTCTATCAAGAGAGAAATCAATATCCATCGGAGCTCATATTGAGAAAATTCTATTTTTCATTAGTTGAGAGCTTGAAGAGGCTTGTTAATTACTAGTAGTGTAGAAGGTTGAAGAACCTTGAAAAAGATATACTTGTGAGCTTAGAGAGGTTCGTCAAATTACTATTTGGAGATTATTAATGAAACACTACCGAACTAGTATAAATTAGCTGTGTCATTCTTTCTCTTTCTTTAACTCTTAATTTTCCACGTTATAGTTATTGTTGTTTTCAATTTTCAAAAGGCTCCTTTCATTTTAAATTTTAATAGACTCTTTTCATTTTAAAATTCAACAGGCTCCTATCATTTATAGGAATTAATAATAACTTGCGAAAAATTTTAACTCACTCACAATTCATCCCCTTGTTGCGTATGTTTGCTTTATCAATGCCAGTTAAACTTTTGAAATCTTAAACATCTTATCTTATCGATTTAACTTTCGTTCCAATTCTTAAATCATTTATAATTACATCTTATTTAGGAATGTGATCGTATAGCCTATATTGGATAGAGCTACTTTGGAATTGTCATACTATTGTAAATAGAGGGGTTAAAATCCAAGTTAATAACAAGTTAATCTATTATTTAATGGTTTTTTTTTGGTTTACATGAAAAAATTGTTCAAAAATATTGTATGTAATGTGCATAACATGAGGATCTATTTCCAAACCACCTTGACTTAATCTGAATAAATAGCTAACTTCTTGAACCTTGGCCTAATCATGAGGAGTCTTTTTAATTAAGAAAATTTCTTTAATAATTATTAGCTTAGCATGGTATTATTTAACAATAAGAGTTTAACCTACGTACATCAAATTGTATATTTTTCCTAACATTGCATATTTGCTTCTTTTCCTAACCTTCTCATGATGAAGTCTTGACTTTTTACATTTACATACACTATGGAAAGCATTGTCAGGATTCTCGTAAGCTCATATGCAGCAAAAAGTTTGCTCCAATAAAAAGTCAACGAACTCTAGTGCACAAGATTTCCCAAATTACAAATGTTAGGAGAGCACTACAAAAAAATAATACAATCTGCGACGTTTTATTAGTAAAACGTCGCAAATTGTAAAAACTTTTTATAATGTTTAGAAAACGTCATAAAAAATTCAAATTTTTTGCGACGTTTTGTAAAAACGTTGCAAATTTATAACATTTTTTGCGAAAAACTGCGACATTTTGTTGAATAAAACGTTGCAAAAACGTTTGCGTTTTGTTTAATTAAAACATTTTGATCTTCTCAAGCGTCTCTTCTCTGGTTTCTTCTCTCGACGAGGCTCTCAAGACTTAGGACGTCGATTTTGTCAAAGTTGACCAAAATATACTCTTCGATCTTATCCTTATGTGTCCTTCCCTTAAATGCCTTGCTTTATTTAATGATTTTCTTTAATTGGTTTGGGGATAATATTAATTCTACAAGTGTATATGTGATGTTTGGTTCGTTACTTTCTGATAAATAGAACATAAAGACTGTTGAAGCTACTAACTATTGAACGCTCTTTTGCTGAGAAGCACTATCAGGATTTTTCCACTAGGCCATTCTTCAGTGGACTTGTTGACTACATCATCTCTGGCCCTGTTGTTGCCATGATCTGGGAGGGTAAGAATGTTATTACCACTGGCCGCAAAATTATTGGCGCTACAAATCTCGCAGAATCTGCTCCTGGAGCCATCCGTGGCGACTTTGCTATCGAAATTGGAAGGTAAACCTTTTCATATGATAAGATAATGAGTTGACTAAATGAATCCTTCACTAATTGCAACAAGTTTGGTTCCCAAATTAGAATTTTCCATCTATAATAACGACTTGAGATGATTTTGGTTGGGGGAAAATCATGTCGAAAACATTTTGAGTGGCCACTTGTTGCAGGAATGTTATTCATGGAAGTGATTTAGTTAAGAGTGCTAGGAAGGAAATTACACTTTGTTGTTATCAGTGCTTGTATACTTGAACTAGATGGGTTTTGTAACCATTGAATAGTATAAGGACACGGATGCACCGTTGTTCAAATAATCCAATTTAGATATTGTACTTTTTAATTGTTCAGTCGTGATTGACCAAGCATTTGGACGTTTGAAACTTAATTCTGCTTTGGCGATCAAATGGTAAAGGCAATATCTCTGTAGCTGCAAATGACCTGGAAGAGCCGGAAGATGTGAATGAGGAGATGAGGATTCCTAAAGCAAGTCCTTTTGACATTAAAACCAAGCAAGATACAGAGAAAGTGGCAGTTGAATTACTTGCTACAAGGTTAGAACATGGTTCTTGCGAAGATATACACTTTCGTATGTTTCTTTGATATCATATAAGATCACTCTTCCAGAGTTCTTTAAGCACACATGTCCAATTGCTATTGTGCACATGTACATTGGTGCAAAGAATATTCTGGATATTGTGAGCACCTAACTACAACTATTTACATTTGTTAATGTATATTGTGCATCTTTGAAAAAGTATGCTGAAATCATCCATTTGATTTCTCCATATTCTCTGTTCCTGTATTGATCACTATTGTTGTTTGATACTCAAATAAGGTTAGTTGGAATTAATAAGCTATTGATTGGAATTAGTGAAGTAACCCATAAGGGCTTAGAAGAAATAATGTACATAGTAAATGGATTATGTTTCTAAGTTGATGGTAATAAAGAAATGATCTCTATTGGTCTCATGAACATTGTTGGTTCTTGTTCTTCATTTTATGTTGAACCTTTCTAGGTGGCACAAGTAATGGTCACTTATTCTGAACCCTTCTTTTTCTCATTTTGTAGGATAATTCTCTCAATCTGCATTAAACTTCAATTCTGGAGCTCAAACAGCAATCTCTAACGTAATAATGGCTGCAGCAGTACTAGTGACTCTGTTGTTTCTCATGCCACTGCTTCATTACACCCTAAATGTCATCTTGGCAGCCATTATCTTAACAGCTGTGATTGGACGGATTGATTATGAAGCTGTATATAAATTATGGAAGGTTGACAAGCTTGATTTCTTGGCTTGTTTGAGCTCATTCCTTGGGGTTCTCTTTGTTTCTATGCCCTTAGGTCTAGCCGTCTCTGTAAGCTCTCTGGTCTATTGAGATTGAAAGAAAAAGCAAAAAGGATTGATATGAATCATCTTCTAACTTGTCTAAATTTCAGGTTGGAGTTTCAGTATTCAAAATTCAGGTAATACTCCTGTCACCAAATCAATCTCATAGGACAACAGTTAGGATAAAAACTGTTGCTTTCTATTCTAACTTGGTAGGATCTTTCACCATGTAGCTTGTTCTGGCAAATCCACTTGCAAGTGTTATGGAAAAGCTACACTAATCTAAAACCTTGGAATCTTTTGGATCGAAAGGAATATATCTTACAGTAGGAGAAGCCATCACTGACATTTCGACTTTATGGAAAGCTGAGCCATGGCTGAACTTCCTAAGACAATGATCACTAACAATAGTTTGGAGTTTTGGCATCCAAGAAGAGTTCAAGCAAAGAAGAGGCATTTCTTTTATTAATTTGTTTCCTATTCAATTGTATCTGCAATTTGAGACAACCATGAAAAGTTTTTCTAGACTTCACCAAGAAAGATGAAGCTAAGATAATTCTAAGCAAAGGTTTGGAGAATTTGGCTCTACCGCAAGTTGAGTTGTATCAATAATAAAATTTCATGTAATTCTTTTTGCAAGGCAAAGGAAGGCTGTTTATGGAGTACATTAGCTTCTCTGGAAATGTAAACACTATAACTTCAAAATTAAGTAACCATTTCCATTGCACCAAAGTATGTTCCCATGAGTAAAGTTCAACCATGTACGAATTCGATAAATACGACTCAAGAATATAGATAAAAAATTATTAAATTAATATGATTTTTTATAAAATGGAAATAATAATAAAAACGTCGCAGAAAATATTGCGTGACGTTTTTGAAAATGTCGCAGAAGATATTTCACGACGTTTCCAAAGAAATGTCACGAATTCTTTTACATTCTGTGACGTTTTAAAAACAACGCGGAATGTTAGACAATCCACGACGTTTTTTAAAAATGTCACGTATTGTTCAAACTTTTAGTGACGTTTTTATAAACGTCGTAGAATGTCAGTGTTTTCTGTGACGTTTTATATAAAATATCGCTGAAACCTTTTGCCTATACCACATTTTGCAATGTTTTTTGTGCTGTTTTTAAAAATATCGCAGAATACATTCTGTAACGTTTTTTTGGACATTCTGTGATGTTTTAAAAACGCCACAAAATGCCTTATTTTCTTGTTGCGGAGGGATATCAATTGTACGCAGTCTTTCCTTTGCATTTTTTGCAAAGAGGTTATTTTTGTTACTCCAACTACAAAAGTAAAATAATGATAAACCTTTTTTTATTAATAGTAATCCAAAAGTATGGTTAGTAGTATGCCAAAAGGGAAGAACTAACAGGAGATGCGGAGGTCATAATCTGTCTTTTTTTCTTGTTGAAGTTCCATATAAACGTCTGATTCATTGTCCAAAACAAATCGTGTCCAAAAGTGACCTAAACAATGACTTCAACAACCCTGATTATGAAACAAAAACTATTTGATCATGAATCATCATGACCAGTTGAAATATGTAGCAGGACAAGTCCTGGCCTACATTTGACATTCTTGAAAGAAAACTTGCAGCTGATACAGATAATGACGATATTAGGCTCGAGTTTGAACGACTGGTCATTAAAGCTAGCCTAATTTGAACAAGTTTATATGGAATTTTCCCTTTCATTGTGATTTTCCAAGTCTGTAATGAAATGATCAACCCTGTAGGACCTTGATGAACGGATGATTATGTGGGGATGTAATGAAAAGGACAATTTACTGATGACTCCTAATTTGATTTCATAAGATGATTTTAAAATTGAGTTGACACAAGTGATGGACAGGTGTGCTTAATTTATATAGTTTATGAACATAACTGATACGTCTCAAGTCAGCCTTTGGGCACGAGATCTTCTCTTCTTTTTCCTTCTCTTTTCAATTTATGCAAAGTCAACAGAGAAAGTTATTTATTCTGGGCTTTGAGTGTGAAGATCTGGTCAAAGTTGTTCATGCCACGGCGGCTCTCTACCGGTCTATTTTGGCCGTTAAGTATGACTTACCGAGGTTAGAGTATGATCCTATTCTTATTCATTTACCAAGAGAAGTTTCTTAGTATCATACATGTAACGATATTAAGAGCATACCATGTCAACAGATTACAATTTAAACTGATTAAAACACTCATGGTAACTTTAATGCAGTCATAGGTTTTCGATAGAATGAAAGTGACCTATTTTTACTGTAGTTTCACTTATTATAACAAATATTTTCTTATTTTATAACACTTCAAAACATTTTTGTATAAAAATCTTTTGATGATACGTACTCAATAAAATTGATATTATTATTCAAAGTTATTTATTAAAATAATTCAATAAAAAACAGTTCAATATTTACATGTTAGAATTTCTTGTATTCGATGTGCGATTTTTTCTTATATATTCTAAGATAATATGGATTTTTTTAAAAATAATAAGAGTTATTTTTTAATGAGTAAAACCAGTATCTTCTTCTCCTTCCAGTAATATTGGTATTTCTTTATCAACTCATTAGAAAATAACGTAATTTAGAGGTGAAGTATGCACATGGCTAGGGAGATTGTCTTCTCTTGATCTTAGCATAAAGAAAGGCTGAGATAAGGAGGGTTGTACCCTGACTGGCAGATCTTCAAAAAACTAAAGAGAAGTGTTCACTCTTTCAAGTCACTGCCAGTGAACAGAAATTACAAGTGCACGCAACAACAGTTGTCCGAATCCAATTATACAGCAACCTTTTTTATTAGACTTTCTCTTAAAAATCATATATTAATTAAGTAAGCTTTATTGGAACACTTACACATGTTCATTCTTATCTTAGTTTCCATGAAAACATGTTGAAGGGACAGCAATTGAGGGAGACATCATCTAATTAACTTTTTCAAATGTAATGCACGGTTTAGAATAAACTTCAGCTCTGACTTGGCACCAAAATGGACATGGGAATAGAAGGAAGAAATTTGTTTAACAAATGTTGGGAAATCTTAAAAAAAATATAAATTAAGGGAAAATGATTCTTATTCCAATTCTTTTTAGCTATTTTAACTAGGTGGCTCCAAAATTGTTAAAAAAATATTTCAATAATCAAATATATTTATAAGAATGTAAGATAATTAGGAAAAAGATAAGAGAGGATTAAGGTGTAATGTAACTTGAGCATAAGTTCTCATTATCTACAAAGAGATTGGAGGATCAAAATTTGTTCTTTTTTATGAAAAATTAAAATAAGATTCTTAAAGAGTATCAAAATCAGTTTATTTATGATAAATGATATAAAAACTCCTAAAGAAATTTTTACAAGGTTTTTGTCAATTTATTTTATCACATTTACTATCATATAACTTATTGTTGATTGTGTAATAGAATTTGTTTATTTAAATAATAGTTTACATTAGAATTAATAAAAGGGTACTTTAATTTTTTGATGTTATAAAGTATTTTCTAATAAATTTAAAAAATATTTCTAAAACATAAGCTAAGTTATAAAAATAAATTTGTATTTTTCACTTAAACACCAACTATTAGGGTCTTAGACTTGAAATCTGAATGAAAGCGGATTTTATTAAATAAAAAAAAAAAGAACAAACAAAACAATGAGAACCGGTGGATGTACCAACTGAGTGAGATCAAAGTAGTATTGTGTTGTTACATCATTAACTCTGTATGCATATGATTATCCTATCCTGTCCGACATTTGTTTAAGCTAACATAAAATACTGAACATTTATGATGTCAGTGTTCCAGTTTGACGACGATCATCTTAACTTTGTGTTCACAGACACCAAGATGCAATCAAGTTGAATAACATTAATCGCTTGATCATGTTATTCTATTGCTTTATGATCATATGTAATAATCAAGGTCTTGAAGACAATGCATGGGTGAGTTGACACATCCACAACCATCGTTTCCTTCATTTTTACTTTGAGTGAAAATTAAAGTTAAAAATTGGGATATAGTTTTGGCATATGCTACAAGATTTCTGCACCTTCATCATTTGCTACGACTCAAATGTAAAAATATTCCAAGGCTTGAGAATTTTACAATACTTCACGTTTAATAACCATCACCTTGCATGGAAAAAGAAAAGATGGAGCCATGAAATATCAAAATTTTAATTTCAAAATTTCCATTTGTTGGCCTTGCGGCATTTTGTATATTTTACACTTCAATACGTAAGCACATTTTGATGTGGGTAAACCCCCCGCTAGCATCTCGCATTTATCCTATTTTTGTCTGCATTCCAAAATAATATTTTAAAAAATAACAATAATACAACAATGATCAATAAGTAATCGCAGAATGTGTCATTAGATGACACATTTTTTGCCTTCTTTTTGTTAATATTCTTTCCTGTGAAACTCTTCTGTACACTTGGCATTTCCTGCTGTATATTACTTTCATGGTAAATGGGATTTTGCTTCTCTCTGACTTGGTCTTCTTGTTAGAAACCAATGAACCAATTGCTGAAGTGATGGTTTCTAAATATGGAAAGTTGTTGTTGATGATGATGATGATGTTGTTATGAAGCTGGGGATGATACCACTAGTGGTATTACTATGATGACTTCAAGGATAATCTGATGGGTAAGCCATTCTGGGGAAGGGCAAAAGGGCCATACTGAATCCCATTGTGAGAACCCACCATAGACCACCTGCACAATTCAAACGAATGTGCTTCTGTCACCACACACGCTACTTGATATGTTCATGTTTTGTTTAACAAGTAAAATCCAGAAATATTTTTACGTTTTTTCTTTTTTACCAACCTGTACTTGGTGGTCAGGTGATGCAGAAGGACGAAAATCTCCAGCTTGGCTAACTCATTCCCCGGACATGAGTGGACCCCATTGCCAAATGGAAGAAATGTATTGGGTTTTGGTGCAATCTGTTAAAATCATTGAAAGCAAGCAAGATGTTTCAGTTTCAGAAAAAGTTTCAGAAGGGATCAGTTGGGCGCTGAATTTGATGAATAGGTACCTCAAATCTGGAAGGATCAAACTTTTCAGGATCTGGGAATATTTCAGGGCTGTGGTGAATGTTTCTGAAAAGGGGTAAAACTTTCCACCCTTTTGGGATAAGATAGCCTGCAAAACAAAATGGTATACAAAGGGTTAGTTTAGCTCCATGAATATGAATATAGTACAGTAATACTTCACTCAAAAACAAAAAAAAAATTGACCTTCATATTCAACATCCTCAACAGCCTCTCTGAAAGTGAAAGACAAAATTGAAGCAACTCTTAGTGTTTCTTGAATGACCCTTGAAGTTAATGGCATCTTCCTGGTATCAGCCCAAGTGAGCAGCTTCTCATCACCCGACTTCTCTTTACATTTAATTATTGCCTCTTGCTCTTCCTGGTAAGCACAGAAAACCAAGTCAATGAAAGAATTAATCATTTGTCCTTTTGTTTTACTTTACAAAAGGTGGGAACAGGGGTTCTTACAGTGACAGCTTGGAGGACACTGGGGTTTTCCCCAAGGTACTTAAGAATCCATGTCAAAACACTAGCTGTTGTATCACGAGCGGCGAAAATTACACCGATAATGTTGTCCGCAATTTGCTCATCAGTGAGTTCTCCTTTTTCGCTCATGAATGATCCTAGCAAGTCGTTGTGATCTAGCTTCATTTGTCTCCTGGTGGAGAGGATTTTTGCAAGAATTTGAGCCAACTCTTTTCTTGCTTTCATGGCTTTGTTAAAGAGTGTCCCAGGTAGGTTAATGGGCATTGAATTGTATCCCTTCTCAAGATTGTAATAACAACTTTTTAGATCTTCTCTGTACAAAATCTCATCTTTTCCAAATATGGATAGTAGAGCAACATTGAATGCATACTGCCAAAAACCAAGTAGCAATTAGTTAAGAGTCAGCACCTAATGTTTATTTCCAAATGCAGAGTCAAACAGGGGAAAGAAAAAAACAGAGGAACCCTGTTTTGTTCTGTTTTAATATCTTAGTACCAAGAGAAAATGACATAAAGCAGGAGCTTACTGTCTTCATTTCTTGGAAGGTGTTCACTTGTTTTCCTTCCCAAGATTGAAGAGAATCCTTGGCAATGGACTCGACATCGGAGACAATGTTTTTTATAGCTTCAGGCATGAAAGCACGAAGAACAAGCTTCCTCAACTTGGCATGGTAATCTCCCTGGTGGAAGAAGATAGCTTGTTTGCCCAACATCCTCTCTTTGCTAGCAGGAAATGTTGGTTTGAATAGATGAGCTCTCGTCACAAGAACGAATTTTGCAGCTTCAGGGCTTGAAATCATCACGCAAGGACAACCCAAGATGTGAGTTTTGAAGATAGATCCATACCTATACCAAAAAAGAACATAATAACATCAATAGGGGCATAATTTGTCCTTTTTAGAGAAAAAACAAAGCTTGAAGAGGAATGTTAAAGAAATAACAGTTGTGTAGTGACCTCTTCACTTTTGAGGCAAAGAAGACATTTGGGTTTTGAGAGTAGAGCTGAAATGTCTCTCCGATGTAAGGCCAACCCAAGGTTCCGGGAGGGAGAGGCAATTTCCGGCGGTTGGAAGCAATGAACTTGAGAAGGAAGATAAACAACAGAAAAGCAAAAGATAGAAAGAACAGAGAGGAGAAATCCATGTGTGCAGTTGCAACTAATCAAAACCAGTCTCCCTGAAGTGGCTCAGAGTAGTTAGGCAAAGAAGTGAAGGGACTTTGTTTGTGTGCACAGAACAAGTGAGGAATAAGAAGGTATTTATAGGCTAGTGGCTAAGTAACAGAAAATAAAATAAATGAGAAAACAGGAAAAAGAAAAGGAAAGGAAAGGGGGAGCAGAAAAAGAACAGTTGAGAGAGAAAGTGAGGTTTTCCAATACAGCTTGAATCGCACACGCTGAATCCTCCCTCCAGCTGGTTTTGTGTATATGGAGATAAAAAGAGGGAGTTCTGGATGTGCACGTGGCAATAGGGTTGGACAAAAGAGCACGTGAGACAGAGAGAGGATTCTTTTAGTTTCTCTCTTTTTTTTTATTGACCAAAAAGCAAAAGCATTTCAATTATTTTCATTAATTTTTATAAAATTATTACTTTTAATTAATTAAAAGGGCATATATTTGTGTGAAGTGATATAATTTAATATTTTTTAAATATCAAACAAATCAATTTTGTTAGATTTTTAATAAATAAATTAAGACATAAAATCATAGGGACGACTTCTTAAAAAATTACATTGTTTTATTTTTTACTCCAAAAGTATCGTTACTTTAGGTCATAGATAAATAAGAAAAAGAAAAAAGAAATTATTTATAAGACTTATCAGAACCAGAACAAACACTGTCTCGTAGCAATGGGTTTCTAAAACTAAACAAGTTAGTGTGAATGGTTTAACACTCTCATCCCTTAGTCAAAAATCTCGAGTTCAAATTCTAAGAATGGAGAAATCTATTTGGCCAGCACTTTATTCCTTACGGACTGATCCAATGTGAGCGGGAATTAATCTAAAAATGGGTGACTTAAAGACACCTTCTCATAATTAAGACCTTTCTAAAATATCTCGTAGATTATAAAAAAAGAAATGGGTTTCTTATTATGCCTATCCGTACCATTACCTCCTGCCACGACTGCCATCAATCAACCAAAACCTTTTGGCATTCAATACAACAATATCACAGCGCACAAAATGTACACTTGTACAGCTCAACGCACCCCGTCATTTATTGCTAGTATTGTTCTAACCTAAAATTAGGGTTTATCTTGATAAGTCCATTTTAAAACCTAAATAGGGCAATACATCATTTTTAGGAACTGTAATATTCTAAGATACAAAGAACAGTACCAAGATATTAATGTATCATTTTTTTTTTCATTTGCAAACTCTTACTGATTAATATGACAAATTCTTACTACATAATACCATAAGGTTGTCAATCTTGGGATAGCTGAGCCTATACATAATGTTATTCGATATGTTAAAAATGTCAACTACAATTGTAAGTAAAAGCTTAAGTACCTATCACATCATTCATGTATGAATATAAAATTTGCTGTTTTTATTGTAACTATTCTGGATTAGTTTGTAATAAATCAAGGTTGTGTCAAAGAATTGACGTTTGATATCATCTATAACAATCAACGATTCAATAGCTCCATGCTAGATCATAAGGTCAAAGATAATTAACTGCAAGTTAATTAGTAATTACACATACATAAAAATGTTATCATTTTAATAACTTTGTGGAAACAAAAGATTAAGGGTCTTAACCAATTTTATCAACTCACTGGATGGATTGTTGTGAACTACAGGGGTAGATGGATTTTGTTTCTTTGTATTATTACCTTTATTTTTGCAACCTTTGGTTTCAACCAAAGATATTATAAATACATTGTTTATATATTTATATATATATAGAAGACTGGACTTGACATAAATGATGTTGGAGGCAGTCAACACCGTAAAAGTTTTGGCGATTCGGAAGTCAAGACGTGGCTCCTAAGCTTGTGGTTTGGAGGGGAAACATGGGACCTTCTATTAAATCCATAACCACTTTAGTGTTGTTATGTTCAAAGTTAAAGAAGTTTACAAGGCATGCACTTGTGTTCTTTTAACTAAGAGAAGCTTTTTATGTTTGCATTCAACTATACATATAACCAATGAAAATTCAACTATTGATGATCAGCTTATTAGAGGAAAAAGCCTATAATTAAGATCCTAAATTCTGAGCCGTACAATAGGTATTGTTAAATTATTTCTAAATATCGTAGACAATTTTAAAATGAATTTAATTATGAGTGAAAGAAAATTCAAATTTAATTTTTAAATATTTTGAAATTAAAAAAAATTGATCTATTACCTTTTCTGCAAATTGGATCCAGAGCCAGGAAAAAGCCTAATTTGCTCTCCAATACCCTGTTAAGATTTCTTTGACTTTTATCAATCTTCGTTTACCAAGACAAGAAGTTTGATTATTATCATTTCGCTATTTTCCTTATCATATTTAATGGGCATGCTGATCATGGTTTGAAATTAAACGGTTAGACATGCGGCACTTAAATATCAAATGTAGACTAATCTTAAGAAATTGATGTCTTTGACAATCATGATATTAAAAGTCGTTGAAATTTCAAATAATTTTTATTATGCAGAGATCTCAACGTGTTTCAGAACAAATTACACAGACATTGTCAGGTAAATAATACATCCTCATCTGCATTAACCATGCAAGTCTCTACTCCCGCGAGGTAAGGTATCCTCATCTCTCCTCTCTGTTTTTTTTTTTTTTAATGTCTGGGTGAGTAATATAATCACGTGATTTAAGTTTTTAGACCCAGTTAAACGTAGGCTAAAAATTTATTAACACGTCACTAATACGTTACTTTGGTCCAGTCCAATTTCAGAATTTGAAACTTCCAAGTATTTTGACATATTTAGGTTTCAGGCTAACGTTCGGATTCACTAGTCTCTCTTTTATCCTGTGTACATATATATACTGTATACAAGAGAAAAGGGAATGCAAAAGGATAACAGAACTTAGCACACTTAAAAACAAATAGAATCAGAGTACTGTGTCTACATCTGGTACAAATCTACACAATTTAAGTATAATGGTTTCCCTGGGGATATTTTTAAAAAAAAAATCCACTATCATGATATACTAGCACCACATTTTCCTCTAACAACACAAATCCGTTGCTTCATGAAATTCTTGTATATTGAATATAAATTACTTATTCAATACATTAAATTAGGGGAGAAAAAACTCAATTTGGTCTTTCTTTTTTTCTGAAAATTTACTAAACACCTTAAATTTCAGTCTTATTAAATATCTTGAATTTGTAAATAATAAGTAGATATATCTTTATTTTAGTGATATACAACTCATGTCTTATTAATTAAAAATTTAAATATTATAACAGGTACAATTTATAAGTTTAAGATTTATTTAATTAAAATTAAAATTTAATGTATTAATTGAACTTTTGATGAAATTTAGGAATTATTGAAATTCTAATAAAAGGGGGGATGTCTCGTTTTTCTTCTCTTTTCTGTTTATTAACATCACGGTTAGGATAGTATGGTTGTCAACTTGTACCCACTGACTATTTCACTCTCTTGATTTTGAGTTTGAGATGAATGTATACATTGAAGAAACATGAACTCAATCAATGCATCTGCCGCCCACAATATAATTAGAAAGTTGAAAAGAACAACATCTTGGCAAAACCTTGTGAAAATTATTGGGCACAAGCTACAATTTTTCAACACATACGCAAGCTAGAAAGTGCTTATCTTTTGTTACTTGAATAGTCTATCTAGTTGCTTCTCTGGTCATTGATTAGATCAGGTGTGTCTGCTTCGTAATTTAGTATCTTTCTCTGGCCATACTCATGAACCAAGTTCAGGACAAAAATGAACTCCGTTTCTTTTGTTCTAACTGACTTCAGCAAAACGAGTCCGCTCTCCTACTTAAGCATGGCGATGGATGGTGAACCGTATATTTGATACGGCTAGAGCTGACCATTTTTGAGTAACTAAGTTATATAGTGTCGTCATGATCATCTGATATTGAAATGAAAATGGTGTCTAAGTACAAGAATATAGCGGATGGGCTGAAAGACAAAACTGGTATTGGTAGGTGTGCTTCATCATTAAGCAATAATGGAGGAAAGCTACAGAGATGGTCATACATTCATGAAGGCTCGCAAAGTTAGGGACTGTCTTCATACGTATAAACGGAGATATAGATGTATTAAAAATGCGAACGTATGGACTTTTTCTTTTTATAATATATGTATCACACAATTTGTACGCGTCAAAACAATCATTAAATCTGCAGCTCTGCGGTGTCTGTGAATGGAACTCATGGACCCATCCTTTCTTTTCTTTCTTCCTGTGCTTTTCTTTTTTCCTCTCTCTGTATTTATTCATACAGAAATTGGAAGCTTTAGGCATTTTTTTTAAAATGTTTACTTGGAAGGAACTAAAACAATATGCCTTTCTTGGAAAAAAAAAAGTCTTGGACATGTTTTAAATTTAAAAAAGTAATATTAGGCAGACTAATATCTTTATTAATAGATTTGCTCATAGTTTGTGTAGATTAATAATTTTTATTTAGATAGGTAAAATAAGATGGATAAGTGATAAGTGATAAGTGATAATTGATAAAATTATTAATTTATACTACATTAATTTGTTTTAATTAAAAAAAGTACAAAATAGTTACTCTAGGGACCTTACTCCTTAATTAAGATGAAGATTCAATTTTTCCATTTTATGAAAATGATCTTTACAATTTGGTTATTTTGCCATTAAACGAGCATTATTAGGGTCATTTTCCTTATTCTTCGGAGTACCACTTCTTAAACATCATATATAATTTCTTTTTTTCTATGACAAGTACATCTTTCAAACTACCATTATATAACAATCTTAATTCACTTTTTTATAAAATTTTTAAGAATACATGACAAAGCTCCTGTACCCCAAATGGCACAATAAATGAAGATATAGAGCTATCCTAAATGAAGATTATGTTAAAGATATTGTGTAAAATTTTATACTCAAATTTTTTAAGTGATCTTGTGACTAAACTAGACAATATATTTTATTAGCTCAATTTTTTTGCTAAGGTCTTTTATATTATTGAAAAAAAGAAATTTTGACCTTTTATCTCTTATCATTAAAACTACTAATTATATTAGTAATATTCTCATCACTAAATTATAATTGACTATTAGATAATTTAATATATTAATTCATGTATCCATTGTCTCATATTTTGAATGGCATTATAGAACATGACTTCCGTAAGTTCTTAATTTGGTCTCGTAACTTATTATGTTCAATTGAGTCATTATCATTATAATCTCCAACTTAATATATTAAGTAATCTTTAATATCTCTCTCTTATTATTATAGGTGTAAATATTATTAAATTAAACAATTGAATTGAAATTTGTTGGTATAGTTTTAATTTTTTTCATTCCTAATATTAAGATGAAAATATGGACTCATTGTAAGTGATAATTCTAATTATTTCATCTTCAATTCAAATTATGTTAATTGTTCTCGAGTATTTTCTTAGTCTTTGTATACTTAAAAACATTTTTTATTTGATCTTTCAATACAATATATTAAATATTTACAATGATCATTATTTTTTAAAGTTTTAATTCATTTTTAAATAACTCATAATGAGGTTATAATTAAACTCCTTTGACTCTTTATACCTTAATTTCTTTGTATTTAGCATTAAATCAATTGGCCTGATGTGATTAATATATGCACCAAAACAATCATCTTTATCTCTTTTATAACTCATTTTTCTTAACTACTAAAAATACTAAAACTTGAACTTAAGATCATTACCATCAGTTATCTTAATTGTAAAAAGTCTCCAAACTCCCTACAAAAGCCAACGTTAAACTAACTTTTCTAATATGTTTAATAGGTATTCAATGCAAGAATATTCTTAGCCTCATGCAGTCTTCAACTTAGTTGACATATAAGAAAACTTCGCATTTTTACCATCTTGATATACATATCAAAATACTATTCTTGATGATAGAAAAATAATAAAAATTTTAAAACTATAAATTAAATCAATCCCATAAATAAGCAATCCATAATTATGTAAATGACCATAAAAATTAGTGAAACAAGTTTCAAAGTATTAGGTAGCTTCTCAAAATTATGTTTTTATTTGGATAGTACTTTATCAAGAAAGGAAAATGTTTTGATTTCTTAACAAAGATGGATTATAATGAATACATGTATAAATGCTTTTCATTCTAGAAGAAAGAATATAACAAAATAATCTCCTAAAATACATTACAATAACATCTTCCAATCTTTTACCTTTCTAAAGTTGTATTCTATTTTAGATCAATTTTCTTGAGCACACAACATAAGCTTGTAGTAATAACTCCAAGTGTATGGTATTAAACACTTTCATCAATTGTAATACATTTAGCAAACTATAAGCTAATAGGTGTTTTTATTGACATCTTAAATCTCAATTTGACCCCTTAAATCTCAATTTGACCCTTATTATTATCTTGATTCTTTCGAAATGATCCTTACATAGAATATTAAGGGACTCAATTTTCTTAATAAACAAAAGGTCATTAAGGATATTTTTGTCTAGAGGGAAATTGTATATGCTAACTTTTTTAGAGACCAAAACAAAATCCAAGCATTTGAATGAAAGAACTTGATTCTTCGATAAAACTTAGATTGTGCTAAGCAATCACGAAGCTCATTTAAATGGGAGGTAATAGTGGCATTAGATCCTTTAAAAATTCAGGTCTTACATTTTAACTTCTTGATCAATTGCTTCACATTCAAGTAAGGATTTCTAAAGGTTAATAAAGTTGACATAACCTTTATTTATGTAGCAAATTATACTTTACAGAGAACTCAATTATGGGATGATCTCAAAGTTATGTAACCCTCTAACCCTTGATTAGTTTTATGGGAATTCAATAGTGCTTTTTTTTAAAAAAAAAATGAGATGGAAGGAATAAGAGGTAGCATAAAGAGTTACACAAATGACTTTCTCAATTATGCAGACCAGGTTGGACTTATTGATCTATGATAGGAGGATTCCTTTTATACATGAAGCAATAAATTGAGTGGTCAAAGAAGCATTAGAGAAAAACTTAATAAATCAATTGCTAACTTTGATTGGATAACTTGATTTCCCAATCGTATGGCTAGTTTCAAGCCTCCTTATAATTAGACCAAGTTGTTATCAAGATCTCACTTTACGTCCTTTGAATCTCAAGAAATAACCTTTTAGATTCTTTAATCACTGAGCAAACTTACTAAAATTTGAGGGGACAGTTTAAAAGACCTGAAAGTTCATATTAATGGAGTTGCAAGCTACTAATATATAAGAAAGCTAAAGGAAATCAAGAAAGAGATTAAGTCCCTTAATAATATAAGAAGAAGCACCATTAAATAGGATTTGAGTAAGGCCATGCAAAATATCATCAAAGCTTAAGATAGCCTCTATACTAATCTAAGGAATGAACATCTAAAGTCTAAAGAAAAGATTGAGCTCCATAATTATGTAAAAGCTCCGAAAGCTGATAATTCTCTACTTAAACATAAATTAAAAATTCTTTGGCTTAAGGATATGTGATAAGTGTAAAAAAATAATTCTATAATTCCATTCTTTTGAGGAGAAATTCTATAAAAATACTTAACCTCACAAACAAAAAAGGAAACCATCAAACCTCCCAAGATACACTTAAAGGTCTAGCTCTCATTTACTATCAAGGAACATTAGGTAAATTAGCTAATAATTGCTCATTTTTCAAGTTATTGGGAATGTCATCCCTCATTCTCTCATCTAAGAACAATCTAACATATTTTTAAGGCCTTTCGCTAAATCAGATGTCAAAAATGCTTTATTCAGTAAAAATCTTAACAAAGCTTCAAGACATGATGGATTGAATGCTTTTTTTTTTTTTCTAAAAGTCATATGGTGAGTGGCATTGTAACTAAAATTGTGTTAGAATTCCTTGAGAACAAGAGAATGTTGAAGGAACTAAATAAAAATCATGTATATTTGGTTCCTAAGATCCTAAACGTAAGCAAAATCTATGACTACCAACCTATATCACACCATGATGTGATATAGAAGAAAAATTTCAATGTAGTTACTAATAAAATCAAGAAGATTTTGCCTTAAATAATCAATCCCAATCATACTGCCTTTGTATATAGAAGGAACATAGGCAATAATATCTTAATTGCTTAAGATCTCTTCAAAAACGACACCATTAAAAGAGAGATTAAAAGTTGCATAAAGAAAATAAATTTTAAAAGATCTTTTGATTCAACAGATTGAGGATTCATGTACACATTAGAGTCTTCTAGATTCTCTTGTCAACATCAAGTTGATAGGGCAACATATAACAACTCTTTCATATAGTATCATTAGGGAATCTACAAAGAGGTTCAAGGCAGTAAGAGAGCTTAGGTAGGTAGATACACTCTCTCTATATGTATTTTCTATTTGTATAGAGGTGCTTCACAAATCGTTGAATGAAAAAGTGGCCATAGAAAAAAGATGATATTCTCCTACTTTGTGGTGCAAATCTTTACTCTATCAAAGTCTTATTTAATACTATCAACAAGTTCAAGGAAATTTCATGTCTCACTATTAATCCAAGTAATAGCCAATTATTTGTATCCAAAATAGATCAAGCATTAGTCAAACAAATTCTTAATATTACTAGCTTCAAATTGCAAAATCCTCCTTTTAAGTACCTTGAAATCCCAATTTCTTCCATGAATTATCCTTTAGAGACTATTATCTCCACTTATCTCCATTCAACATAAGATTTATCATTTATGCTACTAGAGTGCAACTAATCAAAGATGTGCTTAATAGCCTCTATATATATACTAAAAAAACTTACAAGGGGTATTAAAAGGACCTTAAAAAAACTTTCTAAGGTTAAGGAGTGCCTAAAAAAGCAATTGCCAAAGTGAACTGGAGTAATATTTGTACACTTAAGTAGTAAAGAGTTCTAGTTATTATTCCTATTAAGGTTATACATATAATGTACTTTTAAAAAGGTTTTAAAAATTGCTAATTGATAAGGAGTCTTTACAACTCAAGTGAATGCATATGCATTTCCTCGAAGGCATCAACATTTAAAGTACAAGAATCAAGTTCAATACTTTATGCTCCTTAAAGCAAATCTTAGGAATGATAGACAAACTGAGCAATGTGATAAGACATCTAGTGGAGAATGAAAAATCTACTTCATTATGGTTTTGATAATTAGAACAAGTTGGGTCCCCTTTATAAGTTTCTAAGCTACAATATACTAAAGATAGCTATACAAAATGTCATTAAGCTGGAGAATTTATCAAGAACAATTTGTGACATTATCCATATAGGAAATTCAGAGGATTTTCAAACATTAGGAGTAACTTCCCTTATTACAACTCCAATAATGGCAAGCTTGACAAGATTGTTTGGTTAATACATAGCTTAGAGACATTCATAAATAAATCTTGCTTAGAGCAATTCCTCATGAACCATCACACTTTCCTTGGCACTAACTTGTCTAGTTACTTAAAAACTCCCCTAAACCTTCCTTTATAATTACTCACGGAAGTATATAATCAAACAACTTTTCTGAAACTTCCTTAAGTTCTTCCTTTGTGATAACGAGTCAATTTGTCACATCTTCTTTAGTTACAATTATTCAAAGGTTATTTGACAAGAATTCCAAGACTTCCTCTACATTTTTTATGGAGACTTAAGTTGAAAATAGATCATAGAATGAGCTAGTAAATAAAAATTCTAACACTATTAAAAAAAAGAAATACGTAATTGCAAATTTAGATAAAGAAGAATAAGGGATTACTTCTTTGGGGAAAAAAATTAAGCATTATCGGTTACCTTAAATAGTTTCTTGAGGGATTTGCACATCAAATCTATTGATCACACTTTTTATTTCTTTCACACAATATTCACAATTAAATTACACCAATACGATATTAATCCACAAAGATCGACTTAAATGAGTGAAGCATTTGAGGTCAAAATCTTTATTTTGAGTATTATGGATTATGAATTGAATAGCTCAAATGGGGTGATAACAAAGGCACGACATCGTTAGGCAAAGAAGCTATTGCTTCTTTAGGTAAAAATGGCGTTGGGTAGAACACATGGTAATTTGTTTCCATACAAGTTGTCACGTGGTCTAGAGGGCTGACATCGTATTGAAGTGAAAAATAGGCAACATTTACATCCCGAAAGTAAGTATGTGACAATTTGTTTAAATTCCATGAGATTATGTGACAATATATATTTAAACCATAAGGAGATAAATGACAAAGTGAAAAACCAATTAAAAATTCAACATATAATTAACACAAAATATATAAAAACTTGTAACACATCTTTTATTGTGAATTATCGATTCTGGTTTAAATAACTCTAAAAGATAATATAAATATTTACAATAATCAAATATGAAAAGAGACGTAATGCAATAATTTGAAAAGAAAGGAGTTAAAACTAGTTTAAATGTTCAAATGGGTCCTTTCAATTTGTTATAATATATATGGTATAATTAAGTTTTTGATATTTTCAAATGTTGAATTTAATATTGTATGTTTATTGAAGTTGTATGATTTTCAACTTACTTAAAGTAGAGCTTTAATATTACAGAATTAAAACGTTAGGATTATATACATATAAAGTTAACAGTCTGTATAAATAAAAGTTCAAATTTTCAACTGAGTGTATTCAAAGCATTTCTTTAAATTACAGGAAACCGTTAGGGATCACATAAATCTTAAACATTTAAAGAAAGGGGCTGGAGCATAAAAACATGTTGTGATATGTGAAAACATACAAAAGGAAAAAAGAAACGATATGTAGTGAGACGAAACTTATATATGAGAATAATACATTAGCGATAATTAAGGGCCCGTTTGGTTCCACTTCTGTTTTTCTGTTGTTGTTTTTAGTTTCTGTTTTCTGTTTTTGATTTCTATTTTTTTTGCTTAAAAAATGAAAACCTGTTTGGTTGAGATTTGTAACATAAAAACTGAAAATAAAAACGTGTTTGGTTGAGATTTCTAATAAATTTATTATTATTATTATTATTATTATTATTATTATTATTATTATTATTATTATTATTATTATTATTATTTATTGTTAA
>JANIJH010000005.1:15593414-15612442 GCA_024520975.1 Erythroxylum areolatum | reverse complement strand
CTTATTATTATTATTAATTATTAATTATTATTATAAAATTTATTATTATTATTATTATTATTATTATTATTATTATTTTGTGATAGAAATCAGGGTTATGTTGGTTTTTTGAAGAAAAAAAAACATGTTGTCAAAATTCAGAGAAATGATGTTTTTTGATTTCTGTAAAACTATTATAGTTTTTTTTATTTTCAGAAATAAAAAATCGTAACAGAATAAACGAATTATGTTTTACTCACTTATTTCTTTTTTAAAAAATGATAACAAAAAATAGGGAAAAAAAATACAGAAACAAACAACCGAGTTAGTTAACGGGGAGAACAACGGAGCTTTCATTTGCGCTACTATCCAGTACAAAGTTTGTCGGGCTAATGACACGTAGATCAGATTTGCCTGATGTCTCAACTCAATCCCTTTCTCTTTGCACAAAAATTTAGCACGAAGCGCATTTTCGGTGCACCTTCTTCGCGTGCCTTAATTCAATCTAGTAAAGATGATCTTCACGGCCGCGGACGAACTTGTTCCACTGCTCTACTAAATCATTTGTTTCACATTTTCTTATGTTGTATCAGGAACTCTAATTGTTTTCCGGTACAGAATTGCTACCGTAGCAGGGCGGAGGAGCTGGGGTCCGATTAGAAAAAGGCCAGAGAGCTGTAAGTCCACCAATGAAGACAAGTTGACCAGCTCATTATTGTATTGTCTATAATCATAACCCAAGTGGTCCGACTTTCCAAGTTGTGGGGTGTGCCTGTACATAAATGTAGAGTAGAGTAGGTCATGATTGATTTGTATAACATTGATGGACAAACTCTTCTACGTGCCAAAATCCATCAGCGATGATGCACACACCAATTGAAGGACACCTGTAGCTTTAGGTTTCAAAATTAAAGAAATTTGCAGTGCTCCAACTAGTAGCGGGGGTCCAAATTGCTCGCCAATTTTGTTACATTGAATATGGAGTAATTGGACAAGATGTGGCTAGAGCTTTCACCATTTTCCATTTCTCGTGGTTATATGCTTCCTCCTTGGTTTTCATAGTTATGCTATGGTAGTGGCGGGACTTAAAACTCTTGCAGTCGCGTCTGATTTGGCTTCAGTGTTAAAAACGTATTTTGTCAGATATTAAATGAGTGAGTGGGATCCACGCGCAAGGTTAATTAATTAGTTACGCGTTTTTCAGTTTTGTTCTTTGACCTCCATCATACTTCTACTACCGAATCTGGACGCCTTTTGTTGTTATCCGATGTCCACTCCACCCACTTGCTCTCTGTTTTTTCCTTTCCCCTTTTTTTTGTTCTTCAGTTCCTTCTATTCTGCAAGTTGCTTGAAATTTATCAATTTTGATTCCGTCATTGGATCTCTACTTTTGAGAAAATTTAATTGTTAACTCATATAGTCAATTTGAATCTAGTTTTATATTTGAGTTTCAACACGAAACAGTTATTTTTTTTAACTTTATCTATTGTTATTAAAACAATACTGTAATTAAATAAAGCGTTTCTAAACATTGTCAAATTTTATAAGATATCTCAAAAAAATGTTATGAATAGATGATTAAAGTCATTTGATCTCTATTAACTTATGTCACTAACAAAATTATAATAAAATACATTTGCGTGTATTTTTTTTATATAAATAGCGATATATAATATTATAAAATAAAAATTATGATATATTTGATAAATTTCTAAAGTGATAGCATATTTAACAGAATTTACTCAACTTATTAACCTAATAGGAAAATAAATTCACTTGATCATTAAATTACAATCCTTTTTATTGTTTGACCTTTGATGGTAATAAAATTAAACGCCCATATACTATAATCCAAAACTCACTCTACTCCTACAATATATCATATGAAGAAGGGGAAAAAAAAGAGAGAAGATGATGCTTTAAATATAAGAAAGTATTCAAAGGCACTAGACATGACACATGAATTGTAACTTCATGTAAAGTGATACATCATTTTCAGAACTAGCTAGCTAATTGAATATCAACTTAATTCTTGTTAAGGAGAAGGGCCAAAGGTCTTCATACTTTGGGAAAGAATAGTCAACGGTTAGCCTTTCAACACACCAAAGCCTTCTGCTTTGACTTTTTGCACTTCCTTATCTATAACTAAACTCTTCCACTTGATCATCGGTATAAATTAGCTGCTTCTTTTAGATTGATAAATTAGCTACTTCTTCAATAGTTAGTTTGTATATAAGTAAATCTAAGAGTAGATGAGGCCACCACAAGCTTAGTCTACGTAATATCTTATGTTTTATACCAAATGTCAAAGGGTGAAGTTTTAATATGTAATAATGACGTCATGTTTACATACATAAACACGCATGATTATATAATTAATGGGATTTTAAAAGTTGGTGAGAATCCACAATTGTTATTTCTGTCTAATATTTTTAAATGTTGGTAATAAACTGAAAAACTTGAATATTTCTCTTTTAAGAGAAAAAAAATATTTAAATGAACGTTGATTAGAATTCACAATTGCTTTCTCTCCCTAGTTTTAAAATGTCGGTGTTCATTCAAAGTATGACCATATTAATAACAGAACTCAATCCTAGGAAATTTGAGTCGAACGTGTAACAACTGACTTAATAGAGTATGCTGTACATTAAAAGTTCAATCGAAAAGTTCATAAATCTTAAATGATTAAGTCAATTTCAAAAAGTCAACTCTTAATTTTCGGGCAAGTCAAGTTTATCCGGTTGAATGTGTTTTCAAGGACAAAATTTAGTATTGTGGATTTTTTAATTACTTTTTTATTTGATAATATTTTATGTTTTTCAATTTCATCCTTATTCTTAGTAGCGTTCGTTGGCTTTATTTTATTTTGTATTAAAAATATTACAAATTATCGTTATTCATGTTTCGACGTTTCTTAAACTCGTATCCGATTGTTAGCTTTACTTTATGTTTATACACTGCGTCTAAAACTTGTATTGACTACCTAGTATAATACGCAATAAAAGGTCTAGTCAACTTTTTTTGATAACATATACGCAAAAGTTGGGTGCAATTTTGAAGGATGTAAAATCTTTTTTCTTGAGCCCTTTTAAGCTATATTCTCATTTGACAATGTTGTTTCAAGTATTTTTATCACAAGTTAAGTTACATCAGTCTTGAATTCTTTTTCTATAAATAATAGATTGAAAATAAATGATATATGATTTCCTCTTCCTTACAATAAAAAGAATATTAAATATTATTGAATAAAATATAGATTAGTTTACATTAAAATTTTAGCCTTATCTAATCTACTCAACTCCCTACAACATATAAGCTTTTTGGCCACGAATTCAAACGTCTAAAAATTAAAAAATCGTGTTGAAAGATAATTTGTGACAAAAAATAATTGTTATCCTAATGGTCATTGAATCTGAATAGCAAAATAATATCTGCGACGTTTTTCTAAAATTGTAGCAGAAAGGATTTGGATAGACAATATATTTGTTGGCAAAATATATAACTAACGAGAACAAAAAATATCGTGCATAGGATTCTACAACGTATATATTTCAAATAAATGTTTTTACCTATTAAACTGCAGTCATAGGTAATTATTTTTATTGACGATTTTGCTTTTGTAGCAGAACAATTTTAGCTACTAATTATCTATTGTAGGTAAATATTTTTGGAGACGTTCTTGTAAACATAGATACAAAATCAAGTTAAGTAAAAAATTGTTATTTAGTATTACATTAAAAAACTATAATATTAATTTTTTTGTACATCCATAATTACTTTGTGTCTCTTCAAACGTCCAGCCGTCACCTTCCTTGTAGTGCTTTAGTATTAAATAAAAAATAAAATGTAATATTAATTTTTTTAACCTGCATAATTACTTTATGTCTCTTCAACCGTTCAGCCTTCATCTTCCTTGTAGTGTGCTAACTTATATAGTGTGATCATATCACACTCTTGTTATTAGAGTTGAGTTTGACTCTATTATGTGAATTTAAAAAATTAGAAGATAATATAATTTATTGTATTAAGAAATAGAATAATAAGTTGTAAACATTTCATTTACAAATTCTTGTCTGACGACAACAAATAATTTGGAGTCGGTGTTATGAGGAGTCTTCATTTTTGCTTTGTTCTCTTTGGCTTTCTCACACTGTTCCTAAATTAAGAGAAGTAGTCTTGAAATGTATAAACAAAATTAATGGAAGGAAATATGAAAAGAAATAAAATAAACTTGAAACCTTCGTAGAGACTCAATAATCACACATCTCACTCCAATTTTTTGAAGTCATCCATTTTAGAACATGTCTCCTTGCCTCTTCATCGAAAGGGAAAGACTGGTAATATTTATGAAGTCTATATCGATGATCCTTCGCCTTTTGTTTCAATAGTGAACTAATACAGCTTGAAACCTCAAGCTTGTTGATATCAATGATATTGAGCTTCATCTGTGAAGAGCACGTATAAATTAACTTCTATTTTTGTTAAGTAAAATCGCAATACATATAATCAAATGTATTGAAATATTACCAAAACTTTGTCCAAAGCATTTTGGAGCAAGTTGTCTTCCTTCAACTGCCTGGCATTCTAAAGGCAAGGCAATTTATTCCTCATAATGACGCCCAACTCACTGGACAATTTTGCATATTGGATCTTATCTAGAAGGCAACGTTATGTGGGGTCAATGGTCACAGACAACTTGTTGTTCGTTACAACATTCATTTGTTACAACTCAGCTCCTTTTGTGATACCTCTACCTAGTTTTCTATTGGCAGTATTGGAACCTGAAAACAAAAAAATAATAATAAGAAAAACACAATAAACATGTAATGAGTAATTTCAGCATTAATGTAAATATGTTTGGTAAACAATAATAGACCTGAAGATCCCTCAGTACTAACAAACGATGTTGGTAAAGGTTGTTGCTAATTGTCTTCATTCGATGATGTAATTTTTGGTTGTTGAATGATGGGGTCAAATTAAGTTGGTTGTTGTCGGGAGGAATTTCTTCGTTCATTATCACCCTCTTTGCTTTGTTTCTACTAGGTTCCATTATATTGAACCTGTGTAAAACAAAATATGAACATAACGCATAATCTTAAGTCACACATTAACATTCCACACGAATATAAGGAGATCAATAGTCAAATACTAAACATTCGGCATAACATTCCGCATAAACATAAGTGAAACATTAAAAATATGCATTATAAATGTCATCTTAAATTAACATAAGTAAAACATCAACAACATAAGGAGATTATGAACATAACATTTCAAACAATACAAAAAGTTTATTTACATTCAATCATCATAATCAAGATTTTCAAAATCATTATCATTAAGTACATTATCATTGGATTCTTCATCACTAATATATATCGTCATTGTCATTTAAGTCATCCTAAGTATAGTCTTCTTCTGTTTGTAAGATAAGATGAGCTTGGACTTCATCTAGTTGAACTATGTTGGGATCGACATCTCTCCTATGAAATAATGATATATCTACATCTTCTACTGGAATGCCTTTGTTATTGAACTTCAATCCAATTTCTTGATAGACTTCATCTGCATCCTCATCCAATTGACCAGTATCCCTTTCACAAAAAATCAAAGATATTCTTTTGTTGAAACTTGTGAACAACCTTCCAATTGTTACTTAATACAGTATCATTGACCTAGAAAAATTGCTTGACTTGACTTGCAAAGACAAAAGGATCATTATCATACCATGTCTTACTAACATTTATGCTAGTAATATGCCCGTTCACTTTCGTGTCAGTTAATCAAACCATTTGCATTTAAGTAAAAGAACCTTTTTATACCTAATGTAGTGCAACTCTATTATTTCATAGACGACACTGCAGAAGTCAATGATTTTGTTGTCATGACATCCTTCAATGACAACCCCATAATTTTGAATTTTAACTCGACTATCTCAATCTTGTGTATAAAATCTCACCCCATTAACAATGCACCTTGTGTATTTCTTCCCATAAATATGAGGCTCACATGCCAAACTATATAATGTGTTGTCGCTTTTTGCATATCATGATTATGTAACCATATCATCTATACAACAAAATGAAAAAAATATGAGGATGAGACATATTTACATATTTTCATAATATATAATCAATATGAAATTTACTCGATTTCTAAACCATAATACAAACTTCTGCCTATATTTGCCTTCAACATTAATAATCCTTTTACTATGAATAGTCTCTTTGTGCTCTCTATTTAAAAAAGACAACAACAGTAAGATCTCAGAGTGATTGAAGAAAATTGTACTATGATTGTTTGAATGAAAAGGAATATACGTACTCCATGTATATATCGACTTTCTCGCAATTGTTCAAAATATACCAATGGGCGATTTCAAATTCATCTTTAGTTACCCCCACATATTAACCCACACAAAGTGATTTTGGGAGAAAATAAGCAACCAACCATCGTCATGAAAATCAAAGTTACGTTCTGGTCTATTAAATCTTGTCTCCACATCAATTAAGTACATTAAAAAAAGTCAAGCATTTATTTGCTATATAAGCCTCTGCAATAGACCCTTCTGGTCAAGCTCTATTACGTACATAACACTTAAGAGAGCATAAAAACCTGAACATAATCCAAAAGTAAAACTAGGAATTGTGACAAACAAATAACGGAGAAAAATCTTGTTCAATTTAATATGAATTACCTTTTAATTGGAAACATCCAGCGAAATTGAACTAGTGCATATAGTTTTGCTTCATATGGTAAGTAAATTGCCAAACGAACCATAACATCAAAAAACGATGGGGGAATAATAGTTCAAGTTTACATAGAATCAATGCTATGTCTTTTTCATTTGATCAAGCTCTTCAACTTTAAGTGTTTTGCAACATAATTGCTTAAAAAACCCTCCCAACTTTGGGTCTTAAAAAACCCTCCCAATTGACCCAAAGTAACAAACACATCCTTCGGCAAACACCCACGTATTCTAATAAGAAGTAATCATTGTAAAAGTACATGACAATCATGACTTTTCAACCTTGACATTTTCCCTCTTTAACATTCCACAACGACCTATATTTCATGCATACACATCAGGAAATTTCACTAATTGGAGGAACTAACAGAATGATTGTTTCTCACTTTTTGACATATTGTAACAAGTAGGGGGAATAACGTATGACCCATCATCTCTACATTTCAAATGTAAGTCCATTTTAATATTCATGTCTTCCAAGTCAAGTCTAGCATTAATTGTATCTTTGGATTTCTCAGCAATTCCCATGACAGTCCCTAAAATGAACTCAAAAATGTTTTTCTCAATATGCATGACATCAAGATTGTGCCTCAATAGTAATTCCTTCCAATATGGAAAGTTAAAAAAATCCTTTTTTTATCCAATTCATTTCGCATCATTTCTCTTTCACTTTCTATTATTTGGGTTTTTTTCCAAGTGTATGTCACCCAAATGTGGTAGCTGGTAAACAATATCATCACCGGATAACTGCATCGGAGCTTCACCTAATTCTACTTTGCCATTAAAGAATTTAATTCTTCACCATCTATGCCCATGTTCCAAATAATGATGATGACCCTATATCATATTTTACTTCGTATCCTCATTGAATATATTTGATGGTTACACACATGACAAGCCATATACCCTTTAATGCTCTACCCAAACAAATTCCCATAAGCTGGGAAATCGTTTATAGTCCACAAAATAATAGCATGCATTATAAATGTTTTGCCTTCAACAAAATTAGAAGTTTCTAATCCAAATTCCTATAGATCGTTTTAAGTCATCAACTAATGGTTGCATATATACATTGATGTCCTTACCAGGAGCAGTAGTTCCTAGAATAAGCAAAGACAACAACATAAAAGGTTCCTTTATAAAATTCCATAGAGGTAAATTGTATGAGAGTAGAATCATTGGCCATATGCTCTATGAATTACTCATATTACCGAAAGGATTAAATCTATCTGAGGCCAATCGAAGTCGAACATTATGATAATCTTGTGCAAACCATGGAAACTATCCATCAATTTCTTTCCATGCCGTTGAGTCAGCTAGATGACATATAACGTTATCATCAATGTGTTTCTCTTTATGCCACCTCATATCTATGGCTGTTTTTATTGACATAAAAAGTCTTTGTAATCGCGGTTTAATAGGAAAGTATCGAAGGATTTTATTCGATATCTTTTTCAGAATCCCATCTTCCACCTACTACCTTGATGTACCACAAATAGGACACTCCTGAAGATCTTTACTTTCCTTCCAAAAAAGAATATAGTCATACTTGCTAACATGAATTGAAATATATCCCAATCCAAGGTCCCTTGACAGTTTCTTTGCATCATAGTAAGATTTCAGCAAGTTGTGTCCAATAGGTAATGTATAGTTCAGTAAGTTAATTAACATGTCAAAGGAATTGTTGCTCCATTTATTATAAACCTTCAAATGCAACAACTTCACAGCAAATGATAGTTGTGAGAAATCAAAGCACCCAGGATATAATTGTTCTTAAGTAACTTTCAATAACTTCCCAAAATCATCTTCTGTAATAGTATCAATTATGTTAGGCATTCCTGTTTTATTCATAGTCTCCATATAATTTTGACAGTCATCTAACATCTCGTCAATCCCATCATCACCATCATCATTCACATCACAATCATCTACATCATTATTGTAACTATCATTATAACATGTACTGCCATTTCTACTACAACTTGCTTCGTTACGTTCACCATGATAGAGCCATAAACTATATAATTTATCTATGCCTTGGATTGGTAAGTGATTATATACCACATCTTGACTTTAGAAGTCAACATTTAAGCAATGGATGCATGAATAGCGGATACTACATTCATCACCCATTTGATCTTTTACAAATTGCATGAAACTCTTAACTCATTCTACATATTTAGTTGACCATTTTCGATGAGACATCCAACTCTTATCCATCTAGTTATACAATAAAATAAGATAACTGAGTTATTACATGCATTTTTTTGTTCAATATATGTTTAAAAAACCATTATAATTAAGGTCAGTGTCGTTTCTTGTTTCCAGCCTATATACCATCCTATGTCCGTACAATGTTGAGTTATTTCTTGTTTGCTTTGTCTGTATAACTTCTTCTATTACATAATGACATTGTTGCGTTATTGCTTCGTGAAATTACCTTTACCAATTTGCTGGATAAACACTAATAGTCTTCATTCTAATTTGTCAATATATAAACTATCCACTCAATTCATGCTGTTAGTTCGCATCAATAACGTAAACTATATACAACAAAATGAAATGACCACTGATATATAAAACAATTAATTAACAAACTAATTAGTAAGATGATTACTACTAACTCACATTAACAATAATGGTTATTACTAATTAGCTTTAACAACAGTTGCAACTATTTGTCCAAATGATATTGTAACTAGGTTGGACGAGTTACTTGGATCGAGGGACAATCACAAACCACTAACAAGGAGGAACTTCAACCATTATTCCTTAGATCGCCTATAAATATGAGAGAATTAGATATGAAGGAATAACACAATAATAAAAATAACAAAAAATAATTTAATACAAGATGGAGTTACATTAAGCATAAAGGAATTTAGTACAAGAGAAGCATTTTATTGATGAGGCATAAGACAAGCACTTCATTTAATACAAGGAAAGAACTATAATTAAATCTCTTAATCCTTCCATTTATTTTTAGCATAAGACATGAATAACCTTAAGTTCTAAAAGGGTAAAGTATTCTAGTTGTTTAGAACAAGCCGTATACTAGATGAAGAATGATGTAATGGTTAAAATCTTTTAAAGAGATATATCTTTTAGACTAATTAAAAAGAGAAACCTAAAAATAAGCATGCATTTGGTAAATTCATTTATTAAATGCCTCTCTGCACATTTAGTTCAAAATCTTGAAAACTTCCTTGAATATATAAATGTTTTAAATAAGAAAATGCACTTAGTGAAGTAAAAAGTAAAATTAAAACATTAAAATGGTAAACAAATTGCCATATGCTAGAAAAAGCATTGATGATTAATGGTTATGTCATTTTGCTTAACCTAATTCTACAGACAATTTGACACTACCCTATTGTACTAATAGATACCTAGAAAAGGAAATAAGTCTGACTACCAATTGCTTTAGTAGTTAAGAAACCAATATGGTACTTAGCTATTATAATCACTATTTATAAAGTTCCAATTCATCCCAAGATAATAAGAAGATGAAATTGGCACATGTTAAAATATTAAATTTAACAATAAAGAATAGTCAAAGTGTAAAACATCTAAGGTTTTTTTAGTTAGATAATTTTCTAATATATAGAGCAAAAATATATTCAAAAAATATTAGTGTTTTTTTAATTTCCAATTAAGTGTACCTATGTTAAATTTATTAGCTTTCAGTTCAACAAATGATTTTAGAAGCCCCTAAAAGTGAATAACCTTGCAGCAGCTCAATAATCAATTTTACAAATCCCTTAAAATCCCAATATAAACCACTTATTGCAATCATGTATAGCACAACTATATCATGAATTATGCTAGAATACAAGAGTGAATAACTTATAATAGGGGTTATCCAAAACTTCACAAATGTAGTCCAACAATCTTTCTCACACTAACCCAATGCCTAATCTTATTTGGTCAGTTAACCACCCATATATGCAAGTAATAACAAGAATTTTGTCGAACACCTTATGATAACTAAAATTCATCTCAAGAACAACATAAAAAATTTGGTTTCCCCATTCTTCAACCACAATAACACAACAGACGTTTGTCTAAGCCTTTATCGTCACCAATAAATCGACAACAAATGTATAAATTCAACACAAAACCATTACCCTTTTTTCGACTTCAACAACACAAGATCATAATAAGGTCAACACTACTTAACAAATAAAGAGAGAAACTGCAGGTCAAAGAATCATTCACAATGTCAAAGATAGGGCAAAAGGTAATATCGGTTTTGAAAAAACGAAGGAGAAGGGGGTTGTGTCGTGAAAGGGGGGAAGACACAGATGCTAGGATGATGTCATTTATCATCCCACAAACAACAAACAACAATTGACGTCGTCCTAATGTTTGTTTAAATTTTCTCATCCGATACGTTTAACGAAGAATCTATATTTTGTTGTCAAACACAAAAGATTTGCTACGAAAAATCAAATAGCGTCACAAATTGTACAACCTTTTATATCTCAGGGACGACTTCTTCCCACTTATTTTTTAAACGTGTTTACCTTTTTTGCGACAAGCAAAACTATCGTCACCAATGGTAGCAAATTCGCTACTAATTATACCAAATGTCATTAAAACCCAAGTATTTTCTTTACATTCTTAATTTTCTTAATTGATTAACATATATGAGGTATTTTTATTACATATAACAAAATGAAAATTTGTCTTTTTCATTTATATATGCAATTATTCTTGATTTGCTTAATTTTTGGGAATTACTAATCTTTAATTTTAATTTGGCAGATAAACAAAATAAAATTAGGAAATTTTAAAAATTTATTTCTTCTTTGTCTTATTAGTTAAATTAATAAGGAATGCAATCCACATTTCATTTTTACCAACTTTATTACTAACATGACAACATATACCCTTTAGCCTTTAATCTACCATTAACCTTATTATTTGTATAAAAAGATATATTTAATTTAAATACCCAAGAGTTTTTGCAATGAAGTAGGTTAGTTGCGGAAGACCACTTCCGTGACCAACCACCATACTTAGTTGCAAATGGTAGACAATTTGCAACGAAATTTTTACATTATCGCAAAAACCCAAGTAAATTCTTTACTTTCTAAATAATTAACAAAAAAACATATAAATAAATAATCTAAATTGATTTTTAATTATTTAAGTGTTTTATTTAATTTAGAAAGTGGTTTTCTTTTAATATCAAAAAATAGACTATTATGTAACAAAATAGTTTTCTATAATAATGTATTAGAAATAGTTTTCTAATTATATTAGAATGTCTTATTAAATTTTAAAAAATTATTTTTTCTAAATTATAATAATTAAAATGTATAATTTTCTAAAATTAGTTTTCATAAATTATAATAATTAAAATGTATATTTTTTTTAAAATTGTAAGTTATTTATATTTTATTTGAAGGATCAACAAATTAATTTGGAAATAGTTTTCAATTAAATAATTCAATTTTTAATTCAATTTTTTTCATTTGGAATAGGAAAATAAATTATAAAAAATTATATATGAACCCGCGGGCTTTGGCGACAAACCATATATTAGTCGCTACATCTGACGTTTGTCTACCAAATACAATAGTTCGTAGCAAATTAATTAATAGTCATTCCAAGCAACTACAGTAAACAAGAAACGTCATCATTTACCTAAGCAAGAAAAATGACGTCATTTTGTATTAGGTTTTCAATCACATCTAAAATAAAAGGCTACTTAATTCTCGTTCAAGCCATCAACATTTCTTAAAATCCTTCATCCTACAAACAACTGTTTCCTCTCTTTTGTTTGGGTTCTATATTCTGGTCATCACGGTCGAAGAACCATCATTAACTGAGTCGATATTGGAGCTTGTTCTATTTTCATTAACAAAGTTGTGCTAAGTTTTATTTATACCTTTAGGTGTTTATTGTGAGTTCTTAATTATGCATTTAATGTATGATTTGTGTTTATGATTATGTTTCGAAGATGATTTACTGTCTGTCTTTATTATTTGTATATGAGTTGGCTTTTTCCCAATGACCTTTAACACTTCCCAAATCAAAGCTTTGTACCTATCTGATAAAAAGGTCTTCAAAAGTATTTTACTTTTTTCATTTCCGTTAATAGTAATATAGCCCAATATAGACAATATTATATTTCTATACATCAAGAACATTTTCATGTTTATTCTACTTTAAATTCTAAATTTTGCATGTGATGCAAACTTCATAATAGATTTTTGAAATTTTAGTAAGGGTAACTTTCATATCATTAGGCACATTGAAGATGTATAAATGCTAAACTAGACTATTTTCATTTATCATCAAAATTAGAGTTGACCATGTCATCACTTTATTCTAAATTGACATTTGCATAATATTCCTCTTAACATTATTAATCAAGGAATGTCGACATGGCGACTAGTTTCGGATGGTTTAACTCATTCCATTGGGAGGGATGTAACAAAATTGTCCCCACTGAAGAAATAAAAAATGTAGAAAAATTCTCCACTTTATACACTAATAATCATTTTTCTTCCATAGTTGATCTTCTGCTTCAAGGTATTTAGTATCATCTGAACAACGTCACTTTCCTTATTTTGTCCATCTCATTTCCTTTTATGAAGCTATTATATATATTCATATTTGATGGTATATACTACATGTTGTTT
Source organism: Erythroxylum areolatum (assembly GCA_024520975.1). Lineage (NCBI taxonomy): Eukaryota > Viridiplantae > Streptophyta > Magnoliopsida > Malpighiales > Erythroxylaceae > Erythroxylum > Erythroxylum areolatum. The sequence continues at coordinate 15,599,062 of JANIJH010000005.1, read as the reverse complement.
TAAACTTCCTTGAATATTGAAGATGACATGTATACCTATGGAGGCGGGAACGATGTCACAACGGTTCGTAAAGGATTAGGGAAATTGGTTTTTTTTGAAAATTTCGTCAATTCCACAGACTTTGTTTGGTCAATCACGTATGCAAGTCACACCAATTTCGGTTCATTTAAGGGTTTAATAATATGACAATATCTAAGTTCTATACTGATTGTATTTTAAGTAAATTGTTTCATACTGGCAGTTCATCTGGAGAACTTGTCTTCTATACTAAATCTGGCGACTCATTCACTGTACCCGCTACAAGTTTAGCTGTAGCAGAAACGTTGTTGCAATTGAAAATCCTACATTTGAGGGAAGAACTATCACTGTTTCGATTGGTGCCTTCAAATGTGCAAGAACCCTTATCAAGAATGCAGACATCAGAGACTCATTTACTCTTACCGTCTCTCATATCATCTGGAATCTAAAAAAATAATTATGTCATTATCATTTATTGATGCAATCAACTGGACTCAGTTTTAAAGTTGATTTATTGTTGTATCTGTAAGAATTTGTCAAACAACCTGTCTACTAATTAAGAGTTAAGTTGTGTACTATTAGCTGTAGAATGTTATTGTTCTTAGGCTATAACTGTAAGAATTGTTAACTTTCTAATTCAAAGTTTCTACTACTTTATATATCATATTATTATATTGATACAATTATTAAAATTTCTATAACAAATTTTTACACTGTTAGTAAATATTAATGATTAATTAATACTACTATTTAACACTTAAAATTATGTTGTGTGTATTTTTTCAACAATACGTTGTAAACACTCAAAACAAATCTCCAATAAAACATATCTTAACTATGATAGATTATAAAAAGTATTAGTTTAACAATTTTGGAAAATGTTAACCTTGTGGTGACAATTTTGGCAAATAGTCACCAAATGTGTTGCTGTGGAACCTTTTGTGACAATTTCTAGAAATCGTCACTGAATGTCAACCATTTGGTGACAATTTTCAAAATTCATCACCAAATGTTGATCCTTTGGAGACACTTTCAAATATCGTCACCAAATAGTTACTTTTAGTGACAATTTGGTAAACTTAATAAAAAACACGTAGCTAAATGTCTACGAACCTTTAGTGTCGATCTTCGAAAATTGTCACCAAATAGCTTTTAGTGACGATTTTAGATAATCATCACCAATTGTGAACCCTTTGGTGACGATTTTGGAAAAGTGTCACCAATTGTTTACCAAATTATGGTGACAATTTCTGAAAAACATCACCAAAAGCCAATTTAGCAACGAATTACTAAAATCATCACCCAATGTATACCATTTTGATGATTTTCAGAAATTGTCACTAAATGTTCACCATTTGGGGCTGATTTTTGTCATTTGTCACCAAATGTTGATCCTTTTGTGATGCTTTTATTATTAGTCGCTAAAGCCTTAGTTTTAATGACGATTTTTAGAATCGTCACAATATGGTCACTTTTAGCGACGATTTTTGGAATGTCACAAAAAAAGCTAAATGTCTACTTTGTTATAGTGGCTAGACCAATGCTTCTCATACAAATTTTTGATAAGATCTTAGAAGTATTTTTATACACAATTTATTTATGAACGGATATAAGTGATGTTGTAATTATTTTAAACAATCAAAAATTTATTTCATCACTAAAAATGTCATTAACATAAATACTTTGTCCAAAAATTTATAAAAACTAGGGTTTTAACTTCAAAACATTACTTCTTCTCCCTTCAAGCCATTAGCTAAGTCAAGAACTTATTTAGACTAGTTTAACTATTAACAAATGTTTTTAGAAGACTAAAATTAAGAATTTAATCAGTAAAGTTTGACACGTAGAATTAGGTAATATATATCTGATAATGATTTTTAAAATATTTTTTTAGTCTATCAAGCTCTTTATCAAAAATTATTTTAGGGATTCTTTCAAGTTGAAGTCTTACTCCAAAATAAAGTTAACAACTCTTTCCTTACGTATACCTTAAACCCTTCATATATACATTTAACTTTTTGATCATGGGGAATGAGGTTTAATTCTCATTAAGGAACAATCAAAGTACTCTCCTCTAAGAACCTTTTAGTCTCATCTCCCTTATTCAATTTCATAGTCATTTATTTAACTTATCTTCTCCATGCTCAACCCTCCATTCAACATTTGAAAATGTAGTAATCTAAATTTACAACCATTACTTAAACAATTATTTTTCATAATCAAACATAATCAACACCTATACATTAATTATTTCACGCACTCATATAGTGAAACTGATATTTATGCACTTATTCATCATAGTCTAATAGTAGAACCAATAGGCATCCAACTACTACATCATGCACTAGTTATTGGAAAATTGAGGCAAAATTTGATCCCATTGGGTAAAATAAATATGAAAATTTTTCATTTTAATTTTTAAAAGCCAAGATCACTTTAAATTTTATAAGAAGATTAATATATAAATCATAATAAAGTATAAATCATGATTCATACCTTATTATGAAGCTTGATCTTTTCATGTCATTTCTTTCGAACTGTTTTTAAAACTAGCTTATCTCAACTACCATAATCACTTGTTTGACCTCTAATGGTATTTACATGACATGTTGAGAAAACTCTACAATTGATATAGAGAGGGTTAAGCAAGAAGTGCTAGCTCTTTTATAGTATAAGCCTATTTATAATAAGGTTTGGATATTTTAGTAATTTAATAAAAAATAAAATTCTAATTTCAATTAAATACCAGTTGGGTCCAAATAAGATCTAATATCCTATATTAATCATTATTTTTTAAATATCTCATATTTAATCTTAAAATTTTTTAAACTTTACAATCAAGTCCAACTTAATTAAAATACTTTTTTTCTCTCTTTAGTCCATTCTTTGTGTGTGATTAATAGGTTCAAACATATATTAGCAATAGATATAAACTATAAGCCTATATCAGATTTACTGTTAGATAAATTAAACTTCTTTAATTCTTAATTAAATAAGAATTGCTCTTGGGCTATCATATATTCAATAATTGAAAATATAAATTTTGTTCTCTACGAGTAGCTCATCTCCATACACTCTTACTGAAGAGTATAACTATACTCCCACTAACCTTCTTACAGAGAAGATAAGTTCACAATCATATAAAAAAACTCTTTTAATTTATTATAAACATGGATCTTTCATCATCTCGTGTCTTTTCAACTATATATCAAATGTATCAACAAAGGTATTAGTTCCAATTGAATGTATTGTCATGAGACTTAAACTTTTCAAATTTTATCTTACTTTCACTACTTATTTTGATAAACTTTATCCTATAAGTGTACATTGAAACAAATAATTTATTTAATAGGTTCTATAAGATTATATCCAACCATTTGAATTTTTCATAACCTTTTATCATTTGATTTAGTTCTAAACTGATTAGATAATACATATGTCAACTAAGCATCACTTCTCTAAGTCGCTTTTGAATCTTTTAAAGTCTTAACATTTCGTATCTAATATAAAATTTTGATAATCGATTTAATTGGAACTAACAAAGGTAAGTTGTTATACTAAGCATAGCTATAAAAGAAATAAATATTATATTATATAGTATCACATATTATAGTTTCCTCATAACATAAATTCGTATTGTTATAGAATTTAGTTGTAGAGATATTTACTAAAGAATCCCATTCTTTATAGGAAACCAAGCAAATTTAAATCTCACTGTTTCTATCTCATCGAAGTGCTTTAGGATTTTCAATGTTTAATTTTTACTTAGATTTAAATAATTTGAATTTTTCAAAATTTTAAATCAATATTTTGTTCAAAACATATGATTATATCATATAAAGTCATTAGTAAATGTAATAAAATACAAGTTTCATCTTTTATGAATTGTTATTACACCCACACATCATATTTATAAGATTTAACAATTCAATACCATCATTATTCTTTCATCAAAGGTTGATTTGGTTATTCTTCGACCTAGTAAGTTCCACAAGTTTCATGCAATTTATAACCAAAAGGATAAATATATTCTTGTATGTAACTTTATGATTTTTATTATATTGATTTAACCAATGTGACATAAAAGGACAACCTTTGTTATCTAACTGTATATTCCTGCTACTCATGTTAAGCATTAGTCCCCTTTAATTCATCACATAGAAACTATTTTTGTAAACTTAGATCATCTACTTTCACTTAACAATATATTTTTTATATGATTTATTTTTTAGTTGTATCTAACAATATGAGACAGTTTGTATTTGTTTAATAGTTTGTAATAACCTTATTACAGGATGGATTATGTTTAAGGCATGTAATTTAATAAGTTTATTATGTATGAAGTACATTATGGTTTGTTTACAACAACATTTAATGATGTGTATTGTGTATTTGCTTGAGTTTATGAGAATGCATGTAAGAAATGTTTGGTATGATTTGGATTGTTTCAATTTTGTTTTGTGTGACATCTGCATATCCTCCCAGAGGATATGTGAGTGTTACATACATCATGCTATCATAGTGTTGACGTACATTTTACATGTTGTCATTAAAGTTTATGAAACATTAGTCAACTTAAAATAACAATAAATTTTTTTCATCTATATGGTATTGACATATCTTTAAAACTCTGTTACCAAATCCTTAACAAGGACTAATAGAAAAACTATATAATGGATGTATAACTTTTCTTCCTAACTTTGATGACTCTTCTCAAACCTAATTCTTTGTCTAAAAAATTTGGTTCATTAACTTTTAATATCAATTATACTAAACAAAGGTAATTTCCACTAAAAATAAATTAAAAATATAAGAAAAGTAAGTAATTATTTATATCTCATGACTACCAAATAAGATTAAGACTTTAATGTATTAGGTTACTCTTACTATTTTATTCAAAATAATAGCCCTGACTATTATTCGAAAAGGTTATTCTAATATCTTTAGTGGGCTATGATCCTATTCAAATTTATTTGATTTTAAGTCATTTAACAAACCAACTAAACTTAAACTAGATAGATAACATCCTTATTAATCACTTTTTATGTGACTCCTAGATCTATTATGTGACAACTATTGCCAAAATATATCTTATATATTATTCTTAACCTTGACTTTAAATTCATATGATCATGATTAACATATCCAAATCATACAAATTTAGTTAAATACAACCTTTTAATTTAAGATAAAACTTATTAGGTTAAAGAGGCCATAATTCATTAAACAAGCCTTACAATAAATAAAGCTATGATTTTATGCTTAAATAATAGAAGGTAATAATCACATTTTCAAAGTGGTTAATATTTTAATGAGAAATTTAATTTTTTTCATCTTATCAAACATAAAAAGCATATAAAATATCATATATAAACATGCAATTTGACATGCATAATATATATCAATTTAATTTTCTATTCTCAACCTTTAGAGTACCTTCAAAATCATCACAACAGCTTTTCATAATATAAGAATATCTGTTACTTTAAAATTTGGAATCGTATTTTGAATTAATTTAAAGTTAACTTTATTCACCGACATTTAATATAGTAACTGGTCGGGTCGGTCGTGCAGGGCCCGGACCCAGTCAAAACAACCCATGGGCCGATCGGTCCATTCTCCGAAGATCA
>JANIJH010000005.1:15553462-15563689 GCA_024520975.1 Erythroxylum areolatum | reverse complement strand
TCAATCACACATTTTCTAAAACCCAAAATGTTATCATATTATATCAAAAACCATAATTTACATTGTTTCATATAATATAATACCATCCATGTTTTATAACATTATCCTATAAGCATAAACAACTTAGGGCACATCGAATACAATAAACATGAAAGAAACAACTATGTCCCCAATCCCAGCCGACCGACCTTTGAGCCAAATTTGATTGTAACAGTTGCACAAAATTTGCTTCTATGGAGTTTAGAAGCTAGTCGTCTCACTCTCAAACCTGAAAAGTAACGGTGCAATTTTGACAAGTTTTGCGAACTCAACAAAGTAACCATCCTCGATAGTTCACTCATGTCATAAAACAATATCAATTATCACATGTAATCATACAGTTTAAGTCCACTTGACAAGTATCAAATACTATCACAGATAAAACATTTCTCAGTTAAACAATTCAATCATATAACAACATTTACACAGCTTTGCAAATCATTCAATGAATTCAAACTATATGCGGATACGATATATATGAGACTCACATTCATTTTTATATTATTGTGACTGTGTGCGTTTATAGTATCCCGAATTATCGGGCTTAATCAGTCAGTCTGTGCCTTACCCAATATAGATATAGGGCTCATTAATTACAGTGAGCTATAGGCTTAAACCACATATGTGGGAGCTTATAACTCTTATCAGTAGTAGTATCAGTAGTAACATCAGTCACAATTCCTTTATATTACATGCATTGGAATGAAATGCATGCCACAATCCAGCAATCAAATTCAATCACTTTCTTTTGCAAGTATTATGACAGTTTAATAGTCACAACAACAATTCACAGTAGCAATAGTCATCAGACTAGGTCCGGCATTCAATTTTTCAGTTAAGAATCAGAAAATCATTTAATTAGTCACATTCACATTCAAACAACACTTCCAACATCATTTCCACGTACCAAAATGCCTCGGACAAACATTGGTCAAAATCCAGTACACAATCAGCACATTACAGTACAGTTCAATAAGATAACAATACAATTTACTAATATACAAACCAAAAAGGTGAGACCATCTTAGGTTACTCACAGTATGTTCCAAACAGCTATTGCCTTGAAGTCACGGTAATATTAGGATTTTGTTGCTCAATGTGCTCCTCTATACATATAACACATACACATATCATAATATTGCACAATTATGTATTCATTAATGCACATTCATGTATATTGAATATGTATAATGCATGTTCATGACAATTCCAGATTTCTAATCATAAATCCTATCACAATATTCATTTGATATCCACATTCAATTGATTAACTCATATTTGTCTAAAGATACACTTTCGGGTCCATTTTGCACAGTTAATTTCATCATAAAAATGAAGGAATTTGGTAACACTTCCTTCTAAAAAATTATTTTCCCATGTCTTAAGTTTCTATTGATATCAAGATCATACAATTTGACTCAGTATTCCATAAGTTATACTCAATATACTACAAACTAAGTAGATTTGAAATTTTAGCTAGAGCATGATCATGCATTCAAGTTGTACAAATCATAACTCTCAATTCCACTATCCAAAAATTACAAACTTTGTAGCAATTAAAAGCTAAGAGAATAAGCTACAACTTTTGTGAAGATACAATTGTCTGATTTAGCCTACATCAATACAGCTTATTCAATAACAACAGGACATGATGTTTGTCCCTAGTAGTGCTACAGCCCAAGCTAAGACTTAATTTCATGCCCAATTTTGGAATTCTTAAAGATAGAAATAAAATTTGACTTCTTCAATAAAGTTATAGACATATGTCTCTAGTTCAATTTAAATTAAGAAACATTTTATTTCGAAATCTACATATCAAAATATAGTCAAAATACCAAAGTATGTTCAATGAAATCATCCCAGTTATCATATTCCAAAACTCCTCAACATTTTCATCCTAGCACCCCCTTTCAGGATAACATTACATGATCATTATGATAAGGAAACTGGTGTATTTCAGTAACACTTTCTTCTAGACAATTGTTCCACTATGTTTCTTTGTTTTTAATAACACCAAAATTATATAATTTGATTCAGCACACTAAAAGTTATACCTAAAACATTTTAGACTATTTTTAAACTATAACAGAACTCCTAACTCTATTTCCATCCAAATTTTGAAATGCTTAAAGATAGAATTAACGTTTGACTTCTTCAGGAAAGTTGTAGACATATGTCTTTAATTTATTTTGAATCAAGAATCAACATATTTGGAAATCTATAGTTCAAGATATAATCAAAATACCAAAGTTTATTCATTGAAAATTCTCCATTTCATAATATTCCAGCATACATGTTCACCAATATCTTATATATGTCGTTCCAATTCAGGCATCATTCTCTTACTACTAAACATATCATAAAGATTAGATTGTTACCTACATTTTAAGCTTCCAATTTTAGCTCAACACTTTAGATTAGCTAAGCCTCCATTCATGCATGATTCATCACTTAGACAGCTAGTTCTTAGCTATTTTGTGAAAGATAAATGTCTATCTTTGATGTAACAATTAAGCGAGGATTAGATCAATATGTAGAGAAGGAAACTTGGAGTGAGTTTCGGTAGAGAGTAAGGAAAGAGATGTAGAAAGATCCAGCAGAAAGTTTGCCCCTATGGAATGCTAGATGTCTTCATCCTTCATTGACACATGTCATTTTGCAAGTCTTGAATTTGTCCACTAGATATCCTACCACTTGTCTCTTATCTATCGGTCTACATATCACATATTAATTAGTCCAATTATCTCTTATTTTACTTAGTCCAAAATCCGCAAAATTTCTGAAATTCTCTAAAATTCACCAAAATTTGAAATAATCATAATACTCTCCAAATAAATTTTTATCTCAATCAATTTACAATTTGCATTTCAATTGCATTTTTTTAACAATCAATTATACTCAAAAAATGTCAATAAATGCACGTACAAATAATTGTAATGTTCAAGATCAATAGTATTGTGTATGTGTATGTCACATTATGCATAAGCATGAATTATGCTTTCTAATTTCTCATTAATCTCTAATAAATACCATTTTAACCTTAATTCATGTAATAGGATGTTACAATTCTCCCTTCCTAACAAAAATTTCTTTCTCGAAATTCTTACCTGATGATTCGAATAGATGGGGATATTGTCGCCTCATATGATCGTTAGTTTCCCACATTACCTCCTTAGTTGAGTGATTTCTCTAATGGACTTTCACCAATGGAGTTACTTTGTTTCTCAATTGCTTCATCTTATAACCTACTATCTTGATCAGCTCCTCAATATAACTCAAATTGCTATTAACCTTAATATCTTGAGCCGGTAATACATGAGTAGGATCAGATATGTATCTTCTTAACATGCTTACATGAAACACATTATGCAATTGAGACATCTCGTTAGGCAAAGCTAATTTATATGCTAAAGGTCCAATCCTCTCAAGAATCTCATAAGGATCAATGTATCTCGGGCTCAACTTGCCCTTTTTACCAAATCTCAGTACACCATGCCAAGGCAACACTTTCAGAACCTCTCTATCTCTAACATTCTATTCTATATCCTTTCTATGCTGATCCACGTAGTTTTTTTGTCTATCTTGAGCTGCTTTTATTTGAATCCTGATCAATTTCACCTTCTCTATAGTATCTTGTATCAGTTATGGGCCCTCAATCATTCTCAAACCTTGCTCATCCCAGCATAGAGGCGATCGACATTTTCTGTCATACAATGTCTCATAAGGTGCCATCCTAATGCTGCTATGATAATGATTGTTATAAGCAAACTCAAGCAATGTTATATACTGATTCCAAGCTTCCTAAAACTCCAATACACATGTTCTGAGTATATCCTCAACAGTCTTGATAGTTCTCTCATTCTGTCCGCCTGTCTGAGGATGAAATATGTACTGAAATTCAAATGTGTGCCTATTGCTGACTATAAACTCTTCTAAAACCTCGAAGTAAATCTGAGATCCCTGTCTGATACAATAGACACTGGAACCCTATGCAGTCTCACAATCTCAGTCACATATCTCCGAGCCAACTGGTCTAATGTATTATTCTCCCATACTGGTATGAAATGGGCCAGCTTAGTTAATCGGTCTACCACAACCTATATTGCATCATTATGCCTCGGAGTCTTAGGCAATCCCATTATAAAATTCATAGCAATTCATTCCCATTTCCATTTTGGAATAGGCAACGAATGCAATTTTTCAATTGGAGCCTGATGCTCAGCCAAACCTGCTAGCATATTATACATTTAGAAACAAACTTCGTTGCTTGCTTTTTCATTATAGGCCACCAGAAATGTTGTTTCAATGTATTATATATCTTGGTAGTACCAGGATGCATAGCATGAGCGACCATATGAGCTTCTTCTACAATTTCCTTTCTCTGATCATCAACCTTAGGCACATATAGTCTCTGCTTTAGCCACAATGTATCATCTCTAAATTCAAACTCAGAATATGTATTCTTCTTAACTTTCTCAATCAATCTCACCATTTCAGGATCTTTACTCTATACTCTTCTAATCTGATCATGCAACATTGACTTAAGTTTTAATGTAGCTGTCAATGCTTCATTTTGTTCTAAATTCAACTCCACATTCAAAGCTCTAAACTATATTAGGCTTAGTAACCTCAATAACTGAATCCGAGTTGCACTGCTATTCGACTTTCTGGTCAAAGCATCAGCCGCTACATTAGCCTTCCCCGGATGATATTCAATTGTGCAATCATAGTCTTTTAACAATTTTACCTATCTCCTTTGCCTCATATTCAACTCTTTATGGCTCAACATATACTTAAAGCTTTTATTATCAGTGTATATCTGAAATGTCTCGCCATATAAGTAATGTGTCCAAATATTTATAGCAAAGACTACTGCTGTAAGCTCTAAGTCATGTACCAGGTAATTCATCTTATGAGATCTTAATTGTTTTGGCGCATAGGCTATCACCTTACCATGCTGCATCAATACATATCCCAGTCCCTTATGCAACGAATCACTATATACCACATATCCACCAGATCCTGATGGAATAGTCAGCACCGACGCTATAGTCAACCGATGTTTCAACTCTTCAAAACTTCTCTAACACTCATAATTCCATCTAAATGTCACATTCTTCCTCAGAAGTTTAGTCAGAGGAGCCGAGATTAAAGAAAACCCCTTGAAAAACCTTTGGTAATAACCAGCCAATCCGAGAAAACTCTGAATCTCTGATACATTCTTTGATGTCTTCTATCTCATTATTGCCTCAATTTTCATTGGATCCACCTAAATTCCATGCCCTATTACTATATGAACTAGAAATACTACCTGATTAAGCCAAAGTTCATATTTACTGAATTTGACATACAATTGTTTTTCTCTTATAGTCTGCAAAATTATTCTCAGATGCTCAGTATGTTCCTTATTGCTTCTTGAATACACCAGAATGTCATCAACCAGCACAATTACCAACTGATCCAGGTAGGACTAAAATACCTTATTCATTAATGCCATAAATGCAGCTGGGGCATTAGTCAACCCAAATAGCATTACTAAGAACTCAAAATGTCTATACTCGCATCTGAAAACATTTTTTAATACATCAGCCTCTGCTATCTTTAGCTGATAATACCCAGATCTCAAATTAAGCTTAGTGAATACTCGAGCTCCCTATAATTGATCAAACAAGTCATCAATTCCAGGCAAAGGGTATTTATATTTCACTGTAACTTAGTTAAGTTGCCTGTAATTAATGCACAAACTCAAAATATCATCCTTCTTCTTCACAAACAACACTGGAGCGCCCCAAGGCGAAACACTGAGCCTAATGAATCCCTTCTCGAGCAACTCCTGCAACTGAACTTTCAACTCCTTTAGTTCCATTGGTGCTATCCTATATGGAGGAATGGATATAGGAGTAGTACCTGGAACTAAATTAATTGTGAAATTTTTTTCTCAATCTAGAGGCAAACTAGGTAATTCAACGGGAAACACATCTAGGAATTCCTTAACCATAGGAATATCCTGTACACTCTGTTTAGCTTGAGAATCAATCAAGTGGGCGAGATAGGCCTCACATCCACCATACATTAACTTCAAAGCACTCATAAATGAGACCAGTCTGGTTGGCACTGCTTGGCTAATACCTCTAAACACTGCTCTTGGCTGATTAGAGACTCTAAAATCACTTCCTTCGTATAGCAGTTCATGATGGCCCTATGAGTAGTGAGCCAATCCATGCCTAAGATAACATCTATCTCCTTCAACTGTAAAACAATCAAATCTGCAGTCAATTATGCCTGGTCAATTCAAATCAGACACTTCTTACAGACCTCCCCAATCACTGTAATACTACCAATCGGTGTACTCACCTCTAATCCATATATTAGGAACTCTCTGTCACAATGCAATCTAGATGCCATGTGTGGTGTGATAAATGAATGCGTAGATCCAGGATCTAGCAATGTATAAACCTTAAAAGTAAATAATGATTACACACCTGCGATGACATCTGGAGAATCCTGGGCCTCTTGTCTCGTCATGGCATAAACTTTGGCTTGAGACTGCAATTGATTGCTCTGCACCTCAATCCTCCCAGTAACACTTCCAGAACTCATCTTACCTTTGCCACGACCTCTCTGTCCAGTCCCACTAGCTTAGCTCTACTGAATAATAGGTTCTGTTACTCTACTCCCTCCCACCAGACTATGCTCCGGACATCAATATACAATCTCTAATTTAAGGATCATGTGAGCCACATTGAAGGCAGGCTTTTTTCAGTCTCCAACGTATACCATTATGCTTATTCTCACAATACTGACAAGTTGGTAACTGAACCGATGTTGCACCTCTGTTATTCCCAGTCTGAGTGAAACTATCCCTCTGTCTGAATCTTGACTATCTAGATCCAGCTGGTGGTCTGAATGCTCAGGTCGGACGTTTACTAAACCTTCTGCTAGAACCACCCTAGGACTTACTGGGCCTCTTTTAACCAGTCTCTGATTTCTACTCAAGCTGACTGTCTCTCAACAATTGCTCCATTTGGATTAAGGCTACTCTGAGCTCAGTGAAACTGCTCAATTTGGTAAAAGCTGGCCTTGTCAGAATCTCTATGTTCACGTCGTCATCAAATATCCTGCATTTATCTGCTCAGTAGGAATTAAGATAGAAGCATACCTCATCAGCTCATTAAATCTGATGTCATAATCTGCTACAGACATTCCACCCTGTTTCAAATCCATGAACTCCTTTATCTTCCTATCCATGTGGACCTGAGGCAAATAATTTTCTCTGAAAGCCCTCAGAAAGTCTCCCTAAGTCAAAGTGTAAGGCCTAGTGGCACTGTCGGGAACAGTCTTCCACTATAGATAAGCTGGGCCTTGTAGCGAGGAAATGGCATCGTCGAATCTCTCGTCTAACTCACAGTCTATCTGATCAAATACTCGTTCTATCTGCTTTAACTATCCTCAGCTTATGTAGGGTCTGTATTGTCATAGAAATCTATAGCTCCCTGCTTTCACAGTTTGTTGTATCTCCTTTCCCTTCTCTCAGGAATTCTTAGAGGCACTCGCTCAGGTTGAGATACTGATGATTCTCTACTGGCTCCTTCCGATCTCAAGCCAGCTGAGTGTTCCATTTGATCACCTAAATCGGATAATGAATAATACACAATACCTTCAATTACCATCCGACATTTCCATAACATTTCACACTTGATATCATCACATATCCCTAAAGATGCCAAACCATGCTCTGATATAAAAAATGTAACACCCCATTCTCATCTGACATATGCAAGTGCGTCCATCAGATACATGTGTACATACTTGATAGAAATGACATGTTAATTATCTCACCTTCACTGTACATAACATGACATCATAAACTAAACTATCAATCACATATTTTATAAAACCCAAAATGTTATCATATTATATCAAAAACTATAATTTACATTGTTTTGTATAATAGAATACCATCCATGTTTTATAACATTATCCTATGAGTATAAACAACTCAGTACACATCGAATACAATAACATGAAAGAAACAACTATGTCCTCAATCCTAGCTGACCGACCTTTGAGTCAAATTTGACTGTAACAGTTGCACAAAATATGCTTATATAAAGTCTTAGAAGCTAGGTCGTCTCACTCTCAAACCTGAAAAGCAACGGTGCAATTTTGACGAGTTTTGCAAACTTAGCAGAGTAACCATCCTTGATGGTTCACTCATATCATAAAACAAGATTAATTATAGCATGTAATCATACAGTTCAAATCCATTTGACAAGTATCAAATACTATTGCAGATAAAACATCTCTCAGTTAAACAATTCAATGATATAACAACTTTCACACAGTTTTGTAAATCATTGACAAACTCATTTGTTCATATATATTTTCATCTCATTTGGATGGGTTTTGTCACTAAAATTGGTATTTATAGCTTTATTTGATTATTATTTGAATTATTGTGGCTTACATTTAATTTGTGTTATAGGGGCAAAAATTGTCGTATTTTGGTTTAACTGTGATAAATTAATTTTTGGACAATTGATGCTACATTATTTGTAATTTTCATTGTAGAGTACTTGGAGAAATTAAACTGAAAATGATTAAGAAGTCATGATCTAAGGCATTCAAAGCAGCTGAAAAAGAGAACCACAAATGCAAGCATCACATAACCAAAAACGACAACTTTGAGACACAAAAATGAGGAGTAGCGTGGCACAAATGATACCATGAACATAAGAGATCTGCAAAGGGTTTAAATTGTCACATCAATATATAAAGAAGGGAACAAAATGTAGTGTGCTTGTAGGTAGTATGGGGCCATGCGGTGGTAGGTGGTTTGTGTGATAGAAGTGAGCTAGTGTGTGCAACGTGGGTGTGTGAGTGGTTAATAAAAATAGACAAAAAAAAAGAAAGCTACGCAGGAGGTGTTATCTGTAGAAAAAGTTGTGGATTGGTGGGCTGCTTGGCTGGGAGCTATGTAGCACGGACATAGCAAAATGGAGCCGTGTCCGTGTCGGACACGTGTCCATGTCGGACACCCATTGACAAACAGTGGACACAGTTCGGACACGTTTGGAAACCGCTCAGACAATGCTTAATGGAATATATGCTCCATACTTTTTTGCGAGGGGCTTATAAAATATCAAATATGTATGAACTATCAAGATGTTGGAAGTCTTAAAATACATCAATCAATATATATCATATTATAAATTCTGAATTTTTTTTCTTAATTTTAAATTTTATAATATATATATATATGCCGTGTCCGTGTCCACCAAATTTTAGAAGTTGGTGTGTCCCCGTATTTGTGTCCGTATCGTGTCCCGTATCCGTGTCCGTATCTGTGCTTTTTTAGGCTGGGAGAGAGGAATAAAAACATCATGAAATAGGAAGGAGATGTGTGTGGTTTGGGGGCTGCTGTGTGAGGAGAAGGACGTGTGTGTGTGCTGTGTGAGTGTGCCTTGGAGAGTGGACGTTTGTGCAGAGTTTAGCGTGGAGATAGGAGCTGGGTGAGTGCGTGAAGGCTAGAAAAATCAGAAGAGAAAAGCTGGTGCTGTGCGTTGGAGGAGTGTGTGGCTTGGTGCTGTGGAGATTGCGCAATAGAGAGGTAGCTGTGCGTGGAAGAGCTGGATGTTGCGTGAGTTTTGCTGGAAAAATAGGAAGAAAACGTGTTGGGCAGCTGGCATTGGACGAGCTGTTGTGTGAGTTTTGTATGAAGGCAGAGGCGTGGACATCTGTTGGAAGCGTGGACTGCTGTGGATCTAACTAAGCAAAAGAAATTTGTCACATCAAAAGCTAAGGGAGGCATGGCTGTGGTGGATCAATTGCATGGTCTGCAGAAAATATAAACGTCACAATTTCATATTTTTATGGCTGATCACCGAATCTCGACATCCACAATATCTCCAATGAATTTTTGTGGCTAATTTATCCTAATCCTTTGGTTTAATGGCAAGGGCAGGAGTTTGAAATTTTATAGGGGAGTCTAAACTGTAATTGTTGGGACCTGATCCGGAAACCGGATCCCAACCGAAACAGAAACATAGACGAAGCGAATACGGCATCGGCAGAAGCAAAGCGGAGTGAATGTAGCGGAAGCAAATCAAATAAACATACCGAAACGCAAAGCGAATGCAAATCGGAATCGAAAACCAAATCGGAATAATCAATAGAATCGAATCATAA
>JANIJH010000005.1:15522808-15533855 GCA_024520975.1 Erythroxylum areolatum | reverse complement strand
AAAAAAATGTTGAAAATGCAGAAAAGGTGACAGAGCATAAATAGGATGAACCATAAATTTTTGGCTTTTGATGGTTCTTAACTAAAATTTTCATATTTAGGGGTAGTATGAACTTATGGTGAATGAGTTAAATGAAATGGAGTAGAAAGACTAGAAATAAAAATTTGAAGTGTTGGATTTTGGAAAATGAAAGTCTGGAAATTTTCTGGGAATGAATAATTGAGAGTTGAATTTTTGATCTGAAACTTCCATGAGTTTAATGTACTGATCTAGTGAGATTTTGACAAAATGGTCTTCATGAAAGTTGTATATCTTTCTTTAATCTTTCCATTGATATAAAGTTTGCAAATTTTGGAGTTATGGATCAAAAGTTATGGAGGTTAGAAGTTGAGATGTCGATGGAGAAGAAGAAGTGGCATGACAGTGACTTTTGAAGTTCAAAATAGATTTGCACTATCATGCATAAGCACGATGGTGACTTTTGAGTATATTAGAAATGCACCGTCGTGCATGACTTTGGAGATGAAGTGAAATTTGCACCCTCGTGCTTGAGCACGATCTTGCATTTGAGATTCTCTCTTTTACTAAATAGTCTTGCTTTTTTTGACCATATCTTCTTTGTCCATCCTCCAAATGACTTGGTTCTTGAACCATTGGACTTGTAAGACATTGCTCTACCTCTCCACCAAAAATCATATCTATCTGAAATTAATTGGTAGAGATTATATGATAAACATGGGAAGGGTCTAACTTGTGCTCTCACCCAATTTTTGTCTTTATTTGTCACATCCATGACTCTTGCACCCCTGTGACTTTCCTATCTCACGCCCATGAGTTAATTACAAGACTCATGTTTATTTGTCACATCAATTTAATGTTTTCCTCAATAGTAGCCATGACTTGCAATTGATATAACCACCCGAGAGGAATTTGCAAACTGGACAGTCCTGTTTCTTTTGACCATAATTTCTTCTCTAGATATCCAAATGAGATGATATTTTATTTGGAACAAACTAGAGACATAGGGATACAAATAATATGAAGAAGTAAAATTGTGATTCAGTCTCTAAGATGGTTAATTATTGGATGGAAGTTATGTATAGTACACTATTTTTGAATATGAACAACCCGAAAATATTTGAGGCATATCTTCCAAATTACTGAACCAAATTGAGTGATTTTGGTGTCAATAGAAAAATAAGACATAGAGGAACACTTTTATAGAAGAGAGTATGACCAAATTACTTCAGTTTCACCTTCTGAATGAACATGAACAATAGACCCGAAAGTGTGTCTTGGAAAAATCTGAAGTGATTCAATGAGAAAGGAATTGAGATTTTAATAGTTTTAGGGAAACATAAAACTAAGTATAATTTATACTTAGATGAGTTTTAATATGAGAATGATTTTGTGATGAAATAAATGGAATGATACTGGGATTTTCATGAACATGCATTGTACATAATTTACTTTTTACATCTGCATTATGAAGCACTTATGATTGTACAAATTGTGATGGATGTGTATGTTGTTTGTTATAGAGGAGCAACTGCAACGCCAACCTCCAGACATTGTTGGAACTTCCAGGCATTAGCTTCGGGAGCAGCTTGTGAGTAATTTAGACGGTTTCTCCCAATTATTGTTTGCTTAAATTATTTTTTGAATGATAAATGAATATGAATTGATTTGTGTTGATTTCTGGACAGAAGGTCCGATGATTGTGAAATGTGGAGTGTATATTGAAGTGCTGCTTGAATGTGAATGTGAAAAACTATGTGAGTCATCATATGATTGATTGTGATAGACACATTCCATACATGAATGCACAATTGGATAATGACAGCTGTAACCAAAGTAGCCACCGATCAGAGCTTAAAGCTCAACGTGTGAAAAGAGCCTCGAGCTTAGACAGTAATTAAGAGCCTAAGGCTCAGAATGTAAAATGAGCCCTGTATCTTCATCGAATAAGGGACAGTTAGTAATGAGCCTAGTATCCAAAATGAGTACGAGACAACTCAGGCACTCGATCACAACAACATAACAATTAAAAAAGAGTCTCATGAACATTTCATATACATTTTGTTAAGTATTTTTGATTGACTGAAATGTCAAATTTGCCTATGTTTAAGTGCAAATGTGATACTGATGTAAAGTGCAATTTTGTGAAATATTTGTTATGTGAAATGATATGTTGTATGAATTGAGTGAACCATCGATGATGGTTACCTCATTGAGTTCATAAAACTCATCAAAATTACAACGTTATCTTTTCAGGACCGAGAGACGACTCTAGCTACTGAGAGGCTCTACCAGCTGTGTGGATTATGATTTGGCAAGAGAAATCATGGCTCAAAGGTCAATCAGATGGGATTTTTGGGATGGCTTAAATAGAATTTATATTTTTTCCTCTTTCATGTAGTACTTTTGTACTAGGTTTTAATGATGCACATGTAGTAAAGGTTGAAAAACACAATGTAGACTTTCGGTTTTATGCAATGAAATGAGAAAAAAGTTGGTTTTGAAAATATTATGATTTTTAAATGAATAATGATATGATTCCATATGAAGTGAGTGTAGTGATCGAGCGTAGCTGGCCCTTATCGTAGGATATGTACCGGAATGACCTTTGGGCGTCCCGCTAGGTACCTTGCGGTAAGGGGATGCTACATTTTGTAAGGACTCGATTATCTAATAGATCACTTAAGAAATAATTAAAGACATAGGTTGTTTTTGTTAATTGACGAAATTCCACAATTATAATTTTGGATTCAATTAGGGGCTATTAATTAAGGTATTATGATTAGATCTTGAGAAAGAATAATCAACCCTTTGGAATTCTAGGATCAATACAAATTAGACCAAAAGTGATCAAGGTAGCAAAATGATGATAGAATGAATCCCATCTTCTCATAATTGTTTAATCTTGTCTTATTGGGATTTCTCATTTATTAAATGTTTAGTGCTTTATTTTGATTTACTTATGTTAATTTTGGAGTTTCAATTTCAATCAACCCATACTCAATTGCTTAATTTTTTGTTTAGTTTTATTTTCATTTTAATCACTTTTTTATAACTTTGAACAAAGTTAGGATTTAATTAGTTTAGTTAATTCCTCGTGGAACCAAAAACTCAACTACTATGCTTTATTATATGTGCACTTACAAAACATTGAGGATTTATACAAGTAAAACTTGCTTAACATTATTATTTCTTCTTCTTTAATTGTAGTAAGATAAGTTACTTAGGGTTTTAAGAGAGCATAGGAACAAAAATTTCATAGACTATCTTTAATATTCATAGGATTAGTCCACACTTTATACTTCTATGCAATCCTTATAAAGCACAATCATAAGCCTAGCAAGGATAACCAACGACACCTAATTTGTAATATGAAAGAAGTTATGCATTAAGAGGTAATTAAACTTTTAGATACATGAATCAAATATTTTATCTCTAATAATTATTAGGCGAGTCTTGTGCAGGTTATACCAAATAAAATGGATATGATTCTTGTAACTAATGAGAAGGATGAGTTGATTTATGCTAGTAATGTGATAGGATGGAGGGTGTTCATTAACTATAGGAAATTAAATGTTGCCATTCAAAAAGATCACCTTTCTCTATCGATCATTGATCAAATGTTAGAAAGATTGATAGGACGTGAGTTTTACTATTTCATTAATCAGTACCTAAGGAAATAATCAAATCTTAATTACATTGGAAGATCAAGAGAAAATGACATTTATATGCCCTTATGTCATGTTTGCTTATTAAAGGAAGTCTTTTAAATTATGTAATGCTCCAACCACTCTTTGATGTTGTATGAGGACTATTTTTTTTAATATAGTGAAGAAATCAATTAAGATGTTACAATAATATTAAGGCACTGATTTAGTGCTTTGGAAAAAATTTTGTTTCATTGTACAAGAAGATATTATATTGGGACATAGTATATATAGACATATGATAAAGGTGGATCAAGCTAAAGTAAAAGTTATAGAAAATTTACCACTTCGACTTTAGTTCATACAGGCAAGGACATGATGGGTTCTATTATTGTTTTATACAACACTTCTCTAAATTTAACATCTTTTACATTAATTTTTACAAAAGATGCTACTTTTGAATTCACTAATGAATGTCTTGTTGCTTTTAATTAATTAAAGAAGTAGCTAATTGGGACTCCTATTATGGGTGTACCTAATTGGAATATTCCTTTTAAGCTAACATATAATGTTAGTGATTATACAGTTGAGGATGTTTAGGCCAAAATAAGATAAGAAACTTCATGTTATTTATTATGTTAGCTAAGCTCTTAATAAAGCATAGGTTAATTATGCTACCACTGAGATATAGTACCAAATTAGCACTAGATATGAAACATGACTGGCACTAGAATCATCTTATTTTACAGAGAAAAACTGAGTAAATTTAGTGTTGTTTATAAAGCATGTCATAAATTGTTTACATAGTGACCAAAAAATAGAAAAAGAAGTAGAATAAGATCAACACCAATTTAAATGTGCAATAGGCAAAAAATTTTTAATAGAAATTATGAGAATTTGCAATTCTTCACGTTCAAGTCATTTAGAACTCTATTTATAGATACTTGTACCAGAATTGGGAGACTTTTTCAAAAAATTCTTTTAGACTTCTATCCAACTTTAGGGAGATTCTTGTAGAGTTTCTTAGTTTTTCATTTTTATAGTATTGAAGGAAGATTGAGAGCAGGATTGAAGAAGCTTAGTTATATTTTCATTCGCTCTTTCCTCTACACTTTTCTTTATATTGATCTTTATTTTATTTTTTAGTCTTTAGCATCTTTAGGGATAGAAACTTTAGTTAAGGTTAGGAAAATATCTTTTATAGTTTTTTTTTCAGTTATTAATACATGATTTGGTTATTATTTGATTAAGTTTATTCTCTTTGTTCTTAATCTTAGATTTATGTCTAATCACTATAAATTCAATCATTTGGATTGTATAAAGGATCAATAGGTTCTTTATTTAAGAATTAGGAGAAAAACACTTCAGTGTTAGAGATTGACAGTATCTTAGATTTTAGTGATAACTATATAGATTACTCATAATTAATAAGTTTGATTATATTAAATTATGCATTAATAAATGGTTGTTATCTAGTTAGATTTACCTATATGCCTTAATAGAGAGTATACAAATATTGCATTAGTTGTTATTTTAACCTAGATAGTTAATTATGTATAAAAATTTGAATTCCATATAAGTAAATCCCAAAGATAATTTTTGGCTTATTGACCTTTCTTCTTAGTTGTTTATTTTGTTTTCTTTATATTAGAGATTACATTTTCAAATCAATTCTTTACTTTATTTGTTTTCTAGCTTAAATAGAATTAATAAAGTTAGTGTCTAGTTCTTCGTGGGATTGATAATTTGGAATTGCTTTAATTTTATTTAGCTATCTATGATTAACTTTGTGTGCTTGCAGATTAAATGTATAACAACTAAAATACACTTTTTTCCTTTCAATTTGATGTATTAAAAAAAAAACCCCCATTGGGGTTTGAGTTTGAAATAAGATAACACACCTACAAAAAGAAAGTTAAAGATCTTGAAGTTATTCTCAGGGACACTCTTATGCTTAAGTCAATAAATGTTTTTAGGTATATTGTATAGACTAGTAAAGTATAGAATGAATCTTTTACCTCCATGGAAATTTCTTTATATGTAAGGAAAATTAAGTAGTTAAATGTTGGTATAATTATACTTCTTTTCATATCATCCATCTTATTTTATATGATCAAATAAGATTAGGGGAAATCAATGCTTATCTAAGATCCTTGGGTCTTAAATAAAGTAAAACATTTTTATTGAATCATCCTTATAACACATGTTTGATTTTTAACCTATTAGTTTACACTTTACTTAGATGTAAGAGGCCTAACAAGCTTTTTAAATGTTGAATTTATATTTAGTGTGTATCATTTCCCCCTAACTTATGTATATAAATATAACATAAGTGAAGGTTTTTCATATTTATGTATAGATACATAATCAAAAAAATTCAATCTTACCACCCCTGATGGATCAATGCATTGTTCTTAAACCATAAATTGATAACCCATTTTTAATTTGCTAAATAGTCCTAATCATTCAATTGAATTTATACTTTAAGTTCTCAGGCTTTAGGTTTTCAGTAGGCAAGTAAAAGGCCCTTTAATCTCAACCATTAATGGTGGTTCATTCTAGTCACCCCTATGCTCTATATATATGGAGGGCTAATAGAGAAGTCACTTTCAACTTTTATTAAGAGCTTCCTTACTTGTTATATACGAAAGTTAACTAGCTTAAGTGTCTATCGTTTGTCTAGATACTTTTAAAGCAAATATGAAGTCTTTTTAATGTTTCAAATTCAATCATGTTCCTTGTTATAAACTAGAGGTAAGCTCTAGTTTCCTTCACCTATAATTTCTTTTTGATCGAGAATAATAACATAGGAAAAGTACAAGTAGTTCTTCATCTAGCTCTTTTTTCAATGATGTTGAGTTTATAGGGTTAAACATTAGAATATCTAAGCATTCATTCATTAATCACCATTCAAAGCATTCAAAATTATCATCCTAAAAGAAAAGCCATTCATCTAGAAAAAGGCATTTAAATTTAATATATGCCAATTTTAAGGAAATTGTTTAAATATAAAAATGTTCTACATCAATAAGAAATCGTATATTAAACCTAATAATAACTGAAAAAAATAATAAATAGAAAGGAAAACAAAAAATGCAACTAAAGAAAAGGACTAAATTGCTAACCAAAACTAATTACGATTAGGCCTTCCTTTTAAAGCTTTAAATCCACCAACTTGGGTTTTTTGTCAAGTGATTCTCATTGAACCATGGTCCCTACTCTTCTATTTTAATTCACCTATATTTCAAAAAATATATGTGATTTTATTTTGGAAGGCTATATAATTTTAATTTGAATACTTTTCATATGTTAGCTTTGCCTTATACCAATGGTGGTAAAAAGGTTCAAATTGTTTCTAGGGTATTATTGCAATTCTTGTTTGACTTTTAAAAAGCTTGTGAAGTTCTTCCAATGTAATTAATATTAGTGGCAAAGTTTCCTTCTTATATTTCCTACCTCTTTGATATTGTTTTCCTTAATGTTATTGTAGTTATTAACCATATTAGCCCTATTGCCTTTAAGTGTAATTCATAGGTGGATCATAGCTATGTTATAGTTGAGGAATTGGTTATTGTACTATAAGAGGTGGCTTGAATGGTGGAGGATTTGGATAATTTAGGTATTCCTAAGCAAATTCCACATGAGGAGCATATATCATTGGTAGATGAGGGACTTGAGGATATAAATATGGAAACTAGGGAGGTAGTAAAATGAAGGGACCTTGTACTACTAAATTGTTATGTTGAGTTTCCTCTTCAACTAGAGATTTCCATGTTCTCATCCTTTGAAGTTTAAGCTCTTTCGCCATTTAAGTTATTTTTTGTCATTTGATCTATTTATTTTCCTTAGTTCCTCCACCTTATACTTTTCTAGATGTGATTGTTCCATTGGTTTGCTTTTGGACCTCGTGAGATAAAAATTTTGTTTATATATTCTTTTAGCTTTCCTCTTTGGAGTTATAATTTGTTCAATTAATTACCTATAATATAAAAGCATTTAAGGGTGCAAATATATAAAAAATGAACATTTAAATAACATATAAACATAAGGAGCTGGAAAACTTAGACAACTTGTGTTGGGACCCGTTTCCGGAACCCAACCTCTTACGAATATCAAAAGATTTGAGCGTACCTTTACTACATCATACATCTTTAATACATTACTTACAACTAATATCATCATTCATATTTCATTACCCTCAAAACAAAAGGGTCTTACAAGCCACAATACATTATAACCCGAAAATCTCAGAATACAGAAGTTACAAGAGCTACAAATTCTCAAAAATGCAACTAAACAATCCTGGTTACAGAATCTAGCTTAAAATACAAAAATATCAAATTTGAAGAATTTTCTTTAGACTCTTGCTCGCTTGACTTCTTAACTATCACCTGAAGAGGGGACAAAGAGGGGGTGAGCTTGAAAGCTCGTGGGTAATAGTTTATAATAAAAGAAAGATAAGCAAAACTTTTGAAATAATTTCTTCCTTGTCATTTGAAAACGTTTTCATTGAGTTTAAACAAAACACATGTTTCTAAAAAATTCTTGTCTTGTTAAGAAATCAAAATCATAAACAACATAATTTATGCATTTTCTTACTTATTCGAAAATTATGAATGCATCAACTTGATCAAACATATCATGAGCACATAAGCACATCAGAATGGTTTGGGTGAATCCAAACAGAGCATACTACACATTTCCCATACGGGTCCTATGTAGTCGTGAACAGAACGTACTACGCAATCCCATGTAATGATCTTACATAGCTGTGAACTTATGGGAGTCTGTGAGGGAGCTCCATGCCACTAGCGAGCAGGTGGGAGAAGCCTTTAGACAAGTGCACTTGACTTTACTTAGGGGACTACCACAAACCCACATAACACATATATTTCATGTATTGTAAACTTGTTGCCCAAACTAGCACTTTTCTTGAAAACATGATTTCATAAACATGCATCTTTTTCCAAAAGATATCACTCACACCATGATTTCATAATGCAACACTTATGATACAAATGAAATTCAGAAAACTTCTTTGATTAGAACTTATGATGTAAATGAAAATAAGAAAACTTCTTTGATTTAAGAAACAGTGGTGGCTTATTTACTCTATTATAAACATGTACCTACATGATTTCCTTGTTTATAGGCTTGCTCAGAATATCTCTTCTCTTTGCAAACAACCTGAGGTCTCTAAGACTCTTTCCTGTTATATCTTTAATATGTGCTCCATGAGCTGATCTAACTGAAATATGTCTCTTCACCAAATGAAGAGATCCCTGGCTCAAATGGAAGCTCTTCTCGTCATCTACCTTTTTCCTTTCTTGTTCAACTCCAAAATCTCTCTTATAGGCTAAGGAAATTGAAACCCT
Organism: Erythroxylum areolatum; assembly: GCA_024520975.1. Classification (NCBI taxonomy): domain Eukaryota; kingdom Viridiplantae; phylum Streptophyta; class Magnoliopsida; order Malpighiales; family Erythroxylaceae; genus Erythroxylum; species Erythroxylum areolatum. The sequence continues at coordinate 15,524,815 of JANIJH010000005.1, read as the reverse complement.
AGCTTGGTTTCTCTTCCCTCTCTCATTCTCTTCTTCTCTTTATATTTCTCTCTCTTTTTCATAACATTCCTTTTTTCTCTTTCTTTTTCCTTTTTCCTTATTCTCTTCTGCTTCCTTCCATTTATAGGCAAGACAACACTTCTTCTTCCAATTTTGTCCTTCCATTTAAGCCTTATGTCTTTTACACGTAAGTGTCTTGTCAAAAGCACCCTTGAATATTCTGACATAATACTTTATTCTAGAAGAATCTTCTCTATTGTCTTACGTTTCCAATGACATCAAAATCATTCAATTCAAGTCAGTGATTCAAAAGATATACTTCAAACATTTTTGGACTACTCTTGTCTAAATCAACATACTATGCACAACTCCCATCGGAAATTTAAACCTCTTAGAAACTGAATTTGACTTTAACTTCTTTATACCATTCATAGCTCCGTGTCTCTAGTTTATTTTAAAATAAGAGTTATCTTATTTGGAGCTCTACTAATCCAGAAACCATCAAAATATTGAAGTATGTTTAGTAAAATATCTAATTGATATCCTTACTTTGGTTCGATCCATCCCTTTCAAATCAACACCGAGAGCTATGACCTTCAATGGAGACACAAAAAGAAAATGTTAGGAATCTAAGGGTTCAAGAATCACTTTATTTAACTTTGAAGAAGACCTTGAGGTCAGATTTTATCATCTAAAAGGTCAAAATGGATCAGACGATAGGATTAGACGAAGCTAAAGGAAAAAGTAGAAGAATGGAAAAAGTTAGAGGAAGTGGAAAAATTGCTATAACTTTCTATACAGATATCATATTAAAATGTTCCTTATATGGTTCGAAAGAAGACTTCAAGATCTACAACTTTCATGAAGACCTTGAAGACATATTCTATCTTTTAAAGGACTGAATGAAATAGAAGATATAAGATGAACAATAACCCAGAAGATAGCAAAACACAGAAGAAACGAAAACAGAAGGAGCAAAAGGCAGAAGATAGCAAAACACAGAAGAAGACACGTCAGTAAAACACAGAAAAAGACATGTCAGCAAAATATAGAAGAAGACGCATAAGCAAAACATAGAAAAAGTAAAACCCAAAAGGAACAAAATCCAGAAGAAGACATGTCAGCAAAACACAAAAGAAGACGCGTCAGCAAAACACAGAAAAAGACACGTTAGCAAAACACAGAAGATAAAAAGGCAGAAGATAAAAAAGCAGAAGATGCAAAAGGCAGACGATACAAAACACAGAAGAAGTTCATTGACAATATGTACCCGATCTTGGAACCGGACCCCAACTGAAAAAATGGAAAACGGAAAGCAAAAAACAAAAACCGAAGCGAATCCTAGCCGAAAGAATGGATAACAAAGCGAAATTGGGCCAAAACATAAGCGAAACACAATTCGGATTGAAAAGCAAAAGAAACAAAATGAAATCAAAATCTTAAGGAGCCATAGAAAATCCAAAGGCTTGAAAAATCATAAAGCGGAAACGAAGGAACAGATTTACATAATCTCAGAAGCAAAGAAAGCAAAACGATCAATCAACTGAATATTTAAATTCCGACATCAGTGAACGCATACTTAGGAAAACTAGCGTTGGAAACTCAAGACTCACTCAGTCTAAACCAATCCGAAACCGGCATAATTTTTTTTTCTTTCTTTCTTTTTCATCATTCAAAACAATACCAATATCCAAATGGAATTTAACAATTCCACAACCTCAAATCATTTTATTCTTCAAATTCATCATTCCTCCTCTTTTAAACAAAACATATATCTTATTCTTATTTTTCTTTTTCCATAAAAACAATCACACATGACCTTATACTATCAATTCGAACATAATAAGCACTTCTATATTTCCAGCTCAATCAACACAATTCGTCGGACCTCCTGTCCGGAATCCCAACATAAGTCAAACACATTCATAACCAAAGCACTTCAATAATTCTCAAACATCAGTATCATCGGACCTCCTGTCCGGAACCCATATCACATTCAATCACATT
>JANIJH010000005.1:15469228-15485800 GCA_024520975.1 Erythroxylum areolatum | reverse complement strand
TTCTTTCGATTCCGTATTGGCTTCAGCTTCGCTTCTGTTCCGGTTGGGATCCGGTTCCCGGATCGGGTCCCAACACCATGAGTGTTAATTAATAGACACTCACAAAATTATTTGTCATATTAAAATACTGTACTCTTCAATTGTTAACTATGACTTGCTTTGTATCCGAGAGTAGTTGCAAGCTAAATAGTCTTGCTTCTTTCGATAATAACTTCTTCTCTAGACCTCCAAATGACTTGATTCTTAAGTTAATAGATTCATAACACATTATTCTATCTCTCCACAAAAATTGGTGGCATTTCAAATTGATTGGAAAAAGTTTGATTGAAGGAAAGTGAGGGAATCTATTGGAATAGTATGAACTGATGTTATTTTACTAAATATATTTCGGCATTTTGAATATATCTAGAACTGTAGGACTCCAAATGTGATGAATTTTAATGTGAAGTAAAGTAGAGACACAGGCTTACAATTTATATGAAGAAGTTGAATTTTGATTCAACCTCTAAGATATTCAATTTCTGGATAAAAATTGTGCATAGTATACTATTTTAGAATGAGAATAGTCCGAAAATGTTTGAAGTATAACTTTCAAATTACTGAACCAAATTGAAGGAATGTGGTTTCATTAGAAACTTAAGACAATAAAGAACACTTTTCTAGTAGAAAATATTACCAAATTACTTCATTTACTTATTAGAATGATCATGGAAAAAATTAGCCCAAAGGTTTGGATTTTTGGAAGTGACATAGGACTGAAATAAGAGTTGGATAATTGTTTGGTCTTGTAATGCTAGAAATTACATTAATGAGTGAATTGTTGGTATTAAAGTACCAAACACATGTGTAAAATGGAGGTGAAGTGGTTCATTTGATTAAAGTTGTGATTCGAAGAAGAGGAGTAAAGTGTATCTAGTTTAAATGAATGAGAAATTGATAACAAGAGCAAGTAATGCAAGAAAAGAAATGATAAGTGATTGAATTATGAAATGTAAATGAGCATAAGATATGAAATTTGATAATATACCTAGGATTTTCATGAACATGCATTGTACATATTCCGTATCCACACGTGTGCATAAATGAATGTTTATAATTGTGCAAAGTTATTAATATGAGAGTGCAATGTGTATATTGCATAATTTGAATGTGCAGGATAAACATCCACATTTAGACGTTTCCAGAACTGGGAAGCTAATCCTAATATGGAGAGTATTGTGAGTCGACCTAGACGGTCTTATGTTTGTTTTGTTTATTATGAATTGAATGATTATGCATTGTGAATGTGAACTGAATTGTGTTGATTTTCGGACAGAAGGTCTGATGATTATGAAATGTGAATGAGATATTAAAGTGCTCATTGAATGTGAATTGGACAGAATAACTGTTTTCTCAACTTGAATGTTGAATGCCGGATTAAGGTCTGATGACAATCTGAATGAGAATGTGATAGTGAATATGATTGTGTGACATTGAGCACTTTCAATTGACTGGATATATATATGAATGCATAAAAGATAAAGGTAGTTGTGACTAGAGTAGCCACCGAAAAAGAACTTAATGCTCAGCATGTGAAAAAGAGCCTAGAGCTCGGAAAATGTATAAGAGCCAAAGGCTCACTATGTAAAATGAGCCTGGTATCCCCAACAGATACGGGATAGTTATCAATGAGCCGGATATGAGACAGTTATCAATGAACCCAATATCCACAATAGATACAGGACAGTTAGGCACTCGGTCACAACAAAGTTATAAATTGAAAGTGAGTCTCATGTGCACTGCATATGCATGATGTGAATAATTGTAATATGTAATGTATGTGACTTGATCTTATGATTTGATGAATTGTATGTGTTATGTGATTGAGTGAACCATCGAGGATGGTCAATCACTGAGTTCGCAAAAACTCACCTAAAATTTTGTAATATTTTTCAGGTTCATATGAGTATCCCGTTAGGCAAACGAGAGTATAGCCATTGCATACAAGTGAAAGATAAAGGTTGGGATCAGTTCGCGTCTGTATTTATATTTTCTTATTTTTATATCAAATTGAGTCTTCTACAATGGTTGTAACTTTTATATTTGAGTATTTCTGTTTGTAATAATTTTCCAAGTTGGAAAGGTTTGTAAATGACTTTGAAATGTAATGAAATTATGACTACAAGTATTCTTGTACTTATAATAGACCTAAATGGCTATTGAAATTATGATGATTGTATTATTGTGATTGAAAATATTTATGAAATAAAAATCAGCCCAATTTGATTACTGATTTCTGTATACGATTGTGCTTTTAAAAAAATTTTGTAAGGAAATTTTACTATTTAACCGTTCTAGCATGCCACTCTTGTGGGATTCGCACTCGAACATCACTCAGGATGTCAAGTATGTGTTTGGTGAGAGTGTGGTGCTACACTCACTGTCAGTATGATTATAACTTAAAGAAGACAAAAGGTGCATCACCCAATTAGAACAAACATAACCAAAATTAAAATCCAAAAATTGTTCTTAACTTGAATTACTAAATAAAAATTAAAGTTTTTAAAATTTTAGTTAAGTTGCCTCCCAATAAGTGTTTAATTACATTTTTTTAAACTAGACAACTTCCTTAGTATTGGTTATGAGGTGGGGCAATGGACTTTTGGCACCTATCTATTAGATTTATGTAGGTGCCACATAAAGGCCTTCTTCCATTAATATTTGAGCTTTCCTCTCTTCATGTATCCTTAAGCTTTTGTGACACTTGATCTTCTTCTCTTTTTTATCCCTTCATATATGATACAATCACCTGGTGCATCATGCTTAATGTTTTCTTATAAAAAATCATAAACCTTAGGGTTTGATTTATTAATAGCATAATAAAACTTATAAAAGGAAAAGAATGTTTTTCCTTATCAGTGAAGTTGAAGATGACATCATCTCCTTCAGCTTTCTTCTTTTCCTTATCCTTTATCTGTTGCTTGAGATTTTTCATAGTAATTCACCATAACCTTCTCCTTTGATTTACTTTTGTCTTGTTTAGTAAGGACCACTGCCCTTTAAGTTGATTGAATTTGCCAGCTATTCAATTTCAAACTATAAATTTTTATTCAAAGTCAACAATTTCTTAGTCTTCGACTTTAATCTTTCATATATGTAAGAAATGGCACAAGCTAGTTTTTTAATAGCTGACTCCCAAATTAGTTTACCTCGTTATTGTAATGGGGTTCTTGATTAGAAATTAAGGAGTTACTTGGTCTCAAATTTGCACTCACTGTTTGGTTTTTTAAAATAAATTTTAGATGATTGCCACCTCATAATATATGTTATTATAGGAATGATTTTGTTACCACTAATAGTTCCTTAAGTAATTAAAAATGGTTGCGTGCAAATTTGTGAAATCTATATATATTCTTCATTTTTTTCCTAATCATGACTTATGTTGATAAGCCACTCACAATAATCAACTTCCCTAATGGTCTCTAGTTTCATCCTTTAGGTTATAAAGAATATATATCTTAGAGGAGGATAGGAACTTCAAGTTATCCCAAGTGCTGTGTCTATTCAACATACCTTGTTCCAACGTAGGGGATACCATCTTACTCTATTGGTTGTCCCATCCCTTAGCTTTCTTGCTTCCCTTATAGTTATTTCTATAACTAGATTCCCATTCCATAAATAAATATATCTCTCTTCGAGGCTTCTAAATTATAGAATGGGCAAAAGTCTAATCTCATTTGATGATCACATCTAAATTCTGTTTCTAATTATTTAATGGAGCTTAGTTTTCTTAGGAAACCTCTCCAATAGAGTTCTTGCCAACTGATTATGAATTAAAGCTCCTTGCCCTATCCAGGGGTCATACCATAAGGAAATTCTTTCCTCTACCCCTATTTGACAAGTTATGTACTGTTGAACTTCTTTCTTAATTCTAAGAATTTGGTTAAAGGACCAAAAGTAATTGTCTTTGATTCTTAGAGCCTAAAGACTCTCACTTTTTAATATATAGACGTGACTCCATTTGATCCACATTTATTATTGTTCACTTAGGAATCTCCAAATCCTTTCGGTCATAAGTAATATGTTTTTCTTACTCATTAACTCCAATCCTAATCCTCCTTCCTCTCTTGGTTGACAAATATTATTCCAACTAACTTTTGTTATTTCTTTCTCACCGTTTCCTTTCCCCCTTAGAAACTACTTCATCAGTTTTTCAATTGTTTTACTAAGCCCTTTAGAGAAAAATAGGTAGGAACACCAATAAGTTTGCATTGACATTATTACCGACTTCAAAAGCTGAAATTTCCCCTTATAGGATATGGCTTTATTAGTCCATGATCCCAATCTTTTCTAGATTTTTTCTATTAATGGGATACATTCACAAAACCATAGCCTCCTGGATGTAATAGGAATGCCGAAATATAAAAGAGGAGGATCTTTGATTTCCATACCCGTAGCTAGAGACAAGACATTAGAAAGGTGAGAAGCACTTTTAGAGAGTATGAAATAACTTTTATGGAGATTGATACTCAGACCTGACATCTCCTTAAAAGAATTATGAGTGCTCATCAAAACAAAGACTACATGAACATTAGCCTTGCTTAGAAGAATAAAATCATTTGTAAAACATAAGCTTGCGAGAGAAAGCTTCTTACATTTGGAATGGTATCTAAATCTGGAGTCCTTTAAAGTGTTATCTTTCAACATTTGAGTAAGAACCTCTATGAAAATTAGGAATAGGTAAAGGAACAAAGGATCCCATTGCCTAAGTCTTTTTTTGCCTTTAAACATCTCCGTAGGGCTCCCATTTATCGATATTTCATAAGAAGCAGTAGTAATGGATTCTTGAATCCACCTTATATAACTATGGGGAAATTTCATAACCTCCATAGTTTGTAATAGAAAACTCCAGTTCACACTATCAAAATCTTTCTATAAGTCCACTTCAATAGTACAGTTTTTAGGGATTTTGCTATAATTATACCCTTTTCAAAAACTCCTGCACTAGAAGAATATTATCCCCAATATCTAGGTTGCTCATAAAAGCTCCTTGATTCTTGCTGATGAGTAAGTGTAAAACCTCCTATAGCTTATTTGCCAAAATCTTGGCGATGATCTTATAGAGGAAATTAGTATAAGAAATAAGTCTAAATGCAGTCCAAGTGGTCGGGTTGGAGTTTTTAGGAATCAAACAGAGGAATGTCTTGTTAATCTCCTTAAGCAGTACACCTTTTAGGAAAAACTCATGTGCAACATCCTTAACTAACCTGCTACACTATTTCAAGTTTTTTAGTAGAAGACCCCATTCAAACCATCAAGTCTCGGTGCTTTAGAGCCATTCATATTAAAAATGACCCTCTCTATTTCAGGAATTCTTGCTGAAACAAATTACCTAAGATCAGCTTCAAATCCTAGAAGGGGAATGTCTAAACCTAGGAGGCTTTTGTAAAAATTCATTGCTTCCTTAGCAATTCCATCTTGTCTAAACACAACCTCACCAACTTCAGTTTTAATGGAAGTGATTCTGTTTAATACCTTCGAGCTAACACTAAATTAAAGAAGACTTAGTGCATCTGTCCCCATCCTTTATCCAATTAACTCTGGCTCTTTGCTTCAATAAAAAACGTTGACTATCTACCAATTGCAAGTAATTATTAAGGGCTTCCTTTTTAACTGTGGCTAGAGTACCATCTATGGGATTATCTGCCAATGATTTCTAAATGATTGAAAGTTTATCTCTAGTTGTTTTTATCTCCTTAGAGAAATTCTGACCTCTCTTTAAGTTAAAGGTCTTCAAATCCTATTTAATAGACTTGAGCTTTTAGAGGCAAATGCACTGTTTAGTCCCAGAGAACTCACACTCCAAACCTTTCATTGCTTAATGAAACCCTCCATATTTACCAAAAAAATTGTTAAACATGAAAGGATGATGGATTCTGGTAGTAGTAAACAAGTTATCAATCCTTATGGGAGTATGATCGAAAATTCCAAGGTCTAGGAATTTTGTCGAGCTTCTTGAGAAAGTATTTAACCATTCAATATCAACCACTACCCTATCCAACTTTTTTCCTAATGTGCCAAATAGAGCTTTGTTTGTTTAAATAAATGAACCTATGACCTTCAAATTTTAAATTTGTAAGTTCCACCTCTTGCATTCAATTGAACATATTAGAAGAATAGTTGAGTAAGTTACAATTTCCTTCCTCTTCTGATCTGAATGGAGTGGTGTTAAAAATCACCACTAACTAACTATTAAGCATTAATCGAAGCCTTAATTCCTCGTAGAGAATTCTAGAGTTCCATTCTTTGAAACAGAGTGTTAAAACTACAGACAAATGTAGTTAAAGCACAAGAATTTTCCATTTTGAAGTAGAGCTTAGTGTGAATAAATTGCTGACTAGATTCCAGAACCTTCACATCTAAGAATTTACCATTATAAGCAATAATAATCCTTCCATAAGCATGACTTTGGTGGTTTGTAAGAAACTGTCATTTGCTACCCAAACAACATTGTTTATTCATATTAACTTCTCTAACTTTAGTTTCCAAAAGACAAAAAATTAGAGACTTTTCCTTTAGAACAAAATCCCTTATCGCATTGAGCTTGAAAGGGTTATTTATTACACAGACATTCTATATAATTAGAGTCATAAGAGATTACTTTGCCCTTTAGAGCCTTTCCTATTGCTTCTGTTACTTTTCTTATAGATAACCTGATCAAACAACTCCTCTTAAGAAACTCCATTATGCAGATCAACCTTCTGTAGGCTTTGTTTATTCTGTTTGGGATCAAGAACTCCTCCACTTGGATTAATTCTACTAGTTTCTAGTATATTCTCCCCCTTATTCATTAATGACTTATTTAGGTCACCTGATGGATTCTGAAGAGCTCCTTCCTACTAGTCTAAATTTGGGCTATTCTCTTCATGAATGCTCTCCCCATTTATAGGAGAATCATTATTAGCTTGAATCAGTTCATGATTTTTAGATATTTGTTCTACCTTCTCACATTCTTTACTGTCTTTCGTTTCCATACGCATTACCTCCCAATAGTCACCCCTAGTGAAGACTCTTCCTGTAAGTTTCTATTCTTTGCCTTGAACTTTAAGAGACGGATTACATTGGTATGTTACCATAACTTTATCCTCTCTAAGAGAGTATTCATTTGCTAACCTTGGGATAGGGATGTTGTCTTTCATTTCCTTAGAAATATCCATATTCACACATGACCGAGCAAATCTTACACTTTTTCTCAACGCAGTGCTTTCATCTATACATATTGGTTTTCCCAAAGAACTAGCTAGCATACTCAAACCCTTGGTAATCTAATATTCTAAAGGAATGTTGTGAATATTCACTCATAGAGAAATGTTCTTCATTATGATTTTTTCTAATTCTATGCTCGATTGCCAATTTTGAAGAAATAAAGGGAATTGAGAGAAGGCTTCTTCAATTATTTTTTGAGCTTTCGATTTTGAAGAGAAGGTAAATATTAAGTTAATTTTCTCAATTAGCATTATCTCTATTAGACCTCTCCCTTTCCAGTTTCTCTGAGTCTATTCTTGTATCATTGAAAAAGTAGGCCTTTTATTTATAAAAAAAAAAACCAACAAGAGTAGCTTCCTATGTCCTAGCTCCTTTTCTGCAGAATGTTTAGATTAGGAGTCACCATTAACTTTCCTTCTATCTCCATAGGTGGACTGAAAATTAAGGAAGAATCAAAGTTATCTCTCACGATTTGTTTCTATGTCTTCCTAGGTCCTCTAGCAATGTTACCGACGGTAGGGATAAAAAGTTTGGAAAGAACGACAAAGATAGAGGGAGGGATAGTTGTAGAAAGAGATAAAGAAGAAGGATGGACTGTAGAAGATTGAGAAGGTGACGAGGGTTTACGAAAGAGATTCAAAGAAGTGGGCATTAGATAATATTAGAAAATCAATCTCTATTTTAAACTTTAGAAACTAATTTAATATTTTAATGTTTTGTTTTACAGTTCATAAAAAAGAAGAAAGCTGAAAAGGAAATAGAGTGCTATGATACTCGGAGGGGGGATAGTAACACCAACACTTAAAAACACCTTTCGCAAGCCAACAATATCCTACTACTCAACCATCCTATTCCAAAATGATCCCATCAAACACAAACATCGTAACTCACTTGTTGAACCTCTCTTTGGAGTTTCTCAATTTGGTTACATTAAACTCAAAAATCCCAGCTCATGTCATCTTTTACTTCCCAGAATTAGTGCCTTGTTGTGTCTTCACTTTTCTTCTTTCCCAAGAATGCTTCAATCGCTCGACGAAATGCCTCAAAGAGGAGAATATTGTCCCAAGAACAATATCAACGTGCTTCTTGAACTCCTTACGTACTCCGATTCGAGGCCTTACATAGTAGCTGTTATGATTGCGCATTCCCTGGCAATCAAGATTGGTACTATTTCTCACTTGCCAATAGCCACGTCTCTTCTTTCTTATTACTCTAGAGCTGGAAATTTAGGTTCTTCCTTGGCTTTGTTTGACGAAACTTGCAAGAAAGACACAATCTTTTGGAATGCTATGCTTACTGCGTGTATTGATAATCATTGTTTTCAACGGGGCCTTGATTTCTTTGTCTATTTGATGGAAGAACAAAGTGGGTTCGATTCAACGAGTCTATTACATGTCGTATCTGCATTGTCCCACCTAAATAACTTGCGAAAAGGACGAATTATTCATGGCTTCAGCTTCAAGACTGCGATGCTGTTTTTAGATAATAAACTTTACAACGGGTTCATAGACATGTATGCCAAATTGAGAGACTTGAGCTCTTCCGAACTGCTGTTTGTAGAGATGGAACACAGAGACATTGTTTCTTGGAATTCTGTAATGACTGGATGTCTTCATAATGATTATCCAGAGAAGACCTTGTGGTATCTTAGGGAATTGACTCATTCTGGTGAAAGAGTTGATCATACAAGTTTGTCCAGCGCTATTGCTGCATCTACTTCTTTGAGCGATATAGGTTGTGGTGAAGCCATTCATGGATTGGCAGTTAAAGTGAGTTGTGAAAATGGCTTGCAGATTTCAGTTTCTAATTCTCTAATATCATTATATTCTCAATTTGGAGATGTTGCGGCTGCAGAGATTGTGTTTGGCGGTATGCAATATCAGGATGTTGTCACATGGAATGCAATAATTAGTGGATTTGCTTCAAACGGAATGGTTTTGGAAGCATTTGATACTCTGTATGAAATGCATTTGTTTGAATCTCCTAAACCTGATTCTGTTACTATGGTGTGCATTATTCCACTTTGTTCCGAATTGATGCTATTGAAAGAAGGGAAATCAGTTCATGGATATGTAATTCGCCACCTCTTGTCATTGGATTTGTCAGTGACAAACAGTCTGATTGACATGTACATGAAATGTAATAGTGTTGGGAAGGCTGAGCTTTTGTTCAGTACTGTCCCAACTAGTGACTTGGTCTCATGGAATACGATGATCTCAGGGTATTCCAAAAATGGTCACAATAAAGAAGCTAAAATATTATTTAAGGAACTGCTTAGTAGCTGTTTGCACTTGAATTTGTCAACTTTGTTTGCCATCCTTTCTTCCTGTAGTTCCCATGAAGGACTGAAGTTTGGTAAATCAATTCACAGTTGGCAATTAAAATTGGGATTTTCTAGTAACATTCTTGCAGTGAATTCCCTGATGCATATGTATGCTTGTTGTGGGGATTTGGTGACTGCTTTCTCTTGGCTGCAGATGATTATTTCCACTGCAGATGTTGCTTGTTGGAATACGATAATCGTAGGGTGCACAAACATATTTCAATTCCAAAAAGCCTTGGAAACGTTCAATCTAATGAGGCTCAATGGCAGCATAAAACCAGACACTGTTACCTTTGTCAATGTCATATCAGCTTGTGGAAACCTTCTCTTGCTTTCCAAGGGGAAAGCTATTCATGCACTTACTCTTAAAACTTCTGATGGATTAGATACATCAGTGCAGAATGCTTTGATTACTATGTATGGAAGATACCATGATGTTGAGAGTGCTAGATTGGTGTTTAATTTTTGTACCAACCGCAATTTATGTTCATGGAATTGCTTGATCTCAGCTTTATCTCAAAACAAGAATGGAAGAGAAACACTTGAGCAATTTCTTCATCTTGAGCTTAAACCCAATGAGATCACCATTGTTGGAATTCTCTCAGCTTGCACTCAGCTTGGAATTCTAAGATTTGGAAGACAAATTCATGGATATACATTAAGGAACGGATTCCAGTATAACTCCTTCATATCAGCTGCCTTCGTGGAGATGTACAGTAGCTGTGGAAGATTGGATATTGCTATCAAAGTTTTCAGAAGCTCCCCAGAAAAGGCAACGGCTGCTTGGAATTCTATGATAGCTGCATATGGTTACCACAGTAATGGCAGAAAAGCGATTAATCTCTTCCAGGAAATGCTAAAGTCTGGACTTCGACCAACCAAAAGTACTTTTGTAAGCCTTTTATCAGCTTGCAGTCATTCAGGACTTGTGGAAGAAGGCATGTCCTATGTGGATAGTATGTTGGAGGAATACGGGGTAGAACCTGTCACTGACCATCATGTTTATATTGTGGATATGCTGGGACGATCTGGAAAGCTCCAGAAGGCTTTTAGCTATATTAAGCAGCTGCAGACCTCACCAGAACCGGGTGTGTGGGGTGCCCTGCTTAGTGCTTGCAATTGTCATGGAGACATAGAAATGGGAAGAGAAGTTGCGGAACTTCTTTTTGAATTGGATCCTCAAAATGTTGGATACTACATTTGTTTGTCAAACATGTATGTTTTTTCAGGAAGATGGAAAGAAGCTGTTGAGTTGAGGAATGTAATTGAAGATAAAGAATTAAAGAAGCCAACTGGTTTCAGTCTGATTGACGTTGGTATTGGATAGGATTATGATCTTGAGCAAACGGTCGTCCAAGCTAAGGAAAGTAACAGGGAACTCTCGGCGTAAAAGGGATAAATTCTTGCGAAGAGAAACCTTTCTGTGACGGACAGAGTAAAGCTCCCATACCCGATACAGAACAACGTAACGAGGATACATATCAACTCATCGTTGGGCCAGGTCTTCTTTTTTATATTTATAAATAGTATATACGCATTACCCAATAGCTAATTAAATCTAGATATATTTGTTATACAACTTTTAACTTGTGTTGAGCAATTACTTTAGTTTTACTTTGAGCCGCATCACACTTATTTAAGTTTGTGAATGGTGATGAAACAGATCTTACCCTCTTCAAGAAACATGCACATTTGCTACCATCTAAAGCATAACCGGAAAGAATCTTGATTCCAGTTATGTACTTCTTAATATTTGAACAATTATAAACCATTTGGATAGAGTTGGAAGTTATCAAATTTTTCTTTACATAATATTAGCTTGTCTTCCTCTTAATCTACTTTTCAATATTGTCTTCATTAGGTTTTATTTGTTACATAATCATTGTAACAATGTCCTTGTACAATGAGTTAAGTAATTATTGTAATCCAAGTGAAAATTTTAGTTTATATTCTTCATCAAAATGAACATAACTCCTTGTGTTTAACAAGAAAATGAACAAGGAAAAGAGAACTGGTAATAGAGATGATGAAAAGTAATTCTACCAACCTACATTAAATCATAATTGGCAAAATTGACTACCAACTCGACTAGAGAACGTCCATAATACTTCATATCGAAGAAGAAACATGGTAGAGTCAAACTTCTGTGCAAGTATGTACCAGAAGCCACGAGGCATTTAATGACTATGATTAACAACGGTAAGATAAATAGGAAACTTGGCAAGAAACCGAATTTGTTAAAAGTATAGATTATTTATAAAACAAAGGAGTCTTCAACTGCATAGTTGATCTCGCCCAAACTCAGAGGATATGCACGCTTATCACTTCCACTTCTTAAACTTCCCTCCAAACATTCCATGCTTACCACCCTTTCCATGCTTAAACTTGCCTCCATGATGCTTAAACTTGCCACCATGCTTAAACTTTCCATGCCCATGCCCTCCAAAGCCATGCCCATATCCTCCATATCCATGGGATCCATGAGCTACATGATGAGCAGCAGCCGCAGCCGCAGCCGCGGCAGCACCCCCTGCAAGTACTGCTCCTAGTCCACCGCCTGAAATTTTATCATGAAATGTGGAAATAGTCGGTGAATAACCATGTTCATTAACAAATTTATCAAAAACCCCACAAGAACAAAGGCAGAGTTCAGGCATAATAATAAAAAGATAAGATTAATGCATCATGTTACTTAAATTGAAACCAACATACAATACAAAATTTCAAAAGTCAAGAACAACTATCGTAAGAAGCAGAAATGAGAAAACACTAATAAACCATGTTACTCAAATTTTGAACAATATACATCACAAAAGTTGAGTAAAGATGAGTTGAGTAAATATGAGTGCTCTAGGCAAATAAATACCATTGAAAATGTAAGGATGGTAATGAACAGCAAAATTGAGGTAAATATGGCTAGTTTTCAACTTAGAAGCAATCAAATGTGTTACAATTGTGCATGATAAGTAAACCTTGATGATGAGACCCAGAAGCAGCAGGATAACCAGCTGGAGGGTAGCCTTGGGGGGGATATCCCTGAGGAGGGTAGCCTTGCGGGGGATATCCCTGAGGAGGGTAGCCTTGCGGGGGATATCCCTGAGGAGGATAACCATGGGGAGGGTACGCTCCAGGTGGGGGTGGATACTGACCGGGTGGTGGATACTGACCGGGTGGATATCCGTGCCCGTGGCCGAACAAGCCCTTGTCTTGCTCGTCATGCTTGTCCTTACCACCTCCCATATAGTCTCAGAAAAGCAGAAGTTCAGCCTACACTTTGTAACATATGGTAAGCCGCCGATCAACCATATTAATGGCTAATATTAATGACTAATGAGTGTCATTCTGACTATTATAGCAGGGAAACTAGTACTTAGTTGATTAAAGTTCTAAATCCATGTCCAAATCTCAGAAACAAGTTGCAAGTCTTGGTGTTATTTCAACAAAAGAAGCATTTGTTGATCGAAGGATCTTTTTTTTTGAGTTGAGACCAACAAAACCAAATCTCCAATATTCCAATATTAAATCTGACAAACCAATAACATATTTACGATAAAATAATCTGTCATAAAATAAGAAGCCTGATTATGATAGTTCCTTTCTCCAGTATCACATTACAGAGACTGATGGCAAAATAACCATGTAACTTAACAAAGAAAACACTTTCAATAGGAAAACGAATCAGAAGAAACACCTGCAAATAAGAGATTTAGATCTGAGGAGTTGCCCAAAAATTACAGACTTTGACTAGTTAAACGAATATACGTACACAGGGGTACATGCATATGTGTGTGTGTGTCCGGGGCGAGCAAGGGAGCAACACATACCTTTGCTACACCGAAATGATCTTTGAAACAAAATCACAGAAACAAAGAGAAATATTGAAGATCTGGGCTTTGGATGGGTCGTACCGGTGGGCGTAGTTTACAGTTTATATAGAGAGAGAGAGAGAGGGAGAGAAGTCAAGATCTGAGAGAACGTTGGGAGTAATTAAAGTAAAGCAAATAAATAAGATTAGAATATATGATAAAAATCCGAAACGCGTTGCCATCACACGCGTAATTCACGCGTATCAACATCAGTTCTACCAATTCAATAATTAAAATGATACTGTAATGTTTTCAACTTCATAGCTAAGGTAGTGTTTTTGTGATAACTTTTCTGCTGATCCGCTCTTTGGTATTCCCATTTGACCATTTGTATTGTATTTTATTTTTATTATACTAGTAAATATTATTTCATAAAAAACAAATTATTCTCGCAACTTTTCACCTGAACTCTTTGTTTCGTTTTCTTTTATCTTTTATTTTTCCACGGCTGTTTGGTTTTGTTCCTAGCACCTGGTTCCAACGGCTTGCTGTCTTCTCTGTCTTATCTTATCAGCTGTCCATTAACCAGGTATTATATATTTATACTTATTTATTTTGTTTGATTATGGGAAAATAGAGGCTGGAGATGTCAATTTTTATCAATAATTTTAATTTAAGTTAATCAAAATTTAAATTAAATTCAGATTTTTTGGTCTAAATTTATCAAATTAATTTCAAGTGAAATTTAGGTTTGAGCTCAAGTAATAATTACTTAACCTAATTCAACTCTTAAAATTATCAATAAAATAATATTATTTTTAAATTTTAAATTAAAAATAATCACATACCGTGCCATCAATCTTAAAGCGGACATGGGCTTGGAGAGCCCACACATAACCTGAGCTAATACAAAGCCTAATGATGATATTGGCCCGTTTTGAATGCTGTTTGTGCTATTTGACATTTGAGTTTCTAGGTTTTATGGTTTCCAACTTTGATTCCGTTTTGTTTTTGTTTAGTTTATGGAGTTTATGCCTTTATAAACTATCTATTGACTCGAGACAATGATGTACACGGCGCATCATAATCTCCAGATTTCTTGTTTGGTTTGAAATTCACAAAGATGAAAAATCAAACAGAAATAACACTTTTAGTTATTTGTGGTTTATAATGAATAAGTAGCAACAATTGTTTCCCTCCCATTGTGTTGCCATGCCTATTACATGTTTGATGATTAGTGTGCTGGCTCTGTCTCTTTTGAACTAATAATCACGTAGAGATGTTCAATTTTTTATTTGTTTTAATGTTGTAAAATTAAGCATTAAAATAAAGAAAAAAGATAATGGCACATGTCAAAATTATGGAAAGATTGATGCTCACAAGGAAGATAGAGATTAATAACTTATGCATGAATTTGACAGTCCATATTAGGATACATATAACTCACATAAACTACTGAAATTTGTAGAGGCTAAATACGTCAAGACCATTTAGACTATTAAAATGAGAAGTAATAAGACATAACAGCGATTCTCTATGTCAAGCAGCTGCTAGGACAAAGTATATCTGTTAACAGTTTGAAAGCCAGCCTCTGATCCTTGACAATCAGGTACAGAGACAATGTCAAGGCTGCCGCAAAAAATTTTAATGCAATAAACCATTCTGTCTCTGATAATCTTCTTCTTTTAATAGCTAAAGAACCTACATGCTTTGTCAGAATTTGAACCCTGTAGCATGAGCTTGTTAGTGCTCGTAAAACAAACTATACAGTTGACTACAATTTCAATTTCCGTTCTGCTAAAAATTGGCAGGGATCGATCTTTAGTATTGACTTTTGATCTGACCCTGTACTTTCTAGGAATCTTGAAAGCTAGCCTACCATGAAATGATCGACCTGATGATGCTATGAATAATGTTTGAAACCCTATATGTCCGGGACTAACAAAATCTTCGAGTTTAGGTAATTACAATTTACAGGGAGTCGAACTACTGAGTTATTGTTTAACTAAATATTACATTTATTGAAAGAAACTTTGCATAGGTTTTAGGAAATGAGTGATTTATAGGTCTAAGCTCACTGGATAGCGTGAATCGATTGACTATTCTTACTTTAGCTTCAATTAGAAAGTGATTAAGTTTCCGTTCTAACCGTAATTAAATTTTGCTGTTACCAAAAAGAATAGGATTCTAACGATTTCACATATCCTGACAAAAGGGACAAGTTTGAGTAAAAGCATGGACTTGCTCGTGAGGGATTAGCATGAGCTCCACAGATTTAAGCACTACAAAAAAAGTATGGAATCTGCGACGTTTGATCGGGGAAACGCCGCAGATATCAAACGTCGCACATTGTACAAACATTTCCTGACGTTTTACTACAAAATAAAGTATGGAATCTGTGACGTTTGATTAGGAAAACGTCGCAGATTGTACAAATCTTTCCTGACGTTTTTAAAACATCAGGAAAAGTGATAGTTTTTGGCGACGTATTAAAACGACACAAATTTAGAGAAGTAATTGAGACGTTTTATTATTAAAATGTGGCCAAATAAATATCACGACGTTGTTGTAAAGTAAACGTCGCGGAAGTGTTGGTAAAGAAATTAAAACTCAATCGTTTAATGATTGGGTTTCAAAGTTGTCTTCAATCTCGCGCGCCTCCCAGTACATTCTCCTACTCTCTGCGCTCTCTCAACGTTTACAGACCACTTGAAATCTCCCTCTCAACGTCGCCGCCCTTGCATGCAGAATCACCCATCGTCAACAGCTTCAATTCTCCTTGCCTTTTCCTTCAACGTTTGGGTATCTAGCTCCTTCCCTTTTCCTTCAACAGCGCGCTTCAGTTCTCCCTCCCAAAATCACACGTCCTCTGCGCTCACAGTCGGTTTCCTAAGGTACACTCTAATGCCCATGCATTCTGTTATTCCTATTTAATTTGCAAAATTTCGAACCTTTCTCTTGTGGGTCTTGGTTATTCGAAGCAAATTAATGAAATAAACTTGTCTTCCAAGGATTTGCTAGGCCAAATCCAAAAAGTAAATCAAGTCCAAGCACTAAATAGTTCTTCCATATATATAGTTTATCCATTTTTATGCCTTATCTGTTCCATAGATGGAACATTGAGTTTACCATTAATATTTTTGATTTTCTGTTTTGATTTTCAAATTTAGTATAAATCTTGTCTTAATTCGTTGATTA
>JANIJH010000005.1:15444879-15469128 GCA_024520975.1 Erythroxylum areolatum | reverse complement strand
CACATTTATCTTATAAATGATAGAACATGTACATTTGTTGTTTTTGGTTCACTGCCCTTTTAGATGCTAATCATCACTAAGGTGTTTACAAAAGAGGCACATAATGGCGTAGAACTTACATATGAGTACTATATACTGGAAATAGGGGCTGCTATAACTTTGAATTGAGAGTGAAAATAAAAAGTACAATGAAACTAAATGAAACATCTAGGATTTGAAACGAACACATAAATCAAACTAATAGGTTTCTACATGTCAATTGTACTGTTCAAGAATTTAATTCTTCAACATTTAGGTACAGTCAAACCAACATTTTCTTGTTGTCTTTCAAGTGAACAGTTAATTGCATTTGGTTTTGAATAACTTCTTGCCATTGTTGAATTATTGATAATTGACTACAAACAATTCCATTATTGAGAGCATGTCAATTTTTGCTGTTGTCTTTAAATATGGTTGATGCATATATACTTTGAACTCTAATGTCAAATGAATGCAGGTGATTCATATGAGACCTAGTCAACTTAAGAAGAAGAATAAGGCTGCACCAAGTAGCTTAGTGCCAACAAAATTGCAGTCGTAGTACTGTCAGCTTCTTGGAAGCGTAGCTAATGAGTCATCTGCTTGTACATAACCACAAAATTAGACACTTGCACCTTGTGAGCCTACTCCATCAACAAGAGAAGTCACATTTATGCCTATTACTGATCCTAGAGATAAGTATGAACAAATTATGAATATGTGATGTAATATTAGTTCTCCATCCACTTCTCAAGACATGCCTCCAGCTTCTGCTTATCAAACACCAGTAAATCAGACTATTATTCCCACTGTGGGCTCTTCTTCTACAAGCACTGCAAGTTTGATCTTTCACATCACATTGGTTAAATATATTAAGTTTAATTATTTTGCTTATCTAACCTATTAAGAGTATGTTATATGCTCATTATAAATTATTCCTTTGCTATTTTAGGATCCACGACTGATCCAAAAAAAAAGGGGTGTCACAAAAGGACACAGATTGACTTCAACTTTAAGAAATAAATTTAATTTTAAACACAATCATTCGAGTTATATCAAATCATTAACATACAAAATTCGTGTCTTGGGACTTTGAACTAAGTATACATATTAATCCAGACTCAAGTGTTAAATTGTTTACTCTTTTCAATTGCACACATATATTAATAATTCTTTGATCATTCAAACTTTATAACTACTCTTAAGTATGTTATCATTAAAAGTCAAGCTATTACAAGTTTAGTAGGTTTTTATTCAAAAACACACAATTTTTTATTTTATTCCCTGTTGTGAATATGGACTTAGTCTTTTTACGTGAAGGCAAACATTGGTAATGAATGTCGATCTGGCTACTTAACTAAGTCATGTTTTTTTATTAAACTGCTTGGTTGGAACGTCATTATAGTCTTTTGATACGAAGGCTCACATTTGTGATGCATGTCGATCCAGTTACTTAACTAGATCACATTCTCAACTAGTTATTAGCTCTATTCATAACCTTAAGGCTAGCGGAATAGTAATTAATTTTAAATTTACAATCATAATTTTTTTATTGCCTACCTTATTGCTTTAACTACTCGTTTTTCATGAAAAAATGCTAACAAAGCTACTTAAATCGAAAGACCTCAAATTACGAATGAATGTGACATTTAAAGGGCTACAACTTAACACTAAATCCTAATTAAGCTACATATTTAACCAAATAACCCAATTCACTAGTTTTCGAGCTAATAATTCTTCACAACCTAATAGACTATGTTCAAAATTAAATCAATTTCAATCCATCTAATCCATTGACATATTCACACGATTCACAAAATGTAATCTAATAACTATCATATAATATGCAAAATTCACATTCAATGCAAAACATATAACCCTCCCCACACTTGAACAACACATTGTCCTCAATGTGAGAAAGGGAAAATAACACACATGGAGAGAAGAAACATAAAATAAAATAAACATAAAATTAAAAAAAAAGGGATTAGAAACAATGCCTCATGGTGATGGAAGTGGGGATAGTGTTAGGGGTGGCAGTTGGATGCCCTGAGCTTCGAAATAATGATAGATACGATGTATGTCCCAACTCTGACGTCATTGTGTTCAAGCCATCTCCTTCATTCTTCTGAAGTTTCGCAAGTGTATCTGTAATGACCACAGTGCTCGTGGAGATTGTATCAAGCACTTTCTTTTCCAGCCCGGTTCTTCTATTTCTTCTTCCTTTTTGGGCTTGTCACTTCATAAGTCCTCTTCTACCTAGTGAGGTGGCGTTGTACTCAAACTCGCCTGACTAGCCCTAATCTTCACATGCGTCTTTTGGCTGATATCCTAGAGTTCCATGTTATGGCACTTAAGGATTTCAGCACGTCTTGGATGATGATGATTTAAGAAGTTTAAGAGATGGACAATTAAACCAATACAATCCACGCATAATACTTAACAATGGCAGAAAGTAAGTTCAGAGTTCCATGTTACGGGACTTCAGGATTTCAGCACGCCTTAGATGATGATGATTTAAGAAGTCTGAGAGATGGATAGTTAAACCACTACAATCTACGCCATAATACTCAACAATGGCAGAAAGTAAGTACCCCATACCTAAATCGTTGCTCCTCTTACGCAAAGTTGCAACAATAGTGTTCAACACATGTGTGGAGGTGCACATTGGAATGCTGTGATCCATGCTCCACAACATAAAAAGCTCCTTTGTTAAACACTTATTGGTTTATGATTTATCAAAAAACCAGTTGACACATAAATTTGTGCAATAATAAGTGCTCATGGGTCCTTATTATGTTGTTATGGGCATTTTTGGCATCAAATCGCTATAACCCAGTGAGATCGTTCCAATAGCGAGAAGCACAAAAATCGTGGTACTGATCGATAAGGAAGACTAGGGGAACTTTGCACATATTGTGCATAATTTTGATGTTAAGTTCATAAGCTCATCCTCGCAACCTAAGCTACATTTCTTTAAGGTTTCTAGGTTCATAGAAAAGGGAACTAAAGAATTATAGAGTGAGCTCCTGATACACAACAAATTGAAAGTGTATGAATTTTTCCTATTGAGTTCATTATGCTAAGTTCACTACCCTATCATGCAGTTCTAACCTATCAATCGTATCAAAATCAAAATATTTAGGGACTACAATTTGTTTAGCATTGAGGGGTTGGAAACGAATACTTTCCTCCTCTATGTAAATCGGGAAGGGTGCTGCAAAGTCCGCTGCCCTGTTCCTTCACCCTCGTCCTGAGACTTGGTTTCATCCCAATGATTGATCCCACTTTGCTGATTGCTTAATGTGCGGCATACTGGCTTGTGAGTAGGTAGCAGTTGGAAGAGACTAAAGGTTTGAAATTTTTGGGTAGAGAGAAGTAAGAGTGTTAGAAAGTTCTAAACTTGGAGAGATAAAGTAAAAATAAAGTAAGTGAAAAATTGAAATTAGAAATTAATATATAGGTGGATAGAGAGTAAAATGGTAAAATTTCACCTTAAAAATTGTGTGTCTCCCTTTTTATTGTGACCTGTAACTTTTCCATCAAATTTTTAATTTTTTTTGTCCTTCTCTACTTTCCAAAGTTACTTCATAACTCTTTATGGTCCCTTTCACCTCTCTTTGCTTACCTCCTTGATCATCAAATTCATGTCGAAGTCCTCTGCCTTCCCGATTCTATTATAATGAAATAACCTAACTATGGAATTCAAACTATCTAAAAAAATCAAAGGAAATAACATCAAATTAACAATCTATGGGTTGCCTACCATGCAACGCTTCTTTTAACATTGGTAGCTCAACACTTAATTCTTGAAAACTCAGCCTGGATCAATTATGGGCAGCTTGCTTTCAGCTTTTTCATTCAACATAAGTTTTGTAGCTTATAAGTAAGCTACAAATTGTAAAATAATCAAAAGGACAATATTGATAATGTTATGAAAACCAATTAAGCTCAATAATGTCCTTTTTTCGAGTGAATTGTTAACAAAACAGGGAATAACAAAATTCCCTGAATCTTCCTTCGAATCCAACAATTTGTCCTATAAGAAGGTGAGTTGCTCTCTTTCTTCCCTAATCACCTTCATCTCCTCTGCTTCTTCTTCTTCATGAACAAAGACTTTCATATCTTCTTTAAACTCGATGTATTTTATCATTTGTTCTTCACCCTTTTGTTCTTTAGAAGATTCAAACACATTAATGATCTTGAATGAGCTACTGTCGTTCAGATTCTTTAATACATCATTCATGTTGAATGTCACTTTGTCATCATTAATCGGAAGGATAAGATTCTTTTTTTAGACACTTACCTAACATTTTTAATGTTCACGCGTGGTATATTAAGATTTGGCAGATAATATGAGGGGTTTTCATACTTTTCTTCATCCTCTTTTTGATTTCTTGATCTTCTATAAGGTAAGGTTCAGCATGGTCTTCCATTGGTTCTTCTTGTTATTCCCCATTTTTAAGTATGATGGCCTCATATTGCTCTCGTTGATATAATTCCATATTGCTCAAAGAATCTTCCACACTTTTCTTACAAAATTCACGGGAAAGCTCTCACTCGAATCTCTAGGTTGTGAATAGACGAGGCATGATTTTACTTGTTCAATTTGCTCTTCTAGTCTTTTCTGGCCCTCTTCCGTGTCCTTGAGCTTATCCAAGATCTTGTCCAATTTAGAATCCCATGAACTGGACTCATCTTGCTGAAGTCTTACTAGGTCTTGACATCCTAATTGAGTCCCTAAATTATTGGATCAATAGAAATCGAGGTGGTTCTGTCACTCTAGAGTGTATATGTTCTAATAAGGATCATTACTTTCCCAACCATACTGTGCCTCATTATTCTTTCCATTTCTTCTTGGCATCTAGCTCTTCAGATCTCTCATTTCTCATTCTAAGATGTCTTGTTGTGTCTCTACTTTAAGCCCCAAACTTCTTTCTCTATTTTTTCTTTTTTAAAACAAAAGATATTGAAAATACCTTAGACTAAAGAACTAAACTAATCGCTTCCCAGCAATGACGCCAAAATCTTAGTCATGGTTTTCCGATCTGTGTAAGTTTTAAATAATTAACCTCAATAATCCACAAGAGCACGGGTCATTCGCTTAGTACTTAAGGTATCGATTCCATGAGGAGGGATAATCTAATCCTAAAATCTAAGGCTAAACAATTCGCAAAAATTCAAATGTAACGAAACTAAAACAAGAATGCAATTCAATCAATCACGAAAATATTAACAAATTAGCAATTGCAACGCACACTCAAGAATCAACCTAAGGAACTACCAATTAAGAGAAAGGGGAATTGTACCTATCTTTAATGCTAACCTAATCGATTATGAATTACTAGATTATTGGTTCTAGACGGTCCTATGGTTGATTACTCTCTCTCAAGTTATAACCATTAACCTTAATTTATAAATCCTAATCAAATTATAGGAATTGCAATCTCTCAATTAATAATCAATCAAAAACCCTAATTAGATCTGTTTACTTCCTCTCTGTCTTTTCAAAAGAAGAGAATCAGTGGATCCAAAAAGAGTCATAGAAAGTTGACATAGGCCAAATTTATCTTTTGAAGTTATATTTGGAAACATAGACCAATAGGTTAGCTTACGGAAGTAAGTAGAAATATGATTAGTGTACGTGTTACACGATTAGATACAAATCTCGAATTCATTTAAACCAAATGTATAGTTTTAATGCATTATTTCCTAATTTGGAAATAACTGCCTAAGTGAAATGCACTTTATGTAAGTAAAGGAGAGGCACAGAACGCATAAGTGTGCATAAAGATAAGTTCGCAAAATAGTGAGTGTATTTTAATTATTTTATATGAATAAATTATTTGCAAAGGAATTAATGACATGTGAGTGTTCTTTAAACTGATTTTATATGCAATGGTTTCTATTTATGAAGACTAGCAAGTTGTAAGTGTAGTTTAAATTGAGTTTATCCAAATGATTTTCATTTGATCATGAAATGAATATTTATGCTAAGTTTTATGCAAATGATATTTTACAAGTGAATATTGCTAGCATAAGTGTATCCTTTGGCAATATATGAGTTTTAATTTGAAAGTTGAATTTTATATGATTGGGAGTTACATTGAAATGATTCAATTATGAATCCTCCCATACATGATTTAGAAAATAAGATGAGTCGTAAATATAAGAGATGCTTTTGCCTATGGTACATCGCTAGGCTTTATATATGTTATTATATCGGTATATTGATGGTTGTTAACCTATTATGGGAAAGTGATATAGAACCAATTTTGTATATAGTGGCTAACTAGTCACGGGTAAGCGATGTAGAACTAGTTCTGTGATTTATTAAGAGTAAGCGATGTAGAACCAGCCCCGTGACTTGTGACTTGTTACGAGTAAGCGATGTAGAACCAACTCCATGACTTATTATAAGTAAGCAATGCAGAACCAGCTATGTAACTACCGGTCTATAATGGTTATTCTATTACGGGTAAGTGAAGCAGATCTAGCTCCATAGCTAGTTGTTAACCAATCACAGGTAAGTAATGCAGAACCAATTCCGTGACCTTATGCCTAAGGGTACCATAGTGTAAAGAAGTTTGTGGTGGGCTATATCGTATAAAAAGTTCATGACAATAAATAATGATGCTACCATTATTTATTTTTAAAAGTAATTTGGGAGACATTGTATGGTACCAATTCTAGTGCTTGGCTTATTGCAGTATAAAAACTTTTAGAAAACTTATTGTCACCATTGTTTATTGATTAAGGAAAATGGAAAATGAAAATTCTTGTATTATGCGTTTAATTTTAAAAAGACATTTTGAGATAGTAATTTCATTAAAATAAAGTTGTGTTTTACGACATGTTATTGGATTGCCAGAGTTTATGATGCACGAGTGAACTGTTATAACAATTATTTTACCATGAGCTTTATAATTGTATGAGAATATTTCAGTTATGTTGTTATAAAAAGTTACCTTTTAGTAAACTGATTACACTCATTGAGCTTGTTTAGCTCACTTTTATTTTTATGTTTTTAAACAAACCACTCCAAGTATACGTACAAGTGTTGCAGTAATTAAGAGTCTACCACAGGATTAGTTGTATCGTCAGGTGCTGCTGTGTTTGTCTTATCTTTCTTTTGTATATGTTTTATTGAAATTGGTTTAGTTGCTTTTATATATGTTGTAAATTATTTTTGGAAAAAGGTTTTAAAGTGTGATCTTGTAAACAACTTTGGGAGTGTAAATCTCTTTTTCTTAATAAACTATGAGGGCTTTGATCCTTAACGATGTTTTTAAAATGTTGAGAATTGTATGTTTGTGATTGCTTGTGGACCTGAGGTCCCATTTCAGAAATTGAGATAGTATATGAAATATTAGAAGTGTTTTAAAATTTGTTATCCAGGTTTTCGAAAATTTTGGGAAAATCAAAATATAATCATTGTGCTACCAAAAATTTCAGTAAAATGATAGAAAAAAAATTCTCACTATTTTCCACACTTTTAATTATTAAAGTACAAAAGTTTTTAAAAAGTTGAACGGCTTGACTTTGCAGGAACTCTTCAGTCCAATTAGATATTGATTAGAGGGCTATTATGGGGTCACCAGGAGGGCTCTACTGGAATTCCGGAAGGAGAACTTCGGGTTGGGTTCTTTCACGATCAATGGGGACACATTTCTAAGAAGAGTTACTAGGTTTCCATGGGTAGAATACATGTATAAAAGTTTTCTCAAAATCACCATTATCACTCAATCGCAAGATAAGTAATTTATTAAGCAATATAGATGTTTTAGGTATTTCGATACATACCTTAGCATAGCAGATTCTCTCCATAGTTGCTGTTTTGAGAGTCCATACAGAGAGACTTTCCCAAGGAGCTAGCCACAAAAGCTCAGCACCTCAATTGTCTAGAATTCCAACGAGAGATTGTGGAATTATACCCATATTGGAAGCACATCAATTGTACCCCCATCAAGCTCCATATTTGACCTCCACTTTTGCAAGAACATTAGTTGATCCTCGATGTGCCAAGGGCCCATTTCAACTAATTCATCTAAATTGGAAGCTTCAGAGAATTTGAAATGAAATGTATCGTTCTTCATTAACATCACCTTTTTCAATCCTTTTTTGCCCCAACGTGATTTAGCCAACACATTCACAACTAGAAACATAGGGCGTTTAGACCAGAAGAAACCCATTTACGCTGTGGACTAAGCCTTCGCGCCTGCTTAGAGGAGCTCCATCAGTGGTGTACTAATTCCCTCTTGAAGTGCATTTTGATAATGTTTGAAAACACCTTTTTGGTGTATCTTCGGAAAGAATTGTCGCTAATCTACCACGGGACGATACTTTGTCAATCCTTCCCCATTTGAGTTAAGCACTGTTGCTTTGTCGCCACCTTTCATTGTGAGAGTTTCCCTAGAAAGAGTAGGGAAATCCTATTTGATGAACAAAGGTTCACCTTGCTCCATATGGGAGGCCTTAGGAAGGCCTGCTCTAGAGGGAGATGTCACTGCCATTGTGAATTAGTTGAGGAAGAAGGGTGATTTCGAAGAAAAAGAGTCGGAAATGGTAACGGTGAAGAGAGGTGACATTATCCTATATACTCTCTCATTTCATAAATAATCACTATTAATAAGAATTAGTATGTTCTCACACACTCTGTCTAAATATAACATTTTCTCTTTCTAACTATATCAACCTAATTGCTATGCTTATAACATTTGATTATATAGGTTTATCAAGAGAGAGCCTACAAGTCAGCCCGAACTATACCCTAATCTATTATACTATACTTACTTTCAAACACAAAAAATAATTTATATACACCAAAATTACTTTATATCACTTGAGTTAGGCAATTATGTAATATCGTTACGCTAGTAACAATTAACTGTACAGTAATTTTTGTTAAAATAATTTTAAAAATGTCATTCTAAAACATTTTAATCATAAGATTTGTTAAGTAATTTACATTCATGAAGTTATTTTAAAATGAGTAAAATAACAGAGAAACATTATTTTTTACATTTATTTTTTAATACACACATTATTTTAGGATCGGAAATGAGTGAAGAACCAAAGCCTAAGATAAGAGTCGTAGATGGCCGCTACTTTGTACCCAAAGGGGAATAGCATCTGCCTATCGAGGCGTGTGCAAGATGGGGCCTTCGGAGGACCTTTGACCTGTGAAACTTTAAGAATCTGTCTCCTCGTGTATAGTAGCACCTATGCCATGACTAAAGTCATTAATAAGCTTGCATTTTGCAACTTAAGTGTGACCTTAGCTAGGTCAAATTGTTTGCAAATGATTAGATCATTGTTTATAGGATATTTGGATTTGATTACTAGTTCATTTGAAAAACTTATCCTCAGAGAATTTTATAAAAGGCCTTGATTACATTCCATTCACCAGAAGTTAATTCATGCACAGAATATATCTTTTTAATAGTTTATATTAAGCTTCAGATTGAGTAAGTTACATAAAAGGTATAAAACTAGGCTCTTCTTCAGCTACAAATTCGGGATACTGGGCGCTGTTCTCTATTTAGAAATTTGGGATTATATTTCTGTTATTATACTGAGCACTGATATGCCTAATAATGTACGGCACATGCAAAGAAGACGTAAACCCATCATTTGTCATGTACACGAAAATAGAACAAACGTCGAATGTTTCCACAACCCGTAAGTCGTAACGCCATCAAGACTGCACGATTGTCAATTTAGAAACTGCCTAATTCTTAAGAATGTACAAGGCAGTAAAAAGAAATTGAAGAATCACCATTAATGAAGCGTTGGTAAATTACTGGGAACGCAACTTGGCGAACTTTGGGTTGCCAACTTTTGTCTTTGCCAACGAGCGGCGACCTACTGGAGTTATTCTCAGTAATTTCACCATTGCACCGGGTGAGGCACCCGTCTACCGTAAATGATAAATCGGTCAAAAAATGCAATCATTTTATAGCTTTAAAAGTACCCTAATATCTTCTTTGATATTCAATAATAAAGAAATTATATTTTAATTTTGAAATTAATAAACATATTTAATATGAAATTAAATAAAGTTAATAGTTATGTTAATATTTGAAATTAAACATTAGGAATGATACCGAAATTTTTTTTACTGATATTTAGTTACTATATGCTTTATTTTGTAAATAATTAATAAAAATATTTTTTATTTTATAAATAATTA
This sequence comes from Erythroxylum areolatum, assembly GCA_024520975.1. NCBI lineage: Eukaryota > Viridiplantae > Streptophyta > Magnoliopsida > Malpighiales > Erythroxylaceae > Erythroxylum > Erythroxylum areolatum. Next base: position 15,458,918 of record JANIJH010000005.1, on the reverse strand, counting down.
ATAAAAAATTACAATAATTTATAAAAATTATTTTTATAATAAAATAAGATAAAAATAATATAAAATTTTAAGATATGTTATTTTGGTGATAATATTGTGATAAGAATGAATAAATATTTTGATAATATTTTAATAATATCTCTTATTTTAATTTCTAATTTTTGATTTAAAGTTATACTCACAATCACATTCCCCTTAACAATAAAATTTCATGATTATTTAGAATGAATTCTAATTTTATCATTTTATATTTTATCCATTATTAATAATTAAACAAGTAAAAACTGATGAATAAAAATTGAATTATCATTCGCACCCTATTGCCAGGTGGACGTACGTTAGAACTTGCTGAAATTCGTCTTTTTATTCTACAAGCCACCGTATTGATGGTACGGTATCTGTCCAAAGTTACGATGATTTGTCATGGTAACATCTCCAAGTTTGTGACTTTGCTTTCCACTCTCTCATTTTAACCCTTTTGTTTCGGCTTTAGAAGGAAATGGATTCGGTCAAAACCATTTTTATAGTTAAAAAGAGCAGATTATCGCTACTGTTACGTCATTATTGTTTTGGCTTTTTGAGATAACGCCGGACACAGATTTTTACAAAGCCTCTTTACTTTTTGACCGTAATGTTTTACTAGTTTCAAAATAACAACATAAATAAATCAAGTCGCAAACTGAGAGATGAATGCTTCCATGTGTTCCGTTCTTTTTGAGATTGTTATTGTCTGTCACTTTGTCTGTTCCCTCTGCTATATAATTATATTATCTATATATAAGGCCCCCCCTTCTTTTTTTTCTGATGGTGCACTTCAGCAAAGCTATCCCACCAGTGGCCACTTGTTTTGTTTCTGAAGCTCAAGCTCCTCACGTCAAAAAAGCACAGGTTGCTTTGGGCTTGAACATCTGTGTCCTTTTCATTCGTTCTCAAGAAAAAATGATCAAATTTTCCGAGTCAATATTTTCTAAATTTAGCTGTTTGTTTCAGTCAATACATCAACTCGGAGTTATATCAACTTCGATCAGAATCTCTGATACGCATCTAACTCATAACATTATTTCTCGTTCAAAAAGAAGAAAAAGACCTAATTAGAAACTCGTCCAAAGTGCCATAGCGTCCGAAACAGCCTCTTCAAAAAGCTTACAAGTGTTACCTCAGTTGCACTCTGTGCAGTGCCAAATAAGCAACCAATCTGTAGCCTACCAACATAAGTGCCATAATGGCCACGTCCATCCACAAATTGTTGAGTCCCATAGACTTCACAGCTGGGAAGTCTCTCACCCTGCAGAAAACTCCCTTTGAGCATTCATAGTAATCGTTCTCGTCGAATTGTACCCCAAGAAGTAGCTTGTAACAGTAGTAGCTGTAGCTCAAATACTTTAGCCATACTATGAATGGAGGGATTTGTTGAATGTAGTATCCTCCAGCAATGAGGAACACCAATGTTGTGACAGATGCCAAGGTGGTGGCTTGTTTTATGTCCATGAGAAGGGCACCTATGGCCAATCCAAGACTTTGTGACACCAAGACATTGTAGAGGACCACAAGCAGGGAGAGGATAAATGTTAACGGGTCAGCTTTAAGACCACCCATCCAGTAGATTATGAAGACAAATGCACTTGGTAGTGCAAGCTCTAACGGCAGGTCTCCAAATGTTCTGGCAAGGAAATAAGATGATAAGTGATACATTCCTGATGCTCTTTCCTTTATTAACATCCTTCTCTCTTGTGGGAACGTGAATACTGCATTGTAGAGTGGGTAAAAGCCCCAAAAGACTGAGAAGAAGAAGAGCAGCGCAATCTGCAATGCAACCTTTTTGTTCAGAATTTGGAAAAGGAGTCGTCTTTTCGTAGAGTAGAAAAGGTTGAACCTTACCCGATCTGCAAGGTGAGAAGTTGGGGTGTGCCACCAAAGGAGTCCACCAAGTGTAGCAACACTTATGACTTGGAAAATTCGAAGCCTATTGAAGGATTCGTATCTCCTCTCTCTCAGCCCTCGTTGAAAGAGCACCTTGAACTGATAACACCAGCTTGTGCACCATTGCTCTGACCTCACTTTAACTTCTGTTACATTTAAATAACAACATTTAACATCAGCCACCAAGAGCAATGCAGGAGGTTGAATTGGATTCAATATGGCAAGTAAAAGGTATCAGAATGAAGCTTAATACTTACTTGCTGAGGCATCTTTTGTGTAATTATAAGTTTTGACCTCCAAATTGCATAGCTCGGCTTTCAATGCTGCAGAAATGTTCTTTTCATAAGCAGATACAAGAGCTTCTCTTACCATCTTCCGTTCTTGTTCCATGGATTCACCTTGCTCAGTCGCATGTTTAGACTCTGGAGAAATGCCTGCACATGTGTAACTAACTTAGACCATTGTCCAAAGGAAAAAATGTGTTGCCTTTACCGTGCTTAACAAAAGGATCAATTGGTCCCTCAGGGTTGGCACAAAGTACGATTTAAGCCTTAATAGTTACGAAACGTTGAGGGTTAATTTGAACTCTTATTGCAAAAACTTTGCACATAGTTTGATGCTGAACTGACTAAATGGATTATTATTTAATGGTCAATATTAATTATTATTATTATTATTATTATTTTTTGACATGGCTACACCAACAACCCACCACTTATTTTTTCCTATAAGATTTCCAGTGGGCTAACTAATTTAGGACAGGATACGATGTACGTATAGCTATGCTCATAAGGTTGGTTATGTGGGTCTCAATGTCAAAAATGTTCTAATTTAAGCATTAGCTTTAGTGGGCCAACTAGCAATCCCCACCTCATGCCGATGAAAGCCAAATTGAGGGGAAAGAAGGAAACTTTACTCCTCCCTCTGATGAGGGCAGGTTATGGTTCAGTTACTATTGTTGATTCACCTTCACTTGGAAAAATTAACATGAAGTGATTTCTGGAATAAGCAAGGGAAATGTCTGAATAGAGACAAGAGAGTTACCGTTGGCAAGATCAAGCAAGAGATCCGCAGGATTGACAGTAATAGATGTGGAGAAACCGATAGAGGAAAAATATTCCATGGCTGCAGTGGCGAGGCCATAGTAGATGGGACATCCCTCTGAGAGCAAAACTACCTTATCAAACATGTGGTAAAGTCTACTTGATGGTTGGTGGATAGTAGTGACCACTGTTCGTCCACCAAGTGCTAGCCTTTTGATTATTGTCAGAATCCTCTGAGCAGTTGTTGAGTCCAATCCTGAGGTGGGCTCATCTAACAATAGCAAACTTGGATTGATTAGCATTTCTTGGCCGATGCTTACCCTTTTCTTCTCACCTCCTGATATTCCTCTTACAAGTGGACCTCCAATCATGCTGTTCCGGCACCGAGTCAATCCCAGTTCGCCGATCACTCGCTCCACATGCTGTACCTTCTCGTCCCTGGTCAATGTTCTTGGTAACCTTAGCAGTGCAGTGAACACAAGAGTCTCGGTAACTGTGAGATGAGGGTACAAAACATCGTCCTGAGCAACAAATCCCGTTCGTCGCTTTACCATGCCCGAGAAGGGATGACTGTTGTACGTGATCTTGCCGGAAAGTTTCCCATTTAGACGGCCTCCGAGAGCAGTGAGTAGGGTTGTTTTGCCACTACCTGATGGACCTAGCATCGCTAAGATCTCACCTGGTGACACTATGCCTGTTATACCATTTAATATGGTCTTTTCTTGAGTGATCGATGTACCAGCCTGACAAAAATCCTTATTGTTTAGGTTAACTTTGTAGACAACCTCCTCAAACTGAAAAAGGAAGAACAACAATATATATGTCAGGCACTAATAAGAAAGAGAAATGCTTTTCAGTACTGGAGCTAAAAAACAAAAACTTATATGCATGATCACTTTTATGACTCGAGGTTGGTGAGATTGAGATGAGACCTTCAAAGTAATAGGATATATGGATAACTGGAGCACAGACTGAGAATTGGCTTGTACAGGATAGGGAAGGACAGCCCTATCATTCGGTTGAGACATCTCTGGAGGAACTTCTACTACTGGAGCAGTGCTGTCGTATTCAGGTTTTGGCACTGTGCAGTTAAGTGACATGAAGACAGCAAATTGCTGAAGTCTGAACTAATGTGTTTCACCGTTAGTGATGATGAGTGTGGTTGTGGAGGGAAGGGAGACGTTAAATAGTTTGCTTTTTTTTTTTTTTTATTTTTTTTACCCGTTGCTAACCCAAACTGAGCTGGGGCGCAAGTGTTTATATAGTGGAGAGAGACGCAGGCCTGGATTTTCTCCATGGCATATGAAAATGATCTTCGGCCCAGCCTCCATGCCATCCCTTAAGCCAACTTTCCAATATCTCTTCAACTTTTAATTAATTCAAACTGAAAGAACATTTAAGTCAAGTTGATTTTGAGGCATGATGAGTATATTTCATCTATATTAAGACTTTTTTCAGTTAAATGGATACAGACACAGCCATGTTTTGTAGTTATGTTGAATTTCATACATCTAACATCTTGAACATGAAATTAGGAATCATACGTCCTCCGGCCGTCCAAGTCTAAACGGTGTGGGACAGGGAGTGTCACGAAAGCTAGCAATACTATGCAACCTGACAGTCCCAACCGATTTCTGCTGTAACCATCTTCTTTTTTTTTTTTTTAATGTGCTTCTAATACGCATGCACGTTGCTAGAAAAAAAAAAAGACAATTTTTAGAGTACGTGGGATCGTAAAATAAGAAACCCTATCAACTGGGTATTGCCTACTAGACAAATCATGGTGCTTCCCACCTCTTCGCACATACCTCCTAGATCATGAAGCAAGTGGGATCTTACAAGGGCTCAATCTTGTGAAACTCACAGTCTTTCTGACTTCACAAGCTATTGTTATGCCCTTTCTAGACTTGCTTTTCCTCTCATTTCTTTTCCTTTTCCTTTCTTGTCATTCTGTCCTATGATCATATTAAATCTAATGCGCGTGCTATGTGTTTGTGAATCAGAAAAATTCTCATGTCTATTATCATGGTCTTGTGGAAATTTTCTTTCTGAATGAACAAGTGCCATCTCAGTTTAACTGCTCACATAACGTGGAGATTAACTTGTTACTTCTTTTTATGTACTTTTATGGTAGTTAAAGGACAATGGCATGAGGTCCAGTGTTCCCTGCATATTGGGACCAAGGTCAAGCTATGCGAACTCTTGTTAATCAATGGCCGAAAACACCGATCAAACTGAAATAGCATCACTTCTATGTGTTCTTCCACACGTTCAAATGCGTGCAAATCAATAAAGAGTATTCTACTCTCCGATGAATTATTTCAGTTATCCATGACTATCAACAAATTAGATCCCAATGCCACAGCTCCAAAAACATTTTCACATGTAAGATAATATGTCTAAATTTAGGATTACATTATATATATTGTGTGTGTGTGTGTCAAAACTTCATCTCTAGTGTAGGTGCAATTTTGACAATTCCATGAAACTCAATGTAGATTACACCACTCTCCTGAACCCATGTCAGCTGTTCCTATATATGCCTCTCTCATCAGCATAATATGCTTGTTATTCAAAGTTATATTACAAAAAACATAAATGATAAGAATATAAGTGTATGTAATACAGTCCAAGCCACCCAAGCATTAGAGCAGGTATCGCGTTTTATTTACGAGGCATAGTATATGCCCGCTTTTTAATGAAGGGAATTTTAACTTTTCTGTTTAGAGTGCTTATAGAAAAAATAAATAAATAAACTCAAAGAGGAGAGGTGGTGGGAACTTCAGTCAACTAAAGAAAATTGAGGGTGAAAGTACTGCACTTGTCTAAATATACAGTAAAGCAGAGAAGAAAACTAAAGTTAAAGGTTCGTTTCTTTATAAAGACTAATTGATTCTTACATTTATACTCCCTTGAACAACAAAAACAAAAACAGCTGATGGGTGATTCATTCTTTCTTCTTTTCAATTGCTTTTTTTCAGCATTCGTACGTATCACCCAAATTACTATTGCACCACTAGTGCATCTGATTATGATGTAATTATACATTAATTCGCTTCCTCTAAAAATATGTCCATGCAAAAGATAGGTGGGCAAACATCTAAATGCTAAAAAAAGCAAATGTCTCTCTAAAGATGTGTGTTCAACTAATAAACGATTTAATTCAGGTTGATTGGAAAAAATAAAACAATTTTGAGTTTAACAACGATATTTGTTAAAGGGATATACCCTACATGTAAACAACTATATTCATAAAAGATAAAGCTTTCATATAGTTTTGTTTAGGGCTGGCTATGTCTGAATAAAAGATAAAAGAGAAACGGAGACAGGAATGATTAAAGAAGAACCCATCAATCGGATTCCAATTTCTGTCCATACAAATACAATAATCCCAGAAAGTGCAAAGTGAGATAATTACTAACATATACATACATACACATCTATATATATATATATATATATATATATATAGGTGGGCCTCCAAATCTAGTGATATTTCTACCACCAACTTGTCCATATTTTTTATAACGCATGCAAGTGGTTTTGCCTTCCACTAGTCCATGCCCTTTGCTTTAATTTCTTTTGTCTATATATGTTCCTAATATATCAAATCTTATCATCTACACTCTCCTTGTTTGATAGATTCTCTAATCTTTAATGAGAAATTGAAGATCTTGTCAGTGCCAGAATTTCATATTCAAACTCCAAAAATTTCTAGACAGGATAATAATTTGAGTTCCTGATAACGATTAGTTATCTATGAGCATGGCAGAATTGTACTAGATCTTGACGGGCACATAACAAGTGGATTATTAGGAAAGGTTTATGGCTCTACAGGACTTTGGACCATCAGACGACTGTTCTCATATTAATCCGCTACTAATAACGACTCCTCAGTATTCTTGTGGCAATGGCTTGTGCAGAATAGATCTTTCGCTTACCTGAGAAGGACATGCACCAAGGAGTCTACAGTAACATAATATATAGGAACTTGGAAACCATAGCTGGTCGGTGCTCTGATAATGATTCAGATTCATAATGCTTTTTTGAAGATAGAGAACTAGATGCCGATCAAAAATTATGAGCAAAGCAGGATTCTACATAATGTTTTACGGATGATATTGTTGGCTACTCATTGCAATAATTACTGTTGATGCAAATGGGATTACAGTAAATCTAAAGAGAAGATTTAACTTACTGTGCACAGAAACAGACATAAAATAGGAATTGGAAAACGGAAATAACATAAACACTAACTGTAAAAGTTATATAGGAGTGGAAGCACTAAATAAAATAGATATTATATGCATAATATGACCTTTCGTTTAACAAAGGCGAGAATAGCTCTAGGAAACACAAATGAGAGTAATAAGAATGTCGCTTTAGATGTTTTTATGGTAACATATTCTTCCTCTTTTTAGTTATTTAATATTTTTGAATAAACGAACTTGTTTTGAAACCCTTTTTTAGCTTCTGATTATGAGCGACTGAAACACGAGCTTTCACGCATGTATCATAATAGCTATAATTCTAAAACAATTATCATTTCAACTGAAATTGAAGCTAATTATTTTGGTTTCGTGCCTGAGTGGGATAAAAGACATCTTAGTTTATATACTGATTAACTAGAGTATTAGTGGTTATTATTATGCCCTTTATTTTTCAAAATGCACTTATTTAATTTATAGACTGCATTTGATACATTATAATCACGTTATATATTATGTGAGAAGTGAAAACACAAATGTATATATTTTTGCGTGGTGCACACAAATTTTTATGGATTTAAGTATTTTATAACCACTAATCACTTGATCAAACCCATGTTTCAATTATATTAAGTGGTCGTATAATTATGTAGAATAAATCAGAAGTATTGTCTGAATGTAATGTGTTGTATGTAAAGTCTAGATCTAATTCGTTGTTTTAGCTAAAATAAATTTTAGAACTATATATATGTAATAACTATATATACATATGCAAACAAATCTAAAATTTAAAAACAAGATTAAAAAAGAGACTTAATCAATTAAATTAAATAATAAAACATTTTAAATAAAGGTTTATTAAAATGTGTGATTAAACATAAAAAGTTTAGGTTTTAAAGGATAATGTTTAATAGAGATAAAAATGAGTCGGCCATAGGTTAGTTTCGCAAATTTTTTAAAAATTAAAAATATAAAATAACTTTTTTTAATTAAATTCAAAGCTTAATTCTTCTAAATCAAATAATGTCATTTTACTTTAAAAAAAGCTAGACTTCATATTGAATTCAGATCGATTCAAATAATTTTAGTCCTTTAAGTGGTCCATTCTAAATCAAATAATGTCATTTTACTTAAAAAAAGCTAGACTTCATATTGAATTCAGATGGATTCAAATAATTTTAGTCCTTTAAGTAGTCCATTGCCATCCATGGCTAGTTATAGGGTATTGATGACATCATACATTACCTCTTACCTCTGCCTTCCCCAGGTTTAACTCGGATCAAGGGATTAGGTGGGTTTTGATAAGTGCTTACTGGTAAAACCACTCGCGCCTATTTTTCCAACAATAAGAGGGTACTAAGGTATGATTTTTGTCCTATATATAACTAAAAACACTTAAAAAATCAATAATGTCCTCATCACATAAATAATGATGTAATGTACAAATCCAGTTACAATGAGAAATTATATTAACAAATGAGATACTTGGATAAAAAAGAAGGTACCAAAAGTTCTTGTTTTTAGTTATAATAGACGGAAATTTTAATGATCACTATTTATTTAAAATGAAATTGTTATCATTAAAATTTTGGATTTTGTACATATTGTTAGTAAAACAGTTGTATTTTTACATTTAATAGGAATAAGAATAATAATTTATACAAAAGTAATATAATTAACAAAAAATACTCTAATTCACAAAAAAGTCAATATGAGACTGTTGAAAGAATAAAAAAATCGGATTTACTGTGAACAATGGCAACGAAAGGACTGGGAGAGACCCGTTTATAATGGAAGAAGTAAGAGAAGTGGAGGAAAAACATTGAAATAGCAATAATAATCATGAGGCCGGCGAAAAGGAGTTAAGGGCTCAACAGGCGTGGGTAAAAAAGAAGTTTCATAAGAAGGTAAACAATGGAAGTAGCAACAACATTCCCCACAATTGCCAAATATAAAAGAGTAGCGAGGATGGAATTGGTCCATGATTACTAATGATTAGATTTACCATAAATGAAGGGCAACTAAATAAACTAATGGAAACTTGATTTAGATACCAAATAAACAAAAAGAGTACTTTTATATGTGAAAATTCTCAGTAAAAAAGTAGATGAAGGAAATGAGTGGAAAAGGGACGGGGTGTCCACCAAATGATTTGGTAGATCTTCTCAGGTAAGTCAGTGAGCCGTTTGAATAATTGTTATTATTATTCGCACTTGGAAGTGCGTGCCACGAGTCGCCTTCCTAACTCCCTTCACCAGCTCATGCCTCTACCACAACCTTTCTTGTTTTGTGATTTTATTATGTAGGATTTGCTTCTTCAGATCAACATCAATCCTTTCAATTGCTTTTAACGAAATAAATCATCAGGTAAGAGTCAATACTATCTGAATCCCCACCGTATTTGCCATAGTACTGTCTGATGCGATCTGGATCCCAACCACCACAGCAATGAAACTTGTCTTAAGCTCATTGATTAGTTCAGTTGATGCTAGCACTATTATGAAAAAAAAAAAGATCTAACTAATTGCTAGCCTAACTATCGCTAACAACTCATTATCCATTCTTATACCATCACGCACTTACAAATATTCCAATTTTAATTACTTCATTAGAGCAGTTGCATGTTTTCAGAGTGATATGCTGGGATGATCATAACTTGCTAATTAATCAATAAACAAACCCTACAAGAAAAGTGAGAATTAGCGACGAAAAATTACCGATAAAAAATATACTGTTACAAATTACCGGCAAAAAATTCATTTCTGTTGGTAAAATTGACGGAAGAATTTTTATTTAGCGATGGTACTAATATCTGTCGCTAAATATGGAGGGAAATCATCCTGGTAAATTTTGCGATAAATTTTAGCGACGGAAAATTATAGACAAAAATATACTATTGCAAATTACCGACGAAAAATTTTTTGTTTAGCGACGGATATAGAGGGAAATCATCTCAGTAAATTTTGCGATAAACTTTAACGATTGTATAAGATATCCTTCAATAAGGTATTTAGTAATGGTATAAAATATCCATCGGTAAAAAGGTGGGAATTATTGGTGGAATAAAAATTTTTTGAGTTTACTTACGGAAAATTCTATCGGTAAATTCTGTCAGTATATCTTTTTTAAATTTAAACTCACCCGACATCTCCCCCTCCCCACCTTAATATTCTTCTTCCTTCTTCCTGCGACTCATCTTCGGTTTTCTTCTTTCTAGTTTCTCTGTTGTGGACTTCTTTTCTAGCTCGTCTGCGTTATCTTCTCCGGTCATTGTCATGGTATTCTTCGGTGGAGGTACTTTTGTAACTACTGTTATGAGTTTTTTTTTCGTATATTAGATGAAAGTTAATTTTATTATTCGATTACTTTCGTTTATTTGTATATTTTGTGATTGGAAAACAAATTTAAGGTATAAATGTTAGTGATGGAAGGGACAAAACGTGATTTTAGTTGTGATGTTGGGATAAATTTCTGATGCATGTAAGGTGTTTGATGAAATGTCTATTCATTGAAAAAAATGATTTCAATTCTTTTGTAGTATGAATTTCATAATTTCAATTCTTTTACTTTAAATATGATATAACTTACATTGATATTTTTGTAATGCATTATGTTTAGATTATAGTATAATATGATATGCTTAAATGCAGGTAAATTTTTAAAAATAGTTAACAAATTTACCAACAGAAAAAATGTCCGTCGGTAAAATATATTGGAAGCATATCATATAATAACTTACAAATTTCTTGAAAACATATAATAACTTACAAATTATATATAATAAATTATTTTACAAATGAAAGGATTGAGCTATATCAAAAGATTATATTAGTAACTATAAAAAATGACATAAGTTTATAAGTAATTCTATTGAAAATTTCAAATTTAAAAATAACTAAATAATTGCTTAGGAATAAATAATTGAAGTGCTAAGTGATTTTTTTGTGTGTGAATAATATGGAAGTGCAGAGTGTTTAGAATGATGTAAAAAGGTAATTCTGTGAATGGTGTTAGTAGACCACTTTGTTTGATGGAGACTAGATGCTAGCTGATTGCCCTAAAACTGAAATTCATTACATTATCTCTAACCACATTATTTTGCTGAAAAGGTGAGGTATAATGGGAGGGGGGAATTATTGTATAATCATGATTAGACATAGACAGTTGCTAATGATATCATAAGCAGTTGATTAACAGTTTCAATATATGACATGATCACCAAGGAAGAATGAAATGGAGTGAAAAGTTGAAATTTTGTAAAAGATTTCTGAAAACAACTTCACTGAAAAGACGTGATTTGGTTGTGGCATTCCATATAGAAACGGATACTGTATATGGCCATCATCAAATCTTCCACCAAATTGCCTATACGACTATTCAATCTACCTAGCTAGTCGTAACCCCACGCACAACCTATGCGCAGGAACATAGTCACACAGAAGTGATTGTCCTACAATCCTTTGAAAGATGGATTCAGATATTCATGTGGAATCTGATTAAGATATGTCTAGCCACCTAAGCATCTAGAAAAAGATCTTGCTCACCTGCAGGAGTTCCGTCACTTGTCGTATACATACGAAGGTACAAACTCCATCCAAATGGAAATAATTTAACATTAACCACTTAAAGAGAACTAACGGATTTACGTAGCCGGCATATAATAAGAAGGTTTTGCTCCTGCATCGATTTTAGTTGTTTACATTTTACATTTGGAAACCAGATTAAGTTAATCGCTAATAATTGTTTTCTGCTTATCCTTTACTTGCTAGATCTAACTTATTGAATAAGTGCCTACAATGTATTCCGACGTAATCTTTGTACGATTTGCCAGTCACAGCCCATTGCTGGAATCCCTTCTGTGGCCCACGAAGATAAAATTGCTTATAAATGAAGGTTTTATGAACTAGCATTGAAAATTGAAAACTCAACAAAAATAATTTGATGTTGGCGAGAGTACAGAAAGAAATTTTAAAAAAAGGAGAAGCACCTACAAGAAAAGATTTAACCACCAAGTTGTGACATAAATAATTTGGTGACACTTTTGAGAAATGATTACTTAGCAGCATTTGTAAATGTTAAGAATAATTTTTTATAAAATTACAATTACTGTTATTTTGATTAAATCTTTTAATTAGTTGTGACTTGTCTAATTTTTTAATTGTGTAAATCTAGTTTTTAATCAAAAATTGTTTATAAATAATAGTATTGTGATAATTATGGAATAATTAGGTGTACCTATATCATGTATATCTCTAATATTCTTAGAAGATTCTTTGTTATTTTCTGTAACCACTTAGATACTCTAAAGTAGAAAGTTGTTGGGCTGTATTGTATATATATTTCTAATTTCTTCAACGAGGAAACACAGGAAATCATTCTCACAAATTCCTTTATAGTATCAGGCAAGGAAAAGAAAACCATAGCTAATTATTGAACCTGATGCAACACCAATACCATGGGTGATGGAGACGACCAAGGGAAGAAGCCGACGTCGCTTGAACCTACTTCTCTATATTATCTTTATCCTTCTAACCATCCTAGAACGAATATCTGTCAGGTGATTTTGAAAGGTGATAATTATTAGGAATGGGAAAAGAGTTGTGCAACGATTTTCGACATTACAAGGAAAATGTCATTTAGCGAATGATATTATCGACGGAAAATCTAAACATTCCATCGAGAAGCAATTTAGTGACGAAATTTACCAAAGGATTAAGGTGTTGTAAAAACAGTAGTAGGTAATAATTTTCGATGAATAACAAACTATCCGTTAATAAATTTACTGACAGATATTTTATGTAACCGTCGGTGAATATGCTGACTATTTTTTCTGCAGTCGACCGTCGGTAAAATTTTGACGGTCAAAATGTGTCCATCGACAGATTTACAAACGGTATTAGTTATTCCATCGGTAATTTTATTACAACATTACCGACGATTATGTTTGTTCAGTCGATGAGTATACCGATGATTATTCTGCGGCAAATCCTGCCAGTAAAGTTAGTGACGAAAATGGTTATTACTTACTGTTAATATTACCGACGGTTTGCTATTTTTCGTCGGTAAATATAATTGATTTTATTGACGAGTTTTTATTTTTCCATCAGTAATTTTTTTTAAATCCCATCATTAAATTTTATTTGATGATCTTATGGTTGATGCATAATTTAAACATTTAAGAATTATTTGTGCATAATATTTTGATTTGTTTATACATTGAATTTGTTTAAACAGAAAGTTAATTGATGATATAAAGTTAAAATTATACTGATGATATAAAGTTAAAATTATCTTAATTCATAATAAAATTATTAAATTGTACATAAGAAGTATTTTAATTCAAATGAAATGACTAGAAGTACACTATTGATTTAGTGATCGCGGATGCTCTAATTAATGCGATGAGATGCTACTCTTCTCTTTCAATTCATCCATCTCATTACAGAGTTGAGCTTGGTATTCAATCGACTGTTGCAACTGAGTTGTCAATGTCTGTATTGTGCTTTGAAGCTCATGGACTTTATTGGTTGTCGACCACCTACTAGATGTTGCTGTACTCGACATAGAGGATTTCGAATAATATGTGTTCACAAATGAACCTAAGTCGAATATCCTTCCATGATGGTCCCTATCACCTACTGCATGAAGATAAGTTTGAGTCTCATCAACATCTTCAGATTGCTGAGATTGCCATTGAATGCTTTTTGGTTATATCAGAAGGCAATGTTTGTAAGTGATAATTATTAATGTAACATCCCGTCACCGATGGGAAGGTTATATTGGTAAATTGAGACGGGATAGGATTTTTACCGCATATTATTGACTGAACATTCATTTGGCCTCTAATTGTAGAGGACTGAGTCATTTG
>JANIJH010000005.1:15432548-15444779 GCA_024520975.1 Erythroxylum areolatum | reverse complement strand
GGATCAGTTCACGTCTGCATTAGGGTCATTCTGTTAGTGAAAAATTGTATTTTTGCAAATTCCGCAAATTGTGCTTTTTATTTCAGTGGGCCCCAATTGATCAATATTGTATTGTAGTGTGATCATTGATAAAATGTAATGACTGAAAATGTTTTCGTATCAAAGCGGGCTCAAATTATTTGTTGATATCTGCGCATTCGACTGTTTTCAAAAAAATAAATAAAAATGCATTACTGAGTTTTAAACTGCATGGACTGTTCTAGCATACCATCCTCGCAGGTCACGGGCTCGGATATCACCCACGGTATCGGATTCGGGTCTGACGGGAGTGGGGTGCTACAATTAAGCATTCTTATTAAACCATAAATTTGACATATATTTAGTTCTCTACATTGGGTGTTAACGAATGTTACACCGTCATGCTTCTTAGTGTGAGTGTGCAAAAAGAGCTGACGGGGAATAAACCTCATGCCCATAGACTTTTCCTAAATAAGAATAAAATGTTATAAGTGAACTAGAATTTATAAAAATTTTGACAGAATTTTCTCTAATTTTATGATATTTACCCCTTGTTGAATAAAGAAAATAACTTAACAATACAACCATATATGGCACAAAACATTTATAACATTATCATTCTCTATAATACACATATTTTCATTCCAAAATTCACACATCAATTTAAATTGAAATATGACAAAGTGAAAAAATCAGAATATAAATGTAAAATGTACATACTTACAAGTCTTTCTGCATACTTGTGGTGGGTAATAGATCCTTCCGTAGGCACGGGAAGACTCTCTTCCCCCCCAGTATTCAACGTCCGTTGGTTGAATAACGCTCTGAAATGGACATTGCCTTAAGTGATGTCTAATATTGCTGCCAACGACTCCATATTTGTTCAAAAATATAAGGCGGTTGTACACCAACCTCGTGTATCGCACCGACAAATTTTTGATAACATGTACATGCTCGTCTTTCTCATACTTTATTAATGACCACGTCAAATTCAAAATCCAAAAAAAACCTTTCTAAAACAAAAGGAAAATATTCGATTAATATTTATAATGTAATAATATTTATCTAATTAATGTATTAAAATCAATTTAAAAAGAAAATAATTTTTTTAACCTCAAACTCCTGATAGCAAAATTTCTTTGTGGCCTGAGAGATATTCTTCCATACATAACCCTCAAAATCAATCTTTTCCTTGAATTTAGATGTCATGTTTCTTAAGCATGGTCTAGATGGAGTCAACCTAATATAAAAACAAATACCATTTTTAAAAATTTAAAACTATAACTTAATTATAAACATATAGTGTTTCATGTATTTTCACTTACAAATTATTAACAATTGTGATGTAAGTTCTCCATCAGGCCCCTCAGCTCTAGACTGGCAACCGCCTCCTTCATCCTCATCGTTTACCCTTGATATCTTTATCGCTATAGGGGTCGTGGATGATGTAGGGGTGGTGGATGGTGTAGTAGCAGGTATGGAAGGTAATGCCTCATCTGCAAGTGTAGTAGCTGGAGGGAGAGGAGGTGATTCAGTTTTAACTACAGAATGTGATGCTTCACCTGGCCAGTAAGTACCTCCGAATCGTTGTCTGAACTTTGGTCGCATTATATTCTGTTTCTCTTTAGTGGCATATTTCAACTTGAAATTCATATTTAATTCAACATTTTAGAAATATATCAATTTGAATTCAATAATTTACACAATATATTGAAAAGGAAATAATTGATTTGTTGAATATAATATTCAATTACAAACACAAATTAGTCGCTATCATCACTTAATTGTAAATCAAAATCATCTTCTTTTTCTGAAGAATTAGAATTAAAGTCAAGCTCCTCTTCAGATCTCTAGCCCTCGTCACCCTTTCTAGATGAAATTTCAATATATTCATTAGATGGATTATTCAAAGGTTCATTATCCTGATATGTGACAGATGCATTTATTTCATATATATCTTCCTGAATGCTTCACTTTTAATTCTTTGTTCTCCTTTATCATGTGATTCAAAAACACCTCTAGGTTTAACTTTGCAAACGGCTAACTAATTTGACTTATCTCATCGTAAGCTAGGAAATGGGACATAATACACCTGGATCGCTTGCATTGCCAAACGAAAAGTTTAAATTGTCTAAATCTTCTTCGCTTGCTTATTTCAACTAGAATGTATTGACTATGCACTTTTATACCAACATTTGGAGTTGGACTAAACTAGTCACATTTAAATATCACACTTCACTTTATTGGCAATTTAAGGTACTCAATTTTAAGTATCTCAATAATTTTACCATAGTAATCCATCAATTTTTCCTGTATGCAAACTCCACTATTTATTGTTTCCATGTTATGACCATGATATTTTGAATGATATTGTATCCATTAACGAAATACATTAGATACGATTTAACAGTTCACAAAAATCCCTTTGTAAGATCACATATGAACTTGTTCTCTATTGGATTTTATAAGGCTCCCTTTGCAAGATCACATATGAACTTGTTCTCTATTGGATTTTCTAAGGCCAACACAAAAAACTATCATATTAAACAGTATAAAGTCATTTGAACACTTAAATCTTATAATTCAATCATTTCAATATTTGTAAGTGAAAACTTACATATTTCTCGAACCATCGAGGAAGGTATCTTCCAACTTCTTTATTGATATCATCCTGTATTTTGTCGGGCATTAGCTCGCTTAACAATTCCTTGTACAAATCTAAAAACATTATTCTGTATTTCAGTTATGAAGAACATTAAATTTCAAAACCCAAATAGTTAATTTCAACTTACTGCACGAAAAGGTTGAACTTCTTGTCAGTTCAATAAAGTGTAACCATAGGCAGCCTCAATTTCTTCCTCTGTTAACATTCTTCTTATTGAATGTCCATATATTCGTCCAGGATATGTGAAAATAGATAAATTACTATCAGCATCACCGGTCCCTCCTCATCGTCATTACGAGGGACTTTTCTTTCTCTTGTATAAACATGTAGCTCAAAATAATGTGAACAAAATGTACTAACTTCCTCCACTAAATAAGCACTACATATCGAACCTTCAACTCTAGCCTTATTTTTGACATTTTTCTTCAGGTGATGCAAATACCTATATTAGTGAATATGGTTACTATAATTTAGTTGTTAAAACATGTTATTATTTCAATTATAATTATTTTTGTTGAACTACATCTAAAACTAATACATCATCAATATTGAACTAGACTGGCTAGTTTTTCCTTGTGTGTTAAATGCACAGGTAGATGCTCCATACAGTCAAAGAAGCTTGGAGAAAAAATCTCTTCTAACTTCCACAAAATAACTGGAATTTCCCTTTCTAGTTTTTTCATTTCAGCCAACTTGATTTCAGATAATGTTAAACTTTTGAAAAACAAAATTAATTCTGTTATTACTTCCCAATCCTTATTTGATAGCAACTCTCAAAATGCAATTGGAATTAGCCTTTACATAAACACATGACAATCATGACTTTTCATCCCAAATAATTTGTATTTCCTCATGTCTATATACCTTGCTAAGTTTGAATCATAACCATTGGGAAACTTTAGACTTTTTAACCATTCACACAATATTTTTTTTTTTTTTTTGTCTAAAGTGTAACATGCTTTTGGATATTTATTGGTGCAAAGATCTTTATATAACTCATTGTTTCTACAAAAAAGCTTCAAATTAGCTCGTGATTTTGCATTGTCTTTTGTCCTCCCTTCAATGTTTATTATAGTATTGAAAAAATTGTCAAAACTACTTTTTTTCAATATGCATCACATCTAGATTATGACATATCAAATTAGTTTTCTAATATAACAAATCCCAAATGATGCTTCGTTTTCTCCAACCAAAGTTTTTACTAATGCTTGATTAACTTCATCAGCTTCAAATTCTGTAACTTTCAGCAAACTCTCTTGCAATATCTCTTCACCAGCTTTGTGAGGGGAATAAGGTGTTTTTACCATCCTATTCTTAATGAACTTTTGTTTATTGCATCTAAATGGATGATCTGGAGGAAGAAATTTTCTGTGGTTGTCAAATCAATATGGTGCATCTAATGGATGATTCATTGTTTCATTTTCCTGCTCATGTTCACTATGCCATCTCAAGTGAGATACAGTAACATCAGAAGCATATAGTCTTTGAAGTCTAGGAGTTAGTGGGAAATAATCCATTTGCTTCCAGGGTACTAATTTCTGTTTCATAGAATGCTTTCTAGGTTTGAACCTATTTTGACTACAAAATTTACACTCTTGTAATTCAACATCATCTCCCCCATACAATATACATCCCAATTTGCAATAATCAATCTTTTTAGTAGGCAAACCAAGACCTCTAATAAGTTTCTTCATATTGTAAAAACTATCAACCATTGTATGGTCAGGAGGCAATGATTCATTATACCATCCAAGAATTTTATCAAAACTACAATAAGAAATAAGTCCTTCAGACTTTATGTTCAATATTCAAGTAATTGAAGACAACTGAGTCATTGTCTCACAATTTGGCTATAATTCTAGGTCAGCTGAGTGTAGTAACTCAAAAAATTATTTTGCATGTATGTTTGATTCTTCTTCAAGATTCTCTATATTTTCCTAAAAGGTATAGCTGGCTACATCATAAACCATTTGCATATAAGGATTTTCGTTTACATCCATATTAGTTGTTCTAAATCCAATCCCCCTTTCAAACTCATTTAAGTTCACCGATGATTGTACTTCATTACCCCTTAAGGTGCTACAAATCAATGGTTCCCCATGTCGTGTCCACTCAAAATAATTTGGGACAAACTCTTTTATCAACAAATGCCCATTCACTTCATCAATAGGAAGGAAATGAATGTGCTTGCACTTTTTACATGGACATCTAATCTTTGGGCCATCCATATATGCAGGTTGAGAACATGCATAATGAATAAAAGTTTTAACTGTATCAACAAACTCAGGATTAATGAAACCATCAGCTGTAATCATGTATACATCCAAGATCTATCAACATTACTCATTTATGCAAAAATGTTAATTTCAAACAGTGATTCCATAGTTAGTATCCTTCATGTTCCCCAAAGTTTATAGAACATTTAAAATTTACATAACATCCCCTAAGTATTAACCAATTGAAATAATCACTTACAATTGATTTCAAAACTATCATGCGTGGCATTGTTTACACTTGTGAATAAAAAAACAAGTTCTCATTATGATCTTTAGGCTCGTGGATTTTTTAGAATTCGATCAATATGCAAACTTTGTGTACATTTAACATGAGTCAAATGTTAAAGAGTCTTCTTTGTTCATAAATCAATACATGAACTTCCCATTCCACCAATTATCTTATTTGATGGAATTGGTGAGTGCAATTCCCAGTTTCTAACATAATAGAGTTTCTCTTAACAATCTAGAGGAGCACAAACCTATTGAAAATGCACATATACCATATAGTTATAATGCAATAGCTTGTCTTAATTGCTATTCACTTTAATACAGTTAAAATTAAAAGTGTCAGTATACAATAGCTTGTCTTATTTGTTTTAACTACCAGAGTTTTCTTTCAACTAGTGAAACTATAACCAACAACATTTAAGCCACAAGAGCTCAAATGCCAAGTAGCAATTCCAATACAAGTTTTACCAATTCCGGTATGAATAAATAAAAGCCTAAGGAAAATACTAGCAAACTAAGCAATGTAAATTTCCAAAATTATGTTAAGGTTTATAGTCATTGCTCAACTACTTAAAATATGAAGAAGTAAAATAAATTACTAAAACATAAGAGACTAATGATTCAACCATCTCCAAGGTCCTAGAATTATTGTACAATAATATTGTGTAATATTTAGTTGATTTGTTTTTTAGTTAATGTCAGTTAGAGTATATAAATAGGTAGATATACATCACATTATATACACACAAAAGTAACACTTTTACATTTCTTCTTTGTTCTTTATTTCGATAGCAACTCAACCAATAACCTATATTAAAGTTCCTCAAAACTCCTAAAATCATTCATTTATCAATCCCATCACAAAACAAATATACGTTCATACCATAAAATTAAATTTACATTAACAATACTTCAATTTTAAAGCCAAAAATCGAAGTTCATACCATAAACAAGTTTTGGTTAGTGCCGGCCTTTTACATTAAAAATGTAGCAAGTTAAAATGGGAGGTTCAAACCATAAACAAATACCCAAATTAAACTAAGTAACCAAAAACCTAGTAAATAAAAAAAATCGCTTACCTCAACCGACACGCAGAAGAAGTCAATGAAGCACGTGAAGGAAGAAGATGACGAAGCTAAAGTGAGCTGACAGCCAAAGAAGATAACCAAAACAAAGTGAAAAAGACAATGACAATCAAAGCAGTACACAAAACATAGTAACGAACAAAACTTAATGATGTCATTAAAAACAATCAAAGAATAAAATATTACCTCAACTGATGATTAAAGGAAGACGACGACGATGACACGTGATGGGTGAGCGATGGTTGAGTGGCGGCGAGGAGAAAATATGGTTAACTATACATGAAAACAAAAGATAATCCTTAAATGATATGTTGTACATCTTCAATTTCTCACATTTTATTTTTAAAAAATCATATAAGAAATCCTAATATAAGCTAGATAGGAAATCCTAAAAGCTAGAATGAAGTTCCAATTGATAAAAAGCTTTGAAATAAATAATCTTTGTTAAGTCAAAATGACTTTACATAAATGATTTTGATGAAGTACAAATAATGGAAGCTGAAAAGCAGACGAAAGGAGAAAAACAGACGGAAGCTGAAAAGCAGACGATGAAAAATAGACGGAAGCAAAAACAGACAGAAGCAAAAGCAGACGATGAAAAACAGACAGAAGCTGAAAAGCAGACGAAAGGAGAAAAGCAGACGGAAGCCAAAAAACAGACGGAAGCAAAAACAAACGGAAGCAAAAAACAGATGGAAGCAAAAAACAGACAGAAACAAAAGCAGACGATGAAAAACAAACGGAAGCTGAAAAGCAGACGAAAGGAGAAAAATAGATGGAAGCAAAAGCAGATGATGAAAAGCAGACGAAAGCGAATCGCGTCTGATTCAAGAATCAGTTTGAGTTAGTTACAAAACTCAACTGAATAACCACTTCTTTCAAGAAAGAAGAAGTAAGAAGTAAGAAGCAAGAAGCAAGAATCAAGAAAAAGTTGCAGAAGAAGACTATAAATATGAGTCAAAATCGAAGATTATAAAGTTAGATACATACACGACGTATACAAATACAAAAACAAAAAGCTGTCAATACTTGAGAGAAATTATTGTGTGAAACTTAGAGCTATCTTACTGTAACAAAGCTCGAAAAACCTTTCTGTAAGAAAGTAGTACAGATAGCCTGCAGAGGCTAAGAGTAAAAGAATACTGACTGTAAAGAGACCTGAAGAGGCTAAGATAAAAAGAATACTTGTAAAGTTATTGAGAGATAGTGAAATCTCAGAAAGATATCTGAGGACGGGACATAGTCCATGGTTTGGGGTGAACCAGTATAAAAATTGCTGTGCCTACAACTCTCTATTCTTATCTCTCTTATCTTTCAAAGTTTCGATCTTACTAGTTTTTAAACAAGTTTTCGAAAAATATTTTATAACTTTGATTTACAGTATTTCTTGTGAAAAGAATAAGTGTCTTTTAACAAAACATTTTTGAAAGGATTTTCAAAGAGGGGAAATACACAATTCAGCCCCCTTTCTTGTGCATTTATACATCATATAATAAGTCTTGTATTAACATGTGATTCACTTCAATCTTCATATTGTAACTTTGGATAAGTGCTTTGTTATAGTAGTTTATAGACTTAGATCATCTCATCATGATTAAAAATTTAACAAATTAACTCATAATCATGTTATATATTCTTATATTAGCATAAATGAGTGATGCAACACCTAATATTAAGTATATGTAAAATGGAAATTTAGCAACTAAAAAAATGATAAATGTATGGATTTGGCATAAAAGGCTTGGACATACAAGCATGGACCTTATCTCTAACCTCAACTCTAAATAACTTTTCAATAAACTTCTAAGGGTAAAATTTAATAAGGATAAGGTTTATGGAGCTTTCTAAATAGGAAAACAAATCATAATCTCTTTCAAGAATGAGAGATTAGGAGTGATCATAGTAGGAAGTTCAAGAATTACATTTTGTGGTTATCTTTAATTAGACGAGTCAATACTCAGGGTAATTGAAGTCTTATTATTGACCAAATGAGGTTTTAATTCATAGTTTTAAAAATAACAAAACAAATTACTATTAATGAATTTATTTTGTTACTATAAGTAGCTCTATTATAACTGAATCAAGCAGCATATAAAAGATAAAGATCGTTGGAATGACAAAGTGAACAAAGAAATCAAATAGATCAATTAAACAATAAAGTGATGAAGAAAATGAATAAAATAGAGCACATGTACAATTTAAGTGAAGAACCGATAATAAATAAGAATCAAGCATATCAAAACTTAACATAATATTGTACTTATTCCTATAACCTTATTTTTTATTTCAATTAATTAAGAGGTCAATCATTGCATAATTATTTGTATATATATGACTTTTTGAAACAAAGTACATCTATTCTGGATAACAAATGAATGACTGGGATAAATTGGCTTCCACTTATATGAAGTGGGATATTGGACTTCATTACATGATAGAGGCAATCTTAAGAATTGAGTGGATAAAATCTATAGTAAGGAGAATTTCTTATAAGCATATGCTTGCCAACTATTTAATATTCCAAATAAGCTTCATTAGGCATAATAATTTGCATTTGCATTTATCAATTTTATTTCAATAATATTACATTATTGGTCAAAAAAGAATCATAGTGTTGAATTGGAGCCTCCAAACTTCATAGCGAAGGTTAAAAGATCTAAGGGTAAGAGAATATACAAAAGAACTAAGTCAATAAAAGGCATCCAGGAAGGGATTTCAAGTATCATATGCAAGATTTGTAGTAATTTGGACATAATAAGATAACTTGATTAAATAGAGTCTAACAAAGTCATAATCAGCAAATTGCAACAATAATACAAAGTTAGAGTAGCTAACATAGTGTCTAGGCCATTCATTGTCTCAAATGAAGAAGCTTCAAATGTCAAAAACCATCTAAACTCTTAAGAACCTTAATAAACTATGTAAAAAAATGAAAAATGCGACATGAGCTTCAACACTGTATTTATGAGTGTATTCTGCCTCCTCATAAGTATTGATTGACAGTGACTCTCTGTATTTTTGTAAGCTCTTATTCCATCAAAGGAATCAGTAATATTAGGTAGACTTTAAATCTAACATAAATTTTTCCGAAAGAGGAGGAAGAATACAACAAAAAATAACCCTCTTATATTTAAAATAACACAACATATATATTTATATACACAAGAATAAGTTGACAGTAGCATTAAAGTAAACATAAGATATCTATACTTTCACCAAATCTAGATACTAATGTTAAGATGATAATCACGTTACATTTTCCAGAATAAATTAAACATGAGTTTATCTAAGTAAGATAGACTTTTGAAATAACAAACTAACTCTACATCATGAACTTTTGTTTTTAACACATTCCCAGAACCAACTCATTTACAAAATCAACTCCACATTTATAAAACCAAACAAAGTTGTAACGAAGCTATACACTTACAAGACCACGACGACGATGAGGTGTGGTGCAAGAGATACAATTATACAATACCTGAATAGATGCAAGGATGACGGTGAGGACGTGCGGCGAGTGATGGCCTTCAGTAGCGATAGAGATGACGATGTTGGCTTGTCGAGGACGGTGGAACGCTGAGGATGCATGGTAGCATGATGATGACGTGCAGTGGCACGAAGATGACACACAGTGGCACGACAATGATGTGCGGTAGCACGACGAGGGGGTGCAGTAGAAGGACGAAGGGCGCCGTCAGATGACGACAGAAGAGAGAAATTGATAAAAGAGGGGAAATGGGGGTGGGAGGAAGCTATAGTCGATTTAGTTTAAAAGAAAATACATCGTTTTCTTTTAAACTAAATCGACTACAACTTCCTCCCACCTCCATTTCCCCTAGTCCATCAATTTCTCTCTTTTATCACCGTTTAAACCAAACAACATCATTTTTGTTTTTTTAAAATGCTAAACCAAAAGCAAATGACGAAGTTTCTTACTAAAATTTACCAATGAAATTTACAGACAGACTACTATCGGTAATAAGCATTCTCGTTTCTTTACCGATGGACATTTCTTACTGTCACTATATTTCATCGAAAAATTTATCGGGTTGATTTCCCTCCATATTTACTGATGGATATTTTTTGTTGCAAATAAAAAATTTTCTTGACAATTTTACCGATGAAACATGATTTTTTTGTCGGTAATTTTTGAGGGTTCCGTTTCTATCGATAATTGTCCATTGCTAATAATTAATTTTCTTATAGTGTGAGCGATGCAAAAATTAGATTTATTGGACAGAGTTATTATCAAGCTTGACAATACAGCTCCAAAGATTGAAGATTGGTAGAGTGTCAACTCTATGCTTGTAGCATGGGTCCTTAATTATATTGAGCCCACTTTACATTCCTCTATTACTTATTATGATATAGTGAAGGACCTCTGGGATGATTTATGCTAACGTTTTTCAATTGGAAAAGGCTCCCGTATACAATAATTGACTTCTGATATGACTCATTGTGAACAAAATTGTCAGAGCATTGCTACATATTATAGGAAAATAAAGAAAATATAGGACGAACTCTCTATGTACATTCTGATCAAAGGTTGCATACGTGCAACTGGGCTATCGAACTCGGTAAAGAATGTGAAGAAAGTCGAGTTCTTCATTTTTTGATGGGATTGGATATTGATTCCACTATTATTGCTCAAGATTCGCTTTTGCCTTTAAATCATGCTGATGCTCTTGTGGTTCAAAAAAAGAGACACAAAAATATGATTAGAGGGAAGGAAGTGTAGAGTGAGGCTGTTAGTTTTGCTATTCAAGAAGCCTCATCTTCTTTGCAAGCATCCAGTAGTTGAAATGACAAAGTATTTTGCTCAAACTACAACTGACTAGGCCACTAGGTAACTTTATGCTTTAACCTTATTAGCTATCTAGATTGGTGGATTGGGCTACACGGGAACAATAACTTATCTAGGCATGGCAAAGGTTTTGACGGTGCTACATCTGGTGGGCGTGGTCAAAGGGAGAGTGTCGAGGTTTCCAATTATGATCAAAGTGCATCACAGTCTTCATCAGATCAGGATAGGGCAGCCATTCATCTTTCTTCTCAGGATTGGAGTGTTCTTGGTTTTGCCCCTAATGATGATCAATGGAATATCTGGCAAGAGGACAAGTTTCCTTACCTACTGTGAAGATTTATGGTTTCATTTCCTTGTACATTTGGCTTGTTCCAAGTCTGTAGGATCTCTCCGTTTTGTTCATCAATCACTAGCATCTCTGAACTCGGGTTGCTTTTGGATTTTTAGGTATTGGCTTGACCTTATCAATTGGGGCTTTCTTGTCATCCACTTTGATGATTATCTGTTACCTATTCATGATAAATCTGTTTTCTTAATCTGGGTTTTTATATGGGTTCTTAATGCTATTTGGTATCTGGGTTTCTTTTAAAGTTGTTTTTCTTTATGCTGTGTGGATCACGAATCACTTAGGTTTCGTGAGTTTAGGATGAGACCTCGAGGAGTTTTCAATTCTCATTTACTGATTTCATTGAGGGTTTGAATGTTGCTAAACTCCATTGTTGGGTCAAATTCGCATTCTTTATGCTTTGTTCTAATGATCTGTTAGTAATGAAAAAGTTGATTGAGTGATTTGATTTGGAATTAGTACTTGTGGCATTGCTTTTGATAATTGCAGTGATTCTTTTGATTATTTGAATGAAAAACGTGGTCTAATCTCATTGTGATTTTATTGTAAGTAGCTGCTGTATGTGATCATCGAGGATTTCTTCTGGACATTGTGTTTTCACAGTTGCAGATGTTATGTAAACTAGCTCATGACCATTTCTATTACAACACCGATTTGGGGAACTCTTTCATGTCACTTTTCTCTTGGGCTTATTCGTGCTTCCTCTTGGAAGTTATACGCATTTTCTGGTCAACTCTGTGTGTTTTTAAGTTCATTTAGATTTAAGATTATTATTTGTGAGACAAGTGACGTTCTCTAAGAGGAGG
>JANIJH010000005.1:15416409-15430397 GCA_024520975.1 Erythroxylum areolatum | reverse complement strand
CACAATTCTTACCTAATTAAGCTTCCAAATCTTCCAATCTTCAAAATCTCACAAACTCTCTAACTCCCTCCACCATATACGATCATCATCATCATCTTGAGGGGGTGGGGTTTAGGTTAGAATTTTTAGTGAACCAAAGGAAGAGAAAGCAAGGTGAAAGAAGGTAGAATAGATGAGCAAAATTCCAAAAGAACTAAGCAAGAAGAAAGCTACGAGAATGATGGAGAAATCTAATTTAATTCGCCAATAACCTTTTGAAGAAGAGAAGCATCGAGAAAGACTAAACCAAAAAGGTGGGTTTTTATTAAAACACTACAATCATGGTGGCATGTTAGGCAAGTGACAAGTGTCACTTGCCACATGTCACACTCTTAAGCCCTCACTTAGTTTCTTTCCAATTAAAATCCAAATTCTACTCCAATTTATTCCCAAATTTCCAATGGCTCAAATTAATAAATCCTAAAATCATTTATCTAAATTTTTAGTGCTATTGGACAGGAATTTCTATTACCGGTAAACAATCAGTCTACCACTTGGCATTTTATCTGGTCCGAAAAGTACCCCGAAATTTCAAAGAAATTTTCTAAAATTTACTAAAAATTCTCATACCTCAATGACCCTTTCCAACTCGATTTTCAAGCACACAAATCACATAACAAAAACATTTATTAACAAATATACCGAGAAATGTCATGAATGCATGTACAGTTATTTTCATGTGCATAAGTCACTATTCACATATCTGTGGATGCAAGAACATATCAACCGTTTCTAAGCACACAGTACCCACTCCAAATTACTATTCTACCCTTTCCACTAGTAATGGGATGTTACACTCAGAGTTTGGAATGTGTTATATGTTCTACGTTTAAATTGTAACTTAATCTCGTTTGCCCAGTTGATTAAAGCTCATGATTGCATAGTTAGATTAACTACCAAATTTGTGTGAAACAGGATTGCATTTTAAGGATTGGTGTGGGTGAAGAGAGGAATGGGCACTATTGGCTTTGATCGGTGGCATCACATACTGGCCACTGTTTTGTAACTACTATAGATACTTATCAAACATAGCATCATCGTCTCAGGGACCCTTCTCATTAGCTAGTTTCTTCTCTTATCAAGGATAGAAGTTTTGATTATTGTAGGAATAAAGATGAACTACGTGATATTTATTTTAAAGAAAAAAATGACTCATGATTCTTTTCCCATGAGTTAATAGTCATGATGTTTGGGGCCCCTTACAATATTCCATCTTCATGTGGTGCCTCTTATTTTTTGACAATTACGGATGATTATTCACAGGGTGTTTGTGTTTACTTGATCGTTGATAAAACTGAGGTTGGCAAAATCATTAAAATTTTTTTTGCTATGGCTCAAACACAATTCAATCAGAAGATTAAACAAATTCGTAGTGACAATGGCACTAAATTTACTTGTTTGGAGCATTATTTTGTGAAACATAGGATTTTATTTGAGACCTCGTATGTTGGTACCCCTCGACAAAATGGTAGGGTTAAGTGCAAACATCATCATATACTTTAACATTACTTGGGCCCTTCATTTTCAAGCAAATTTGCCATTTGATTTTTGGGGGGAGTGTATTCTTATTCTAGGCTAGCTTATACATCACAAAGGAAAAAATCCCTACGAAATTGTTTTTGGTTGTTCACCCTCATATAAACATTTTCATATTTTGGGTGTCTTTGCTTTGCATCTAAAATTTCTTGAGACTGAAATAAGTTCAATTTTCATTGTCAGAAATGCATATTTGTTAGGTACCCTCATTGAAAAAAAGGATGGCATTTGTATGATCTTGAAAGTGAAGATTTCTTTGTTTCTCGATACATGATATTTTATGAAAATAAATTTCCATTTACTGATCCTCAATCCCAGCAATGCTCACCAACCCCTACTTTTTATCGTCGTACCTAATGAGCGCATCTTTTATAGGCCCAACTATTTCACCTAGTATTGACAAGAGGGGGAGTGATGTTACTCCCTCTATATCCCTTACTATTGAAACTTAACAGCCTTCAAATGAAGCTCCTTATTATGGTTCTCAAGACAGGTAACCTTTTGTTCTTTTATGGGATTATATTTGTCACACGACCCAATGCTTAAACCCTGTCTCCTCTTTGATACCACCTACATCTTAATCGTCCTCAGGTTCACCGTATCCTCTTATTAATTAAGTGACTTATAACTTTTATACTCCCTATGCTCGTTTCTTGGAACCCATCACTACAAGATATGAGCCTACAATATTTTCAGAGGATGTTGGTGATGTTAATTGGCGTGAAGCCATGTGAAAAGAGATAGAATCTCCTAAGAATAATGGGACTTGGGTAATTGAGGATTTACTGCTGGTAAAAAGTCTATTGGGTAATTGAGGATTTACTGCCTGGTAAAAAGGCCATTAGAAGTAAGTGGGTGTATAAGCTCAAATATAACTCCGAT
The DNA here is from genome assembly GCA_024520975.1 of Erythroxylum areolatum. Lineage (NCBI taxonomy): Eukaryota > Viridiplantae > Streptophyta > Magnoliopsida > Malpighiales > Erythroxylaceae > Erythroxylum > Erythroxylum areolatum. The sequence continues at coordinate 15,427,940 of JANIJH010000005.1, read as the reverse complement.
GGAACCATTGAGCATCACAAGGCCTATCTCGTTGTTCTTGGGAACAATCAAGTAGAAGGTATTGACTATAATGAAACGTTTGTGCCTGTTGCAAAAATGGTATCTATTCGTGTTATGGCAGTTATTAATGACTAGGAACTACACCAATTGGATGTTCATAATGCTTTTTTTCATGGTGATCCAGATAAGGAAGTATACATAAAGCTTCCTCCTGGTTTCTTGGGTTCTTCTCCTAAGAAAGTATGCCATCTTTGGAAGTCTTTTTATGGCCTTTGTCAAGCACCTCAAAATTGGTTTGCAAAACTTGCTAATGCTTTTACATCTTTTGGATTCATCAATACCATTAGCACCCAGACATTGCTAATGGTATTGAACCTCACGTTCTAATTTATGTTGACAATGACCTTATTATCGCAGGCAATAATTCTGATGCAATTATTAATTTTAAAGTACATTCGAGTGCTTGTTTTCATATGAAAGACTTAAAAGCCTTAAATTATTTTCCTAGTTTTGAAATTGCACGTAGTCTTAAAGGTCTCTTTATTTCTCAGCACAAATATAAATTAGATATTATTTCCGAAGCTAGTTTACTTGGTGCCAAAATGTGTGAATTCCTTATTGAGCAGAACCATCAGATTGTGCTTGCTACTAGGCCTGACTTTGCTGAACTTGATCGTCATCGACAATTACTTGGTCACCTCATCTATTTAAAAACCACTCATATAGAACTTTACTATATGGCACATACTTTTGCTCAATTTATGCAATGTCCCAAGGATGCTCATTGGAATGTTTTTTTTTCGTGTCTTACGATACCTTAAAGAGCATCCTGGTCAAAGGCTTTTACTACGTCATGATAGTGATCTACATCACAATGCATATTATGATTTCAATTGGGCAACTTGTTCATTAATGTGATGTTCTATTACTGATTACTTCATTGTATTAGGTGTCTCTCTAGTATCATGGAAGATAAAGAAACAACCTACTATATCTTCTTCTTCCGCTGAAGTTAGGTACCGCTTTATGGCCACTACTAGGTGAGCTCACATGGCTTAGGTTGCTTCTTACTTCTCTTAGTGTACCTCATCCATACCCCAGGCGTTTATTTTGTTATAGTAAGCCGACTCTTCACATAGTTGTGAATCCTGTGTTCTATGATCGTACTAAAAATATTAAGGTCGATTGTCATTATGTGTGTGATTAGATATAAGCTAGCAATATTATGACTTTTCATGTGTGGACCACAAAGCAAATCACTGATATTTTTACCAAGACTCTCGAGAAACTACAGTTTCAATATTCGTGATTTGCATGCTCTAACTTAAGGGGGAGTGTTGCAATAACTATGGAATAATTAGGTATACATATATCTTGTATATCTGTAATATTCTTAGGAGATTCTTTGCTATCTTTTGTAACTATTTAGATACTTTAAATTAGGAAGTTGTTGGTTTGTATATATTTCCGATTCCTTCAATGAGAAACAAAGAAAATCATTCCCACAAATTCCTTTAAATAGCTCTCATTTTTTGGAAAACATATATAATTTATTAAAAAGTTTATGAATTTTGTAATAGGCCTTTAAAATTAAATTAGTTAAATCTCTTATCTTTCTATTTCCTCCTTTTGTTCTATTTTTATTATTTATTATTTATTATTTCAATATTATATCAATAGTTAAATTTGAATATTCACAACCGTAATTTGTTTCAATTAAGTATGTTATAATCATACTATTTTAAAAATCATCAAATTAATATCTATAAAGACTAGAATTTCCTATCATTTGATTAATAATCGTGCAAACAAAAGTTATTTGACATGTCAGTGACTTACATGTGAAGTTACATCATTAATCAATATTATCTTTTTTACAAAACAAGATTACCATATGTCAACTTGATAATGTTAAAGAGAAAGCAGAAGTTGTAACTTCTCTCTAAAATATTGCATAAGATGTGTGGTCTTCATATGTGGTAGCCTGATAAGTCTATTTTTCTCTATCCTTAGATTTTTTTTAGTCTTTCATTTTTTCCCCTTTTGTAAGTACCATTTTATTTTGCTTTTGTACTCATCATCTTTAGTTCCTCTATTTATTTTTCTTCTTAATCTCCATTTTTTTAACTTATAGCTTTCTTTCCCACTCTTTTTTCTCTTTTAGCCCCTATTTTTCTACCTTTCTCAATTTTTTCTCCTTCTTTTTCTTTATTTAACAATATGTTGAATACGATGCCTCCTAAAAATTTCCCACCCCTCCTTTCTTCCACCTCAAACTCTAATCTTCCACTAGTTATATACTCTTCCAACTAGCTTCTTATTGCTCAAAGTTTCACATCAATTATGACTTTTAAAGCTTCTCTTCCTCCTACTTTACCCCCCACATTACCTTGCTCATCCCTTTTGCCTAGTCATGCCCCTTCCCAGAATCCTCTTCCCAAAAGGAGAACTTAGTTGAAAGTGCTGAATAACAAATCTCCATCTCCCAAACTCTTATATTTTGTTCTTAATAAATTGGATGGGAAACCTATTGTAGCTCATCCAATTCAAGTTTTTAATGAAGGGGCAATAAATGGGATGCTTAGTTGACTTCTTTCGTAACAAAATATATCCATAGCAATTATGCATAAGTAGGCTAATAATTAATGGGACCAGTAGGGACCGATTAAGGTATAGATTAATATTGGCTCCAAAGTTAAAGCTCAAAGAGTGTTAAAAGTCAATCCTTAGCACATCAACACTAAACTCATTTTCATTCAGAAATGGCGGCTAAGGACTATAAAACCTTAAGCAAAACCAAGTACCCATCTAGATCAATATTTATAATATCCCATTAGAATCTGGAATGTAGAGGGCCTCATTCACTTGACAATTTTTGTTCGAAAACTAATATATATCGACGAAGCTATAGCAATGATGAAGAGAATCAACTATACAAGACCTTATAAATTAGCTAACATCCAATACAAACTACCTGAAATTATCCCCTTGATGAGATTGGATGAGAATGAGAATTTATTTGAGGATGCAATCACCATTCCCTACTCTTGGAAGCCAAAAACAATAAGTAAAAAGGAGTATGTAAACCAACTAGAAAAACTTTCCTCTTTGGTAATTATAAAGAATTAATGCAACAAGATACCTTGCCTAAACATGTATTGATGAATAACCTATAAGGAGCTACTAATGAAGCAGAGAAGCAAAAGGATTGAAAGTTAAATATAGGAAAGAATTCCAAAACTCCTAAAGAAAAGGAAGAGAAAGGCCCTAAAATTTATGAAGGTGAAATGACTGTTATCATAAGTTTCTCTCCTTCTTATGGTAATGGAGATCCCGTTAATACATTGGTATTGAATTAAGAGGTGAATGATATCTTTTTAAAGATGACTCCTAAAGTGCTTCAAGCTAAAGAGATTGGGGATGACTCTTCTGTATTTACCACTTGCATGGGCAAGAAGGTGATAGGTAATCCCAAAATTAAGAAAGTAGAAAGGAGGAAATCAAATATTACGAAGAATTCTACATTTTCTCGTACATAATGTCAATTTTAGTATGAAATGTTTAAGGAATTAATAGCCCCACCAAGCATAGCTCTTTGCATAACTTTCGCTCTTTTGTTAAGCCATCCTTTATTGGATTGTTGGAAACAAAATTAGTTGAGAATAAATGTTAAAAACTTGGCTTCTTGAATAAGCATGACTAGTAATTAACAATTATCAGCACATTTTTATGGTAAAGTGAAAGTTGTATTGAGTCTGATCAAGTAAAAATTATAAGAACATTATATATAGAGTAGCTCATCCACATAAATGTCTAAATGAAGCAAGATATTTACTCCTTTAGTGCCTCTTTTGTTTATGCATCCAACCACTCTTTCTAAAGAATTGAACTTTAGAACAAACCCAAGGCCATTGGTTCCTCAATTAACTCTATATGGATCATTTTAAGGGGACTTCAACATTGTGCTTTGTCAATTAGAAGCTAAAGGCAAGGCCTACATAATGAATTACTCAAAGTACCTAAAAGAATGCATTAGTTTTCTATAAATGGCTTAACTCAAAATGGAGGGTAACTACTTCACATGAAGCAACAAGTAAAAGGACATTGGCTTTTTAAAAAGAGGCTTGATAAAGTTATTTTAACACACCATGATTCTTTAAACTCCTTAGTAGTAAAGCTATTTTTATAAACCCCCACTTCTCTTATCACTTGCCAATTTGAATTCAGAACTTAAAGTCTCAACAAAGATTTGACTTTCCTTTCTAGTTTAATAACTATTTGATATCGACAAAGGTGTTTAAAGAGGGCATCCTAAAGAGGTTAACTCTCCAAGTTCAAGGCCATAAGCAATTTGTGTATATGAGGAAAATCCAACAAGTAAAGGAAGAGCTAAAGATTCTTAATAAAAGAAAATATTGTAACACTCAACAAGCTATATATGTAGCAAAGGATAACTTGTCAAGACTTCAAACCCTCCTTTATGCTCACCCAAAGGATAACCAGCTTCTAGTCTAGGAAAAAAAGTATTTAGCCTCTAGTAGAGGAAAAAAAAGTCTTTTAGTGCTATAATTAAGAAATTGATGCTAATCAATCACTTATAAAATAAAGGTCCAAGGTGCTTTGGTTAAAGGATGGAGATAGAAATACAAGCTTCTTCCATAAATCTATACTTCAAAAACAAAAAGAATAGCCTCACTTTTACAGAAGTATAAATCAAACATTAACACTCAATTTGAGTTGAAAATGGTAGCATTTACATCACCTCTCTACTGCTTATGATTTAGAGTCTTGAGGCTTTTCTTTAGAGCAATTTTTATAATCAACCTTTAATGAGTAAATCCCCAATGATCAAAAGGATTTCTTGACCAACGTTTTCATTATTAATAATTTGGAAATGATTTTTTAAAATCTAAATCCTCATAAAGCTCTAAGGCCTAATGATAGCAATGTTCTTTTTTCCCTTTTAACTAAAGATCTGATCACTGATGTAGTGTTGGAGTTCTTCAGTAATGGAATGATGCTTAGTGAGCTAAGCAAAATAGTTATTTTCCTAATCCTAAAGGTACATTACCCTAAATCTTTAAAGGAATTCAGACTTATTTCATATTTTAATTAAATCTATAAGGTCATATCTATGGTTATTGCTAAAATATTAAAGAAATTTCTACCTAATTTCATTGGTGTGTCCCAAATGCTTTCGCTAAAGGAAGTTCTCTTGAGGATAACATTTATTATCCTATGAGCTCTTAAAAAACTGTAATAAGAAATATTTGAGCAAAGATTCTACCTTAGAGAATGACTTTTGTAAGGCTTTTGACATTATTAAATGGAACTTTATTGTCAATTCATTAAAAGAACTTAAGTTCCCTGATGTTTTTATAAGATGGATAAATTAGTGTATGTCTACAATTTCTTGCAATATTCTAGTTAATTGAGAGGCCACCAAAGTTTTCAAAAGTACTGAGGATTGAGGCAAAGGAATCCTTTTTCCCTTTATCTTTTCAAACTAGTGGTTCATCAAGAGAAAAATTTTAGGGTTCACTCTAAATGTAAAAAATCAAACTGATGTAGCTTATCCTTTGTCAATGATTTGACCATTTTCTCTAAGTTTGATACAAGTCGACTAGGTGTTCTTAAAGCGTGCTTGAATACACTCAGTAAGATCTTAGGGCTCTTAGTTAACAAAGACAAAATCCATTTATTTCTTTTCTACAAATGCCATTAACTTATCTCTTTTAATAGTTGCTATCATAAGGTTGATTTGAAGGCCCCTTTTACCTCTTTGGGGATCCCCATATCATTTAATAAGTCTTTGATTAGAGAGTTCAATCCCCTATGGGAGAAAGTTCAAAAAATGCTTTCATATTAGTATAGTAGAAGATTATCTTTTACCGAAAGGATTTTGTTATTAATCTATGTGATTAATGGTCTTCACATTTATTGTTCTTCTCATCACCTAATCCCTTCAAACATAGAAAAGACAATTAAAAGACCTATAAGGCAACTCCTTTTGAGATGGTGATAACTCTCCTCATGCTCTAGCTAAGGTGAAATAGTATGAAATATGTCTCTTTAGAGAGTAAGGAGGATTGAAAATTATACCTTTTAGACTTACTAATAACGTGCTCATGTTCAAAAGATATTGGAGAATTTTTATTAATAAAAAATCCATAAAGGTTAAGTGGGTACACTCTTATTACCTGAACAATCAAAGGTTTTGGTTAATTATTATCAGAAATAATTCATCTTGGACAATGATGGGCATATTAAAGTTAAGAGAATATCATATTTTTCTTCTTATCTATCAGGTTATTACAATTGTAAGGAAAATTTTAGTGTCAGCATTGGCACAGAAAAACTAAGGAATACGACTAATGACCTTTCTAGAAAATTTCTCTGCGGCTAACATCTGGCTTCGTTGTGGAGAATTTTCAAGGTTTAGCAAACGCACCCTTCGAGAAAAATGCACTGTGGCAAAATTCTAGCTTCACCGTGGCGAAGTTTCCAGATTAAACACATACACCTCTCAGGAAAAATACGCCATGACGAAAGTCTAGCTTCGCCTCAGCAAAGTTACAAGAACGAGCCTAAAACACCGTTTGGAAAGGTTTGCCACAACAAAAGTCTTAGTTTCGCTGCAACAAAACCTTCAAATTTGCAACCCAGAACCCAACAAACCAAGACAATTTGCACATACAATTTCTAACCCCAATTAACAACTCAACAAAAGATAAATATAAACATATGCAAAAGGAACTTCTCCCATTCATAATCTTAGTACTAAACTGAAACAGAGTTTGAGCCTAGCTTTAATTACATATCAACAACTACATCAATAACTTAATACAAAATACAAAATTGATGCCTGTGTTTTATATACTTATAAAGCTACCCAAAATAGTTGAACCAACTTAGTTACTAAATGTAGCTATCTTGAAGTTTGCCCCAAAGCTTTGTAAAGATCAACAACCTTCTTGTTCTACAACTAAGGATTGAAAATGATGGGGTGAGTTGTGAAGCTTAGTGGCTAATATATTTATAACCATTGGTAACGAGCACATAAAATCAAGCATATATATATATATATATATATATATATATATGTCTCATCTTTATCTAGCAATTCAATCATAAACTATTCTAGCTCACAGATTCAAAGTTAAAATGTCATCACATAGAACATGTCATGTATATTTAACCATCAAAGCATAACACTCAATTTTGTATCATACTTGACAAATCAAAGATGAAATGCACTAACATAATGGCTTAAGAGTCCCATGGATCGAAATGGAGAAACTGACATTTACACCATGAATTAAATGAGTCCATTTCTTAGGAGCTCATATGCCACAAGTGGGCAGCCGGGAGAAGGCTTTAAGTCAACGTGCACGTGACAAACGAAATGGTATCTCTCTTGCCCAAACACAAGCAAATTTTCATGCTCAATTCATTCAATCACATTTTCATATTTTCATGCTTCTTATGCTATTTCCTCTTTTAATCATACCAAATGTCATAACATCTTTCAAATCATAACATGATAATCAATCATAATGCATTTTTTGTTCCAACAAACACAACAATTCAAAATCAAACAATTAAGCATACATATATAGGTAAGAAATTTTGCCCATCTCCAAAATAACTATAAACATATTACCCACCTAAATTGCTTGGAAATCCAAACTCAAGTTTGCCTTTCCTTTTGCTCTTGTATAGGATTGTCTTGGTTTCTTCAAACAAACCAACTTTCCGTTCAAACCAACATTCCAATGAAAAATCCATAAAGCTTCAATAATTAAGAACAAATAGAAATTGAGCTTAGACTTAATCTACCTATAATTTATCTAAACTAGCAAAACTAAAACCTAGTTCAAAAACCCACGAAAATCAAAATGGGTTCCTTGGGTTCTCTTTTTTATCCCTTCATTCCCAACACAAACCCATTTCTTTACTTCTTTTTCTACCTAAACAAGAAGAAAAGATGATGGAAATTTACCTAAAACAAGTTGATTCTTCTTCCTTCTTCTTCTTTCTCCTTCTCCACGATTTTCTTCTTCTTTTCCTAGCTTCTCCATGGTTTTCTTCTTCTTTCTTTCTTCCTTCACGATTTTCTCCCCTTCTTTCTTATTCAAGATCACTTTTTGCCTTGCCTTTCCAATTTTACCCCTCCTCTTTTAACATAATGTTTACTAACTCCTTTAACCTATTAAATACCATACTATACTCTAACTTAATTCTATCATTTCTATTCAAAAAACCTAATTTCTATTTATACTTTCTAAATTAATGACTAAATTTTAAAAATAAACAAATAAATAAATAAATAAAATTTGTTGTACAACAATTCTCCTTCCCTTAAAGAATTTCATCCTCGAAATTCTTACCTGAGTCTACACTAAGATGTGGAAACTTCTCCTTCATGGCTTCCAAAGGCTCTCATGTTGCTTCCTCTCTTGCATGGTTCTTCTATAAAACTTTAACCATCTTCACAGTATTGTTTCTCAAGACCTTATCCTTTGAATCTAGAATCTCTCCTAATTGTTCTTCATAATTCAAATCTTCCCTTAAATGAACCTCTGAAGGTTGGACTATATGTGAAGAATTTGATCGGTATTTTCTCAACATTGATACATGGAAGACATTGTGAATCGTAGATAATTCTGGTGGTAAGGCTAACTTGTAGACCAAAGCCCCAATCTTCTCTATAATCTCATAAAGGCCTTTGTATTTTGTACTGAGCTTACCCTTTTTACCAAATCTTAAGACTCCCTTCTATGGAGAGGCTCTAACAAATACTTTGTCTTCAACTTCAAATTCCATCTCCCTTCTATATGTGTCTGTATAGCTCTTCATCCTATCGTAAGCTACCTTGAGTCTCTACTTCACCAATTTAATCTTGTCGACTGTAGCTTATACCAACTTAGGTCTTAAAAGTCTCCTTTCACCTTTCTCATCCCAACAAATAGGAGTTCTGCATCTCCTATCATACAAGGCCTCATTAGGTGCCACTTGAATCCCTGAGTGTTAGGAATTCTTATAAGCAAACTCAATTAAAGATAAATGGTCATCTTATGAACCTTTGAAGTCCATAACACAAGCTCTTAACATTGCCTCCAATGTTTGTATTATCCTCTCTAATTGGCCATCAGTTTGTGGATGAAAAGCTATGCTAAAATGCAACTTAGTTCCCAAAGCCTCTTATAAGCTTTCCCAAAATCTGGAGGTGAATCTGGGATCTCTATCTGAGACCATAGAACTTGGAATCCCATGAAGTCTAATTATATCATCTATGTATTTCTTGGCCAAAGCATTTAAAGAATCTAATTGTATAATAGGCAGGAAATATGATGACTTGGTTAGCCTATCAATAATCACCCATATTGCATCATACTTCCTACTAGTTCTTGGCAATCCCATCGAGAAATCTATTGTAATCTTCTCCCATTTCCGTTTAGGATTAGACAAAGGTTTAAGCTTGCCAATAGGTGCTTGATGTTTTACTTTAACTTGCTAACACACTAAGCATTTTGTAGCATATTTGCAACATCTTTCTTCATTCCTCTCCCCTAGAAGTGCTCTTTTAAATCTCTATACATTTTTGTATTCCCCGGTTGCATTGCATATGGAGCATTGTGTGCCTCATTAAGAATTTCATTATTCAACTCTAACATGTCCGGAATACATAATCTATCACCTATTCCCATCAATCCATCTTCTCTTATCTCTATTCCAGAGGACTTACCATTTTTAATTTCTTCTCTAAGCTTGCTCAGGTACTTGTCTTGCTCCTACAATTCCTTAATCTTCTCATTTAACACTGGCCTGATTCTAAAATTAGCCAATATACAATCAGATTCAAATTGCCTCAATGTCACTTTAAGTTTGGCTAATTCCCCCAATAAAGGAAGATATACTGTCTCCTCATATGCCATAGTAGATTTTCTACTCAATGCATCAGCTACTACATTAGCTTTCTTTGAGTGGTAGTCTATCATCAAGTCATAATCCTTCAGTAGTTCTAACCACATTCTTTGCCTTAGATTTAACTCTTTTTGGCTTGTCAAATATGTAAAACTCTTGTGGTCTATAAATATCTTGGTGGTGACTCCATATAGGTATTGTCTCCATATTTTTAATGCATAACTTATGGCAGCTAGCTCTAAGTCATGCGTAGGATAATTCATCTCATAGGGTTTTAATTTCCTAGAAGCATAGGCAATCACTTTATCTCCTTGCATCAACACACACCCCAATCCCTTCCTTGAGGCATCACTATATACTATATACCTATCACTGCTAAAAGGCAAGGTCAAAATTGGTGCAGTCGTGAGCCTATTCTCGAATTCCTTAAAGCTTTTCTAGCATTCCTCTATCCACACAAACATCTGATTCTTCCTCGTCAATTTGGCAAGTTAGGCCATTATCATGGAAAAATCCTCTACAAATCTTCTATAATAACTAGCTAAACCCAAGAAACTCCTCACTTCTGTTATATTCTTAGGTGCTTCCCATTTAATTACAGGTCCTATTTTCCTTAGATCCATATGTACTCCTTTTTTTTATATGAAATTACATGTCCAAGAAACACTACTTCCCTTAACCAAAATTCACATTTATTGAATTTAGCATACAACTCTTTCTTTCTCAATGTCTCCAAGGTAATTCTTAAATGTGCTCCTTGTCACTCTTGGAATAAACCAATATATCATCAATAAAGACTATGATAAATCGATCTAAGAAAGGCTTGAAGACTTTATTCATTAAGTCCATAAAGGCTACAGAGGCATTTGTTAATCCAAAAGGCATGATTAAGAACTCAAAATACGCATATCTTGTTCTAAAAGTAGTTTTTGACACATCGAACTCCTTTATTCTTAACTGGTGGTAACCTGATCTCAGGTCTATCTTGGGGAAGACTTTTATACCCTTGCAATTGATCAAACAAATAATCTATGCGTGGAAGCGGATATTTATTCTTGATAGTAACATGATTAAGCTTCCTGTAGTGCACATACATTCTCAACGATCCATCTGTCTTCCTCACAAAAAGAACTAAAGCTCCCTAAGGTTAAGAGCTAGGCCTAATATAACATTTATCCAACAACTCTTCTAACTGCTCTTTAAGCTCCTTTAATTCTGTCGGAGCCATTCTATAAGGTAGAATTAATATCAATGCAGTACCTGGAAGAAGCTCGATGGGAAACTCAATTTCTCTAGGTGGTGGTAGTCTTGGTAATTCCTTTGGAAAGACATCTAGAAATTCCATGACCACAGGTATTTCTTCTAACTTTCTCCATCTACCTTCTTGTCTACAACATATGACAAGAATGCTTCACATCTTTCCTCATCATTTTCTCTACTTTCAGAGCCGAAATAATTTTAGGTAGGCTTACTTTCCTGTCTCTCATAAACATCACCTTTCTACCTTTGTCTAACTCAAACCTTACTTGTTGGATCCCGTTTCCGGAACCCAACTACTCATACAGATTTCCTCATACGCATACATGATTCCTTAGAAAACCTCG
>JANIJH010000005.1:15396174-15406497 GCA_024520975.1 Erythroxylum areolatum | reverse complement strand
CAACCAAATGAAAAATTATCAAGCTAAAGTCTCAAAATAATTCAAACATGCTTAACGCGAATCGGGGCCCAACATTACTATCTTCTATTTGCAATCTAAGTTGACATTATATTTTTCTAACATATCTATGCCCAAAATTACATCTAATCACCCCATCTTCAATGGCATTAAATCCATCACTATTTGTTCTCCACTAATGAATATTTTACAATCTCTATAAACTTGACTAATAATAATATACTAGTGATGGGGGTATTAACCATTAAAGGACTATCTAATGGGCTCAAACTTCTACCATGCACAATTTTACTTGACAAAACAAATGAATGAGTAGACCTCAGATCAATTAAAATAATAACATCATCATTAAACAATTTAAACCATACTAGTCACAACTTCTGGAGCTGTCTGTGCATCCTCTCTCATCATTGCAAACACCCTAGCTAGTGCTTGCCCCCTTAGTCTTCCTGGAGGATTTACTTTCTTGGTTGCCTTAGAAATTCCCACTTTAGTTGCAGTCTTGTGTCCCACAGTCTCTGCCCTTTGGAAGCTTGCATCTGAGTTCCCTCTCATCTTGCATACTACAAGCACTCTCTAGCCATGTGCCCTTTTTCCCCACAGTTAAAATAAACTACAGTCAATTTGTAGCACTCCCCCTTATGGAATTTACCACAACGATCGCACTTGGGAATGGGTGGCATATCTCCCTCTTCCCTTCTACTGCCTCCTGTTGTTGAGGATTGATAAGAAACAGTTCTTATCTGTCTAGACCTGCTTATGCCATAGCTTCTATCCTCAGACTGTATGGGGAAAATCTTGACACTCCTCTCTAATACAGGAGCACCACCTCTTCTCTTAAACTATTCTCTCCCTTTTCTCTTTCTATTTATAACGCTCTTTATATTCTTCAAATTCTAAACTCAACACCGCTTCTAGCAGCTGTTGAAAGTCACATAAATTTTACGCCACCACTTTTTCTCTGAAGCCTAAATGCAATCCCACTTCAAACCTACGACACTTAACTGCTTCACTCATCATCATCTCAGCTGCATATCGGGACAATTGCATAAATATGCACTCATATTTGCTCACTGTCATCTCCCTCTGGGTGAAAATAAAAAATTTCCTTTGCTACTACTGGACATATACCTCAAACAAATATTTATTTTTATAAGTAGCTAGGAAGTCCTTCCATGTCAAAACTAGTAGTTTCATCTAACTCCCCGGTACACTTTCCCACCAATGCAGAGCATCTCTCTATAGCAAGCTTACAGTATATTTGACTTTTTCATCATCCTCACAGTCCATTTGCTCCAGTACCATTTTTCTCTTCCTCAACCATGTTTCAGCTTCTTTTGGATCAGCTGTCCCATAAAAATCTACTGCCCCCTAGTTCTTAAGCTTATTAAACTATTTTCGTTTCTTAGTTGGGGCTGGAGTAGAAGTTTGTGCCATCTGATCTATGGCCTGGACAAAAGCCTGAGCAAAGGCTTGGAACAATCTAGGGTCTAAGGGAGTAGGCACCTGCTCGTATGGCATAGGTGACTCATGCATTTGTGATTGAGAGGGCCCATTACCATGCCCTATAGAAGCCTCAGTATTTCCTGATGCTCTAGACTCATCAATACCCTCCCCTCTTGGTGGAGAGTCAGGTACAACAAATCCTTGCAAAACTTCTCGTGTTCTTCTATAAGGTGGCATCTTACTCCTCAATTTAAACACTAACGATTAGCTTACATTTTATTTTAATCTTATTTCCTACATGTATGCATGATATGCATGTTACTTAATCCAATCAATCAATTCAACAATGCAACAATTAATCACACATCATAATAATTTATACCACCACATATTCTAAGCCTACAAATCCTTAAAAATCCTAAGCTCTGATACCAAAGATGTTGGGCCCAGTCTTGTTACTTATTACAATTGTAAGGAGAATTTTAGCATCAGCAATAACAAGTTCGTCGCGGTGAAACTAAGGAATATGACCAATGACCTTTTGGGAAAAGTTACGTCTAGCTTTATCGCAGTAAAGTTCCAAAGTCGAGCAAACGCACCCTTTGGGAAAAATGTGCCGCAGTGAAATTTTGGCTTCGCCGCGGTGAAGCTTCCAGATCAAACACAAGCATCTCTCAAGAAAAATATGTCGCAATGAAAGTTTGACGTCGCTACAGCGAAGTTACGAGATCAAGCTTAAAACACCCTTTGGGAAAGGTTTGCCAAGACAAAACCTTCGAATTTGTAACCCAAAACCCAACAAATCAAGACAATTTGCACATACAATTTCTAACCACAATTAACGACTCAACAAAAGATAAATATGAACATATGCAAAAGGAACTTCTTCCATTCATAATCTCATCACTAAACTAAAATAAAGTTTGAGCCTAGCTTTAATTACTTATCAACAACTACGTCAATAACTTAATACAAAATACAAAATGGATGCCCATGTTTGATATGCTTATAAAGCTAACCAAAATAGTCGAACTAACTTATTTACTAAATGTAGCTATCATGGAGTTTGCCCTAAAGCTTTGCAAGGATCAATAACCTTCTTTTTCTGCACCTGAGGAGTGAAAATGATGGGGTGAGCTGTGAAGCTCATTGGCTAATATATTTATAGCCATTGGTAACGAGCACACAAAATCAAGCATATATATATATCTCATCTTTATCTAGCAATTCAATCATCAACTATTCTAGTCACAGATTCAAAGTTAAAATGTCATCATATAGAACATATCATGTATATTTAACCATCAAAGCATAACACTCAATTTTATATCATACTTACAAATCAAAGATGAATTGCACAAACATAATGGCTTGAGAGTCCCATGGATTGAAATGGAGAAACTGAAGTTTACACCATTAACTAAATGTGTCCATTTCTTAGGAGCTCATGTGCCACAAGCAGGCAATCGGGAGAAGGCTTTAAGTCAACATGCACGTGATGAATGAAATGGTATCTCTCTTGCCCAAATAACTATAAACATATTACCCACATAAATTGCTTGAAAATCTAAACTCAAGTTTGCCTTTCCTTTTGCTCTTATATAGGATTGTCTTGGTTTCCTTCAAACAAACCAAATTTCCTTTCAAACCAATATTCCAATGGAAAATACATGAAGTTTCAATAATTAAGAATAAATAGAATTGAGCTTAGACTCAATCTACCTATAATTTATCTAGACTAGAAAAACTAAAGCCTAGTTTAAAAACCCACAAAAATCAAAATGAGTTCCTTGGGTTCTCTTCTTTCTCCCTTCATTCCCAACACAAACCCATTTCTCTACTTCTTTTTCTACCCAAACAAGAAGAAAAGATGATGGAAATTTACCTAAAACAAGTTGATTCTTCTTCCTTTTTCTTCTTTCTCCTTCTCCACAATTTTCTTCTTCTTTTCCTAACTTCTCCATGTTTTTCTTCTTTTTTCTTTCTTCCTTCACGATTTTCTCCCCTTCTTTCTTTTTCAAGATCATTTTGCCTTATCTTTCCAATTTTACCCCTCCTCATTTAACATAATATCTACTAACTCCTTTAACCTATTAAACACCATACTATACTCTAACTTAATTCTAACATTTCTATTCAAAAATTCTATTTTCTATTTATACTTGCTAAATTAATGACTAAATTCTAAAAGTAAACAAATAAATAAATAAATAAAATTTAGGGTCTAACATTATCAATGAAACACAATGGAAATCTTACTTATTTTTAGCATGGTAATTGGTTAAGACTAGGACCTCTAACCAAATGTTGGAATTTAAGTCCTATAAGTCTTTAATAATGCTCACCTGTATCTAAAACTCTTACTAAGGTATAGCATAAGGAATCATCTCCTTGTTTGTTCACTTGATCCTAACTATGTTGATAGCAAGTTAGTCCTCATGGTTCACTAATGCTTTAATTAGCTTTTAAAGAAAATTGAGTACCAATAATAGACTCAATAATTTTCTGAACATCCCATAACTTTTGTCTTATGTAAAGATGAGACTGAATCATTCATTATTTATTCTTCAATTGTAACTTTACCACCAAATTATATACCTACATATAGTTGTTATGCAATATTTTTCCTAGTAGCTCCAGTTTCTAGGATTAGAATGATTGGCTCTCAATGAATAGCAGTTGTAGAAATGAAGACTTGATGGTGTTGAAGGTCTCGCTTGGTTATATAATCTATAAGATTTGGATAGAAAGAAATAACAAAAAAATTTTAGAATCAAGTTCTACCTTTAAGCTCATTTATAGCGAAGCTTGTAAAGGATATAAAGGATCACTTAATAACACTCAATCTATATCTTCCTCATAAAACAGTGAATTTCATCCTATTATGTTATCTTGTATGTGAAATTTAATCCAAAAATGAAATATTAATATCAAAAGAAACACAGAAGGAGTATCAACCAATTTTTAATACTCATCCATTAGAGAAAATATGCTTCAAGGGGCAAGTAAACTTCTTTGTTCTTATAAAACCTTGTTATAAACTAGGGTTGTTAGTTTTGAATTGTTTCTTTAATATTGCCTTTATATTCCTCTGTCTATAGAATGATAAATGAATCATTTATTTTCTCATAAAGATATAGGATCACCATAATTTGATTATTTTAATTGCTACAATTCAATCCATATTTACCTCGAGGGAGATGTTAAAATATCTTATGAGATAATCTTAATTACACTTTTTTTTTGAAAACATACATAAATTTAATGATAAATATGTGAGTTTTATGTTGTGTTTGTGGAATAGCTCTTAGGAGTCAAACCACATAAATCTCTCATCTTTCTCTTTTATTCCTTTCATCCTATTTCTCATTACTTTGTTGTTTTGTATTTAAACATATGATATAGCTAGGTTTATATATTCATATCCATATTTCATTCAATTAAATTTGTATAATAACAAAATTTTAAAAATGTGTTAGGAATCATATGGGTTGATTTTATCTACCTTCGTATCAACAACCATGTAAGCTGAAGATTATTTGTCATGTTGACAACTTACATCTAGTACTGCATCATCAACCAATATATTAGACATTATGTTCTTACAAATAAGATATCCCTATAGTTTCATTTTTACGAATAAGATGATTTTTATACTTTGATCTATGCATGATGGGATATTAAGAACATATTTAAATGTAATCACAATCAAACATACTTTAATCAAATCTTTTTAATTAGTTTTGATTTATCTAAAATTTTAATTTGTGTATATCTAATTTCTATTTTAGTTTAAGATGTATTTAAATAAGATTCTCACTATTGTATAATTGACACAAAAATCTAATGAGAGGATGAACCTTATAGTATATCTATTAAGTAATTTTTATTGGAAATATCTTATTTTCCTTATTCACTTCTTTTATTCTCTTTCTTATTTTTTCCTTTAGTATATCAATAATAAAAAAAGAACTATGTTCTTTTAATAAGTAATGACCTAAATAAAATCTTTCACAAATTTTATTTATTTATTTTGATTGTATTTTTTAATAAAAATCAACTTCAAATGATATTTTAGTATTGTGTCAAAGTTTATACATTGTTTGTGATTACTTGTTGATTTTAAGCTATAACGTTGAGTAAAGAAAGACAGTGAGTTATTTTTAGAATAAATCAGCCTCAGTTTAAAGAGTTCTTGTGTTATAAATATGGTGTCATCTTGCTTTATGTTTGAGTTCATAATTTTGTAGTATTGAGCATGGCCATTTCTCACAAGAATTCTATTATTTTTAACATTGTTGGATTACAGTAGAACTTTATCCATTTTATGTACATCTTTTTCAAAGAAAGTATTCTTTAGCATATATCTAATTGTGCATTTTTATTGTATTATCATTTTGTGCAAAATGATTGGTTTATACCCTTTTATGAAACCCTAATGCACTACTCCCCTTATTCATCAACTTGAAGGGGATCAATTATACAGGGAGAAGTGAATCTGGGAATAATATAACCTATAGTAAATCAAAATGTTGTTGGAGTCATTATTCCAAAACCTATTTAATATGTTTTAATAATTGTTAGTTACTAATAACGTTTATAACATTATTACCGCTATTATCATACAATGTTCATAACTTTAATACACTTTAATATGTCTTTATTTCATGGTTAACATATAAAGCTCTCCTTTATATATATTTGACGCACATGTCTACTTTTTTCCTCCTTCGATTATCGTGCTTTTCATTTTTCCATACAACATATAAATTTTCTTATATAGACACTTGATAGACACGTATAGCTCCTAATACACACAAATCTTCTTCCCAGCTCATCTCTTTTATATTCTTTTGTTGTTATAACTTCTCGGAGACAGTTCCTACTCCACCTTTTAGAGTGCAGTGAAGCTGGTGGAGAAGGCATTAATGTTGGGGTCGGATCCTGTTGTCCTACTGCACCATAGAGGGGGAATTTCTATCTTAGGACAGTGAATTGTCACGATGCCTTGCATTCAAATAAGTTGTTCCAATTTATGTTATTACTATTTTTTAAAAAATCTAAGTCAAAAAATTATTACGTTGCTACTGTTGTCAGATATTTATTGCATTTTGCCTATCTTTTTTGGAACTGCTACTGATTGTTGGAAATTGTTGCATTTTTTATACCATTTTTAGCAATTCTTTTGATTGTGTGTTTTTTTTTGAAATATTGCTCTATTCTTACTCCTGCTTGAGTGTT
This sequence comes from Erythroxylum areolatum, assembly GCA_024520975.1. NCBI lineage: Eukaryota > Viridiplantae > Streptophyta > Magnoliopsida > Malpighiales > Erythroxylaceae > Erythroxylum > Erythroxylum areolatum. The sequence continues at coordinate 15,399,792 of JANIJH010000005.1, read as the reverse complement.
TTTTGTGAAACATCTCTATTATCGGATTCAATATGTCGTCTACAAACGAGACTCACATATGTTTTGCCCCTATCACCGTAGCCTAGAGGATTATACATGACCTAACTAGATTAGAGCCTCTAGATGGGATAAATTTTAAACAATAGTTTGAGAAATTTCTATTTTACTTTCAGAAATATGAAATTGATTACTGGAAGTACAAAATAGTCAAGGAAATTTGGGATACGTTAGAAATGAAATATGGGACTGATGATGCCGATACTAAGAAATATGCAGTTGCTAAGTGGTTAAAATTTACCATTGTTGATGATGAGCCCATTATGGACTAATGACATGAGTATGAAAACCTAGTTGCTAAAATCCTTACTGCGGGTATGAACATGTGTGAGTTGTTTCAAGCTAATGACCTTAATGAGAAACTGCCTGCCTCATGAAATGTGTATAAAAACCAATTGAGGAATAAGAAGAAAGACATGAAGCTTCAGAAGTTGATAGGGCATAAAAAGATTGAGGATGCCAATCGTACACAAGATAAGACCAAATCACTCACCCTTGTCCCTACTATAAAGGCTAATGTGATAGAACATAAAAATGCAAGTAACTTCAAGAAGAATGGTGGACAAAACAAGTCTTTCAATAACAACAAGTAGGGTCAGTTTAAACACAAAAGCATTGATGGTGACTATTGGTGGTGCCACAAGCCAGGCCATCCTGCTGCTCATTGCCAATTTAGAATCAACTATGAGAAGTGTTAAGTCAAAATGACTTTACGATTAATAATTTTGATAAAGACCAAATAATAATACAGATACAAAATGAGACGGAAGTGAAAGCTGAAAATGAGATGATAGCAAAATGAGACAGAAGAAAATGAGACGCAAGAAAATGAGACGAAAGAAAATGAGACGTAAGAAAATGAGACAAAAGAAAATGAGATGTAAGAAAATGAGACAGAAGTGGAAGCTAAAAATAAGATGGAAAAAAATGAGACGGAATAAAATGAGACGTAAGAAATGAGACGAAGCAAAGTTGAAAATAAGACGATAGAAATGAAACAAAGCGAAGCAAAATGAGACGGAAGAAATAAGATGAAGACAAAGACCCGATACTACGTCAGATGATAAATCAGTTTAAGTTAATTACAGAACTCAACTGAATAACCGTTTCTTCAAAGATCAAGAAATAAGAAGAAAGAAGCAGTTATCAAGAAGCAGTTGAAGACGAAGGCCATAAATACGAGTCAGATTCGAAGACTGGAAAAGTTAGTGATTTTCAAGAAAGACTAGAGATTCAAAAATTAGAAATTTTACTCACTGTACTAAACTTAGAGCTACCATTGTCTGTAACAAAGCTCGAAACATCTTTCAGTAGAAGGAAAAAAAGCTGATAGCCTGAAGAAGCTAAGTCAGAAAAGAATACTTGTTGTAAGAGACCTGAAGAGGCTCGATGAAAAGAATACTTGTATCTTTGAGAAGTATAGTGAAATCTCTGAAAGAATTTTGAGGACTGGACGTAGCCCACGGTTTGGGGTAAACCAATATAAAACTACTGTGTCGATTCTTACTCCCAACTCTCAACTTTTAATTTCTATTGTTGATACAAATACTTTATAATACTGTTTTTCAATCGTTTAAGAAAGCAATTTTTTTAAAAAGAATTTTGTTCAAAAAAGGGATTGTTTTCAAAAACGAATACACAATTCAACCTCCTCTTCTTGTACGTTTTGTATATTGAATATTAAGTCTATACTAACGTGTGATTCACTTCAATAAGAGCTCGGTGTCTAAGAACTGCCGTAACAAAGTGTGGATAAAGATCCATGACAGAGTCATACATATATATAGCTGAAGGTGCCTTCGTCACTAAACCTCTTGAATTCAATGGAGAAGACAACTATTACTAGAAAGACAGGATGTGGCTTTTCATTGAATCTACTCATATTGACCTTTGGGAGATAATAGAAAATGGACCATATACACCTGTAGATGAAGAAGGAAATGTTGTTCCACGAATTAGATGGTCTACAGAACAAAAGGCTAGATTTCAGCTAAATTCGAAGGCCAAGTTCTTTCTAAGCTGTGCCCTAAGCAGAAGTGAGTACGATAAAGTTCATAGATGTGACACTGCGAAGGAGATGTTGGATACACTATCCATCGCACATGAAGGCACAAATCAAGTAAAGGAATCCAAGATAAGCATTCTTGTACGCCAGTATGAGCTGTTCAAGATAAAGGACGAAAAGTCTATTGATCAGATGTTTGGAAGATTTCAAACTATCATCAATGGACTTAAAGCTCTTGGTAGAAATTACGACAATCAAGATCACATAAGAAAGATCCTCAGAAGTTTACCAAAGAGATGGAGACCAAAAGTCACAGCTATACAAGAAGCCAAGGATTTGAGCGTATTGAAGCTTGACGAATTGCTTGGATTCCTGAAGATACATGAAGTTGAACTTGATGCAGAAGATAAGCCCAGACAGGACAAATCCATTGCATTGAAGGCTGGATAGAAGAATCATAAGAATTGAAGGATGAGGAGCTCATTATCGAAAGCGTTGAAGATTGAGGAAGTCAAGGATGACGATTCCAGTGAATCAGATCATGTTTCAAGTGAAGAAGATGATGAACTATCCTTTATCTCGAGAAAGATCAGACGCATGTGGAAGAAAATGCTAAAGGAAACAAAGAGTCCTACTTCAAGAAGAATAGCAAAGATGAAGGGAAGAATGAGAAAGCACCCATCATATGCTATGAATGCAATAAACTGGGACATTACAAGTCTGAATGCCCATTGTTAAAAAGAAAGACAAAGAATAGTATAGAAGGCAAGAAAAGCATGATGGCAACCTGGGAAGATCTAGATTCGTCTGAATCAGATACTGACTCAGAGGCATCGGTGCAAGCAAATATTTGCCTGGTAGCGGAAGGAGAAAGTGATGAGGAGGTAAACTCAAAACTTAATGAATTACAAGATGAATACTCAGAGTTATTAGAAGATTCTCAAGCAATTCTAAAGTAGTATAAATTACTTAAGAAAAAGTACATAGAAAACTTGAAAAACACGTAAGTGTTAGAAAAGGAGAATGTCTGCTTAAAGAAACAGGTAGACGAGATGAAGAAAAAGGTATTTGTAGATAGATCTAAAGAGATCAATTAGTTGAAACATAGAATAAATAGTCTTTCAGTTGATCTATCAACATTTATGGAGAGTACTAGAAAAATGAATGATATGCTAGGGACATACAGACACCCTAATGATAAAACTAGATTAGGGTTTGCTAAAAACTATAATCAGCATAAAAAGAATTCTACTTCCTTTAGGAAGAAATTTCATCAGCCTTATCATCATCAGAAATGTCATCAGTTGCATCATCGTCATACTATGAATTATGATAGAAGTAACCCTAAAGGACCCAAAAAAATCTGGGTACCTAAGAGACAAATAATAGCACGTGCAGATATCTTTCCTTGGAAGAAGCAGTCAGCACCATTGGTACTTGGACAGTGGATGCTCGCGACACATGATGGGAAGAAGGTCCATGTTCCTAGATCTTCAGTATAAGAAGGGAGGATCGGTAACTTTTGGAGACAACCAGCAAGGCAAGATAATTGGAAT
>JANIJH010000005.1:15324198-15340627 GCA_024520975.1 Erythroxylum areolatum | reverse complement strand
TGTGTCAATTGACTCTTTCCTCTAAAATTAGAGGTCGAATGAATGACTACATTTCCAATATGCAATGCATCAACCTAGCCTGTCCCAATTTACCAATTTACCCTTCCCCTCGGGACGGGATGTTGCAAAATATGTGTGTGTTTTGTTTTATTTTATTCTTATTGAAAAAAAGTGCAGGTTTTCGTGACATATCAGGGGTAACGAGGAGGAAGTTATATACTTCCTTCACACCTATAATAGGCAGGTCACCAGGAGGAGATCCATTTCCTACGGAGGTACTGTTTAGAAAGGTATATGAGCTGAAGGCAACCTTGACTGTGGACAAGGAAATAGAAGGACTTTCTCATTTTTTCATGTTGAGTTATACTCATTGTGGTTTTGGTATTAGGGTTGGAATATAATTGCTGGACATTTTATGTTGTTATCATGCTTGCTGGTGAAAATATGTAATAGGTTAGCGGAATTAGTTTCCTTAGGCTTCTCGGTAGGCAGTTTATGAAGGAGTGGTGTTGGTAGTTTTCTTCCAAGCCTTGCTCACGGTTCCTATGTATATGTATTATGTGAGCCCCTTTGGTAGGCTAGAGATTTTTCCGAAAATCACTAGTTGTGTATATAACATTTTCTTATTTGTATAAAAATTTATACTGAATTACTAAAAAAATAAATTGTTAGGTTTGTGACTGCACAAATAAAACTATCAATCATTTATTAGGGTGATGCACTGCTTACAATCACTTGTACACTTAATTGAGTTCCCACAAAATTAGTTACAATTACTCTGTATTAGTTACGAACATAAAGAAAACCTAATATGGAACATCTAAGACCATAAGGGTGTGATGCCTACGTTCATGATATCTCTCATGAATATAGGAAAGTAGACCTATAAGGGAAGAAAAGTATCTTTATTAGATACTCTAAATGCTCAAAAGGTATATGTTTATAAGTGAATAAGGTAATGAAGGTGTAACAAAATTTAAATAATGAGATGTCACATTTTTAGAAAATGACTTTCCAAAATGGAGTGAAATAGGAAAAGACTTATTTTTGTATGAAGCTCTTGACCAAAATGATTCCATTACTAAAAATAATGAATAAGAACTTTATTCTAATAGGAATAGTATGGAACTTGAAGAAGCATCTTAAGGACAGTTAAGAATATAACATATTGAAAGTGTCCTTATCATATCTAATCTAAGTGGGGATAATCAAAATGTTAATAATTTGTTTCTCGTAAATCATGTTTATGTATAAGTAATCATGATATGATTCCCAGTGTCATTTTTAAATATAAGAAGAGATATATATGAATATTTTATAAGAAGATGATGAGCCAAAGAATGTATATAAGGCTTTTACTGATCCTACTAAAGAAGAATGGATGCAAGCAATGACAGAAAAAATGACTTCTTTAAGCTCAAAATAAGTATAGGACTTGGTTGACCTCTTTAATGTGCAAAGATATTATGAACAAATGGGTTCTCATAATAAAATGAAACATTGATGGTAGTATCAAAAGATACAAGGTATTCCTAAAGGAAAAAATGTTATACGCAATAAGAGGGAATTGATTATGATAAGAAATTTTCACTTATTATGAGGTTTGCTTCAGTTCATCTAATCTTAGCTATAATAGCTAATTTGGAATTTGAATTACATCAAATGTAAAGATTACTTTACTAAGTGGAGGATTATAAGAAGATATCTACATGGAACAACTTGTAGGTTTCATTTAGACAGGCTAAGAATATAAAGTTTGTTGATTTGAAATTAATTTATGTTCTGAAATAATCTTCAAGACAACGGTATATATGTTTTCATAACATAATCATTTCTTATAATTTTCATATTCTTGATGAAGGCCAGTGTGTATATATATTAAAAGATCCAAAAATAAACTTATAATTTTATCTTTATATGTGGATGAAATTTTGATTGCTTGTAATGGCTAAGTGCATTTGAATTTGACATGAAAGAAATGGGTAAAGTTGCATATATTCTTGGAATTAAGATTTCAAGAGATCATTTAAAAAGATTATTGTCACTTTTGTAAATAAATTATATAAAAAGATTTCAGAACTATTTCGCATAGATGAATCTAAACCAATAAATAATCTTATAACTAAAGGAGAATGTCTTAGTAAGAAGTTTTGGCCTCTACACCACAAGAAATGAAACAAATAAAGAAAATTGCATATTTTAGTGCAATTTGAAGTCTCCTATATGGTATAATGTGTATAAGGCTAGAAATTTGTTATGTTAATGGAATGGTGAGAAGATATTAATCAAATCTAGGACCAGCACATCCAAAAGGAGTAAAGAGAATATTGAGGTATTTAAAGGGTTTTGTTGATTATGTGTTATGTTATCAGGCAATGATCTCTAGGGAGGAGATTTAGTTAAGCGACAATCTACCTCTGGATATGTTTTCTTACTTAACAATGGAGCTATATTATGGAACTAAAATGGAAGCTAAATTTATATAATTTTTGGCAGCAACATAAGAAATTGTGTGGCTTAAACAATTCTTGGTTAGTTTAGGGGCATTAAAAGTGAGACTAATCTAGTAACAATTAATTAGTCAAGCGACAATCGCTTATACTAAAGACCCCAAATTTCATTATAAAACCAAGCATATAGATACCAGGTACAATTATATGAAATATATAGTTACACAAGAAAAAGTGAACATGAAGTAAACAACTACACAAGACATGGCTATAGATCCAATGACAAAACTAATTTTTTGATATACATACACTAGGTATGTGAAGTCATTAGAATTATGTAGATATTGAAATGTAATTAATTAACATTTCTTTGTGTTTGTTCATTCAAAGTATCATCATGTTTTGAGTTAACATTATTTATTAAATAATAAATATTGCTTTAGTACTTAATTGTAAAATATTTTTACTTCGTATGACATATTTTTTGTATGACTAAAGAGTATGTCGGACAGATAAAATATTGACATCCTTACACAAGCAATCAACTTTATTATTTGTTATGACTAGAGATAATTCAGGTTTTAAGCATATTTTCAAGGTGATAATTAGAGTTGAAGCTACAAAATTAAACTGTGAATACAGACTTAAATGATAAGTCAAAAGAAAATTGTTTTGGAGAGATCACATAGTCATCGTATCTATCTTAAGTTGCAAGATGAGAGTTCAGAAAGACAAAGTTAAAAGTAAATAAGTGAAATTAAGTTATAACAAGTATGCATGAACCAACATCTGTATGATATTGTATTTATAAAAGACATACAATTAAATTAATAGGAGTTAATACTATAGCATATGACTCTTACCATGTATGCATAAACGAGTAGGGATGGCAGAATTGAAGTCAATAGGCTAGACTCGAATTGATCGTGCCTCGAGCCCAAAAGTTCTAAAAATTAGCCTAAGCCTTAACCCAATCCATGGCCTGACTATTATAAATAAAACGACTTCGTTTTTGCTAAAAAAAGATGTCATTTTACATTTTTACTTTTTACAAAATTTAGTTCCAATCGAGTCAACTTGGGCTTGGGCTCAAGCTACCACAAGCCCAGTTGGATAGGGGCTTGGACAATGTTACCAAAAGATTCTATTTGATACAATCTTATAGGAAAATTCTGGGAAAGAAAATTAAATTAAATTTAAGAGAATTTGGAATAAAGGAATGTTAATTTGATTTGTAAATTACATAAGAAAATTTATATACTCAAAGATGGCCACAAACTCTTATTGTTGGACCCTAAACTTTTTTTAGAAGATTAGAACTATTAAATGAGAAATTTTGGTGATTAGTCATGAGTAAAAAATAAATGAATGAAAATTTTGAGTTAGAAATGATAGACAAGATTAAAGTAGTAAATGAGAAATTTTGGATAGGTCCATGTTTGTCTTTGGTGTTTCTAGGGGATAAGAGATTTTGAAATGGGAAGAATTAAGGTGAAAGTTAGAAGTACAATAAAAGCAAAAATGAAGTTGAATATGCATACTAAGTTGATGAAGGATATATATATATGTGTGTATGTTCTATTATTAGTGTTCAGATTAATCATGGACTATATTTTCTTATGGATAATATTGATTTGAAATGGAGTTGAGAATGAGGAGTAAATGAAGCAGAAAAGGTGATCTTGGTATGAGTTGTGTTAAGGAAAGATTGTGAAACAAAATGGGTAGTTGATCTGAAAAATGTTCACGGAGTATACTTCAGTCTTTTAGCCACAACTTTCTTGATTTGGATTAAACTAGAAATATATGGATATATTTCTTATGAAGAAATTGAATTTAAATTATGTCTTTAAGAATCTCAAAATTTATCATGAATTTGAGAACTGGGTGCGGTACATTGGTGAAGGAATGTAAAGTTCATATTCTGACTTTAGGAGAAATTCTAGATTGATCTGGATAGAATATAGATAGCATGGTCTTTATAAGTGGAGATGTTCAGGAATATAGATAGTATCGTCTGTGATGATGTCATATCGTCTGTAAAATGTATTGTTTGTGATGACATCATACCATCTGTAAAAAAGTATCATCTGTGATGACATCATATCGTTTTTAAAATGTATCGTCTGTGATGACGTCATATCGTCTATATTTGACTTTCTGCTTCTTCTATGTTTGACCTTCTGTATACTATCGTTTGGTCTATTTTTGACTCTCAAATGATAGAATTTGTCTTTGAGGTCTTCATGAAAGTTGTAGATCTTGAATTCTTCTTTCAAAACATCTAAATAACTCCTTAATCTGATATCTATAGGGAAAGTTATAGTAATTTTCCCGATTCATCTGCTTTTTCCCATTCGTCTACTTTTTCATTTGGTTTCATCTGTACCTATCATGTGCTCCATTTTTGACCCTCCAAACGATAGAATCTATCTTCAAGGTCTTCATAAAAGTTGTAGATCTTGAAGTTCACTTTCAAACCATATAAATAATGCTGCAATTCGATAACTTTAGGGAAAGTTATCACAATTTTCCCAATTTGTCTGATTTTTTCCATTCGTCTGCTTTTTCATTTGATTTCGTCTGTACCTATCATTTGCTCCATTTTTGACCCTTCAAATGATAGAATCTATCTTCCAGATCTTCATAAAAGTTGTATATCTTGAAATTCTCTTTCAAACCATATAAAGAACGCCTCAATCTGATATCTATAGGGAAAGTTATAACAATTTTCCCGATTTATCTTCTTTTTTCCATTCGTCTGCTTTTTCATTTGGTTTCGTCTATACCTATCGTTTGCTCCATTTTTGACCCTTTAGAAGATAGAATCTGTCTTTAAGATCTTCTTAAAAGTTGTAGATCTCAAAGTCCTCTTTGAAAGCATCCTAATATTATCTTGATCTAACATATCTAGTGTAAGTTATGTCAATTGTCCCAAGATAGGTTTAATATGATTGAGGACCAAATCTTGTTTGATTCTTTCGGCCATAATTTTGTTATCCGACCTCCAAATGAAGTGATTCTTGAACCTTTATATTCCTAACACTTTTCTTTTTACGTCTCCATAAAAGGTTATAGCTTTTGGTATTGATTTGAAAAATATTGTTTGAATCAAAGTAAGGGTATCGATTGGAAGAGTATGAATAGGATATTTTTACTAAACATACTTCAGTATTTTGATGATTTCTGGACCGGTAGAGCTCCAAATAAAATGATTCTTATTTTGAAATAAACTAGAGACATGGAACTACAAATGATATGAAGATATTGAAATCTAATTCAGTCCCTAAGACTTTCAAATTCTGGATGGAAGTTAAGTATAGTGTACTATTTCAGTATAAGAACAGTCCGAAAATATTTGGGGAAATACTTTTAGAGTTCTGAACAAAATGGATTTATTTTGGTGTCATTAGAAATTTAAGACAATGGAGAACATTTTTCTAGAAGAAAGTGTTATGTCAGAATGTTCAAGAGTACTTTTGGCAAGACACTTAAGCATAAAAAACATAAGGCATAAATAGAAGGGCAAATAGGACCGATCATTAAAGGCATAATTGGAAGAAGAAGTGTTGTCTTGCATTTTAAGAAGAGAAAAGAACAAAAATTGAAGAGAAAAAGAGAGTGTCATAAAGAAGAGAGAGAAATATGAAGAGAGGGAGAGAAGGAGAGAAAGAAGAGAAAACAAGCTAGGGTTTCAATTGTGTTAGTTTTCAAGAGAGATTTTGAGGTTGTTCAAGAAGGGAAACAAGTAGAGGAAGAGAAGAGCTTCCCTTTAAGCTAAGGATCCCTTCATTTGGTGAAGAATGAAGGTAAGATCATTTTTTAAAACTTTTAGATTTTTGGAAGGATTTTAGTTCATGGAGTTTAGAAAATGCTTGGGTTTAAGTATTCTAGAACCAATTTTAGTGATTGTGCTTTAGGGATTTTCAATTGAAAACCCTATTGAGTGAAATTTTTGTTATTGTATAAAGGGATCAAAAGAGACAAGAGGAACAAGAGAAAAGGCATTTTGAGCAAGCCTATAAGCAAGGAAATTAGGTGGGTTTCATGTTTATAATTGAGTAAATGATCCATAAAAATGTTTTCAAAAGCAAGAGATTAAATGATTTTCAATTGTTTTATAAACGTTTCATGATTGCTATTGGAATGATTTGAAAAATCCTTTTATGTTTGGTATATGAACTTTTTGATGAATTTCAAAATAAAGATGGAAATGCATTGAAATATTTTATGTTATGCCTTGAAAAATATCATGGCATTTTGCACAAATGAAAAGAACATGAAAGTATGAGCATTTGATAAAATGATTTTGAGCATGATTATGTGCATCTGTTTGGGTGATAGAGGAACCATTTCGTAGTCACGTGTACGTTGACATAAAGCTTTATCCTGACTGCTCGTTTGTGACACATGAGATCCAAAAAGTGGACTCGCTTCGTTCACAGAGTAAACTTCGGTTTCTCTGTTTTGTTCCACGGAACCCTCGAGCCATTTGTTGTGCATTGCATTTGAATTGTTGATCATATTGTATTTTCTAAATTGATATTTTTTATTTTTTGTAATAAGTCAATAGTGTGGATTTTGATATGTAAATAAAGTTTTTTTCAAACTCTGTTGCTTTAGTAATGAAATGATAGATGGAAGTAGTTCCGATTGTGTATGTTCATATTGACTTCCTCGTAATATGGTTGAGTTGAAGTAACAAGTTTGTTTTGATATTTGATTATCATAGGCATGCCACCCTTATAGGATGACGAAATTGATGATGGTTAAGGATACTTCATTGGAATAAGTTCAGTGATTATGGTTCCGAATGTTGGGCTCCGAAATCACGTTCGAAAAAGGTGCCCAACAATTGTGGTATCAAAGCCAGGTTTTAGGATCTTACATAGGCAACTTTTGAAATATGTGTCAATCGCAAGAGCGATTGTTAAGAGTTCGGGCTAATAGGATTAGTGAGAAAATAATGATCTGTCAGAATGAGAGAAAATGAATGTTTTAGGATATTTAGAAATAAGAAATATTACGTAGCCCGATATTTTAGACATAGATTCAGTAATTGTGATTATGTTAGTGAGTATGGTGACGAAATTTTGTTGTGGATATGTACTTGAATTGATATGGATGTGAAAAGGTTTTCGTGAATTGACTGAGAAAGAAATAGAGACGTAGGAGGAAATCACAAGATTTAAGGTGTACAAGTAAAGAGGAATTGAAAGGTTGAACTTGGAATTGAAAATGATTGTTTAACTGGTGTGATATGATAGTAACAAGTATTTTATTACTTTTTTCAATAGTGCTATACACAAAACTTAGGTCTTTATGCTAAAAATAGTTAGGTTTTAGAGAACTTTTAAAACTTTCATGCTATAGTGGAAAGGGAGATGGAGAGAAATTTGAAGTGTCTTCATACTGACAATGGAGGCAAGTAAGCATATAATGAGTTTAGGGATTATTGTGTAAGAAATGACATAAGACGTGAGAAAATAGAACTTGGTACCCCACATTATAGTGGTATTACTAAAAAGATGAATAGAACAATTATGGAGAAGGTTCGGTGTATACTCCAAATGTCCAACTTATCGAAATCCTTCTAAGCTTAGATAGTTTAAATTGTAATTCATAAGTTTGCATGGAAAACATTTAAGCATGTGTCAAAGAGGCAGAGATTAGAGTTGGATTCGAAGACTTCTCCTTGTATATTTTTGGGATATGGTGACGAGGAGTTTAGGTATAGGCTCTACAACTTAAAAAAGCAGAAGGTTATCAGAATTAGGGATGTAATCTTCTACAAGCATGAGATGGGAGCAAATTGCACCAAAGAAGACAAGACTACTACCAGTAGTTTGTCTTTTGGTGCTGTAGATCTCATACTTGTTTCTACTTTCATTGATCAACTTATAGGTGAAGAAGGCAAAGGACATAAGCTGGCACAAGATGGTAATGATAGTGCAACCTAATGAAAATGAGTCAAATGAGCCATATGTTATAAATGATGTAGAAGAGGTCTATAAGCATAATGAAGAGGGCCTCCTCAAATGTTAGAAAATGCCTAACTTTAAAGGTTAACTGGAATGAAAAAGCCTTCGACTAGATACCTAAGTTTAGAATATCTCCTAATCACTGCTGAGGGGGAACTATAGAATTTTAAAGAAGTTCAATCACTCAAAGACAAAAATTTTTGGCTCAAGGCAATACAAGAGGATATAGAGTCATTGGACAAAGATGGTGTTATGTGCTAATAATGGTGGTTCCTAGGAGTAAGCTTGAGCTTTGTAGTAAGATTAGCGATATGAATTTTAAATAATTAATCGGGTGATTGATTTCCCCTCCAAAATGGGCTAGAAGGGCATATTATTATAGGTTCAACCCCATTTTATAAATGTTTGTTCATCTAATGCCACTAAATCTGACTCCAAAAGTTTTAGTTATCTTCATGGATGAAAAGAACAACAATTAGGCATATTCAAGGTAGAAATTGATGATTAGAAGCTTTTTCAGGTGTATATGTTTGTGTTTAGGTTGCACATGCCTGTTTTAGTGGTGAACACAGCCATATGGATGAATGTGTATACTTATGTAAGCATATATAAGTGAATAAAGATGCTTCAGGACATACGCACCTATATGGCATTAGACACAGTTATGTAAGTGGGGGACATGATCATGTCTGTTAACCATATAATTCTGTAGCACCCCACTCCCGCAAGACCGGAACCTAACATCGATGGTGATATCCGAGTCCGTGTCCCGCGAGGGTGGCGTGCTAATGCACTCAATCACTCAATTTTTTTTTCAAAAACACAACCACAATGTGCGAAAATCGAAACTCACATTGGGCCCACATTCATGCATAACCAATTTCAATAAACACAATTTTTTAATAGCCATTCGGGCCCTTTTACAAATACAAAACACTCGAGTTGTTTTGAAACACAAATTTATACAAAAGTTTACGAAATATATATAATTCGATACAAAATAGAGCAATGCAATGCAGACACAAACTGATCCCGACCTCTATTCTTCACTTGAATGCTGTGTGTATACTCTCGTTGGCCTAACGGGGTATTCTTCTAATCCTGAAAAATAGTTGCAAATTTTGGGTGAGTTTTACGAACTCAATGAGAGGCCATCATCGATAGCTCACCCAGTCACCTAACAAATAATCCACACATCTCACTTATTTCACATTTTACATTCAAGACACTTAGTCATTCATATTATGCATATGCAATGTACATGAGACTCACTTTCCATTTGTTACTTTGTTGTGACCGAGTGCCTATACTGTCCCTTAAAGGGCTCATTAAACTATCCCATGTAGGGCTCATTGATAACTGTCCCATATAGGGCTCATTGAACATTAAGCCTGAGGCTCTGAATCACTTTTAAGCTCGAGGTTCTTTTTCACACGTTGAGCTTTAAGCTCTGATCGGTAACTACTCTAGTCACAACAACCATTACGTTTCATGCATTCATGATATGACATGCATCACTCACATTTGCATGCTCTTATTTGATCAAATTCACTTATCATCGGACCGTAGTCCGGAATTCAACATATAGTTGAGAATCACATTTTTACTTGCATGCAATACACCTTCAGAACGCACTTAGTTCATCTAATTTGCATTCAAGTAGTACTTCAATATTTCTTTCTTGCAACACATTCATCGGACCTCCTGTCCGGAAACCAACACAATTAAACACATTCACATAATCATTCAGAAATCAATCAATAACAAAAGTCAAACCAAGCAGACAGTGGAATGAGACCATCTAGGTCTACTCATAGTACGCTCCAAATTAGCATTTGCTTTCAATTTCTAGGAACGCCTGAATGTGGACCCTTGACCTGCACAACCTATTTATGCAAGACACATATTGTACCCTCATCAATAGTTGCATAAGTAAAAACTTTCATTTATGCACAATTGTAATAATGGACTATGTCTAATGTATGCTAAATGACAATCCCGGGCATATGTTTTAAAACATATTTCATGCTCATTCCCATTTCATAATTTATAAGTGTCTAATTGAACTTAGACTTACACTTCATTTGTACATGATCTTTCTAAATTCTCCTTTCAATCTTTGTCCTTTAAATGTGCCTAGCTTATTCATAAGCTTACACCTCAAGAACACTCGGTTATTTTGTATCATAATTTAATTTCTAATCATCTCTTTTTTTTAACCTCATATAGTCTCAAAATATGCAAATCATCATCCATTAGGAATCCAATTGAAAATCCCATAATGCAAAATCATTAAAATTGATTCTAGAATACTTAAACCCAACATTTTCTAAACTAACTGAACTAGAATCTTTCCAAAAATCCAAAAGATTCAAAATTATCTTACCTTCATTCTTCACCAAATGAGGAATACTTAGCTCAAAGGGAAGCTCTTCTTTTCCTCTACTTGTTTCCCTTCTTGATCTACTCCAAAATCTCTCTTGTAGGCTAGGAAAATTGAAACCCTAACTTTTTGTCTCTTCTTTCTCTCTTTCTCTTCCTCTCTTTGTATTTCTCTCTCTTTTTCATGGCATTCTCTCTCTTTTCTCTAGAATTTTTGTTCTTCTCTTCTACTTCCTTCCATTCACGTGTTTCTACTCCATTTATAGGTAAGACAACACTTCTTCTTCCATTTATGCCCTTAATGATTGAGAATTGTCTCATTTGCCCTTCCATTCATGCCTTATGTCTTTTACACGTAAAGGTCTTGCCAAAAGCACCCTTGCATATTCTAACATAACACTTTCCTCTAGAAGACTCTTTTCTATTGTCTTACGTTTCCAATGACACCAAAAGCATTCAATTTGGTTCAGTAGTGTGAGAGCTATACTCCAATATCTCCGGACTGCTTTTATTCCAAGACAGTACCCTATACTCAACTTCCATCCAAAAATTGAAACTTTTGGAGTTTGATTCAGAATTTAATTTCTTCATACTATTTGTACCTATATGTTTCTAGTTTACTCCAAACTAAAAATCATCTCATTTGGAACTCTACATATCAAGATATCATCAAAATACTGAAGTATGTTCAGTAGAATAACACCAGTTCATACTATCAAAGGGTACATTCACTATACCCGTCCCATTCTTTTCGCTCAATCTTTCTCAATTTGATTCATAGGGCTATGATTTCTGGTAGAGATATAGAGAAATGTCTTATGAATCTAATGGTTTAAGAATCAAGTCATTTGGATGTCTAGAGAGGAAGTTATGACCAAAAGAAGCAACTATGTTCATGACCTCAATCGTCTTACTTTGCTTCGTCTTACTTTGTACAGTAACTTCATCTTAGTTTCCATCATCTTACTTTTTGCATCTTACTTCTTGCGTCTTACTTTTGTGTCTTACTTTTGGATCTTACTTCTTGCGTCTTACTTCTTTCGTCTTACTTTTGCGTCTTACTTCTTGCGTCTTACTTCCCTGCGTCTTACTTCTGCTTCTTACTTCTTGCGTCTTACTTCTTGCATCTTACTTTTGCGTCTTACTTTTGGATGAACAGTACTTCGTCTTAGTTTGTACAGTAACTAAAATGATAAAACATTACAACTTTTAATGCTCATATCTCTCAACTCCGATATCCAAAATTTACAAACTTTATATCGTTGGAAAGATAAAAGAAAGATCTACAACTTTCAAGAAGACAACTTCACCAAGATCTATCTAGATTAATCTAGATTTTCTCCCGAAGTCAGAACATAAATTTTATATTCAGCTCCCCAGGTACTACACCCAGTTCTCATTTCATGACAAATTTTGAGACTCTTAGAGATAGAATTGAAATTTGATGTCTTCATACAAAATGTAGCCATATATCTCTAAATTAATCCTAATTAAGAATCATCTCGTTTTGACAACTAGAGAAAACGTTATGGCTAAAAGACTGAAGCATATTCAATGAATATTTTCTAGATCACTACCAATCTTGTTTCCAAATCTTTCCTCATCTCAACTCATACCTAGATCACTCTTTCCTCTTCCTCCACTTCTCACTTTCAATAACATCACATTTAAAAACAATCATACCCGGAAGTTGTCAATGAATGCATGTACACTTATTTTTGTGCAAAGATTCAATATTCATGTGCATATATGCTAATATTATGCATGAGCAAGAAAATGCATTTCCTTAATCTCTCTTGAGCTTACATGTACTGAAATTTCAGGTCCTAACCCTTAATATGGGGACCGGATGTTACAAAGTCACTAGGATCACGTATCAGAGGGATGTCAACTTTTAAGTACCTAAAGATAAAACAAGTCACCACACATAGTCATGGGGGCAACTATGTGCAGTTTAAAACCTTATTCTTTCGAAATTAAAAGTTTAGTTAAGAGGAAGAAGTTGCATAAGATAGAAACATATGATGGAAAAAGAGTTTTAGAGTATAAATAACATTTTTCAAGTTTTGTTAAAGTTTAATTTCCTAGGCTAATGGGAGTAGTATTGGTGTGTGTGTGTGTCAATTTATACTCAATTCTGGTAGTTTTCTTAGAGAGCTTTATAAAGATCTAAAAGAGCTAGTTTAGTTACTATTGTTTTGTGAGGTGTTCTTAACTCAAAACCTTAAATGCTTGTATCTTGTTATTTGATTTAATTTACTTATTATCAGTTTGTATCATAATTTTTACCTCTACACTGGAGGGTTTTCGTATGCAATTTATCTTTCAGTTATTTTTATTGTTTGGGTTAGTTTGTTATTAGATAAGAGATGTTATCGATCTTATGGATGTTATTATTTGGAGGCCCAACACTAAACATTACATTTCATAACTGGACTTAAAGTGGCAATGAGGAAAGAAATAAACTAAATGGCAAGTTGTTTTAATAGTGAATAATATCCTGTTATTAGTGTGCACTTAAGCCAAATTATTATATATAAAATACAATTGAAGAAACAATGTCAAAATATTATTTTAATTAAATTGTAAAAAAATAGAATTCAGAAAATGAAGATTATACTATCCTAAATCCTTGTCATATAATTTTAATTCGTATACTATCCCATCTTCACTAAGAATCTTAATTGGAAGGTGACTTTGAGAGATGGAAATAACAACACTTAATTATCCTTCCAAATTTTGATGTGCCTTCCATTGCCAAGACCTTAAACATAATTTTCTTAACCTCAACTAAATGGTTTTTTAATATTTTTCTTTTCCTAGAAAATATTTTTCGAAAGATAATATTTAACTCTCAAACATTTGACATAGAGAATTAAAAAATTATATAAAACATCATAATTACTTTGTTAACAAGACCAAAGTAAATCTTTGAGAATCAAAGGAGCCTAAACCTCCATCTACATTGTCTACATATATAACAACCTAATTATACCAATGAAATTTTACACAAGTTATTGCCCACAAAAATTTGCTCATAATATTGTAAAATTTTGTCATTGCATGTTTCTTTAAATAGAAAAAGAAGAAGAAGAAGAAAAAGAAGAAGAAAAAGAAGAATCCTCTCATTCGACTAGAAATTACAATTAAAAAGTATATAACATCTTGACGGAAACTTTACTATCAACTATCTCTCTAAATCCTCTCTACTACCCTAATCTCTAATTAGCTCATATGGCTAAACTAAGGTTGTTGGCTCATCATTTACACCTCTCCCTCCCTAACTTCATCTTTTTTCTTACTTGCTTATCTCTATTGTGGTTTGCTCTCTTCTTTAATGTGTTCTTCGTGTGTTCTCCTTAATTTTGAGTAAGTCATTCTATTTCATTTATATCCTGCCCTTTTTTCTTTCCTTTTTTAGTAATAGGTTTTTAATTACCTGTTAGTTATTAGTTTTTCCTTTCCCATCCTTTAAATGTCTTCCTGATCTCCTAGTCTAAAGATCTGCTCTCTCTTGCCACCACATTCAAATGAAAGTCTCCCTTTGAACCTACCATCTCCAACTGGAACCTTAAGATCTGGAAGCAAGTTTTAGGGTAACAAGTTCTTCATTTCATTTCTATCCCTCTAATGTAGAAGATGGATGTTGCATTTTTTATTTAGATCTTGGAGTGCTTAAGGTAGGAGCTTATATATAGTAATCCTCTGTAGTTGGATCATTTATAGGAAATAGACCTTCCTTTCATGTTATCTCTAATAGGGCTAAGAAAACCTAGAGAAATAGAGGTTTATAAGAAGTTCTACTTTCTGAGGATAATTTAATTATATTTATCTTCCCTATAAGGTTGAAGATTAGAAAATAATCGAGGAGCACTTTTCTCAAATTCCAATCTTCTTGTAGATATGGTATCTAAGTATTAATATGGACAAGATAAAGCATGAAAACATCCTTTTATGGTCATAATATCCCTTTGGAATATTGGACCGTAAAGGATTAAGTTTACTAGCTAGCCTTATAGGAAAGCCACTTTGTATAGATGACTATACTACTATAAGAAAAAAAAAAGGCTTTCTAAGGCTTTGTATCAGTGTTGATTTGTTTAAACAGTTTCTAGTTTTTGTCCCTATTGTTTTGGGGAAAAATTACCTTTTTACGGATTCACTAATAGTTACATATTAATCAAAACCACCTATCAAAATACAAGAGAAATAGTGGAAAACTATAGGTAAAGTCTTCAAGAGAGGAGATTACTATGAGTTGATGGGTTTGGAGGAAAATAATGATGAACTAATGGAGACTAAATACGATGTTAGTGCTACCTAATTAAAGTTACCAATGAAGCTCCTACTGTATGGTCTAATAAGGAAATATCTCTGTAGATGATAACTCAGTAGATATTAATGTTTCATTAGAAAAGGAATTCTAAAAAATAAAAAGGAGGAATATGTAAGGGGTAATAAGAGCAAAAACATTATAGGGTATCTTAAAAAAAAAGTTAGCCTTATGCATAAAGTGCCTACGTGCCTACTTCTTGAGAGGTAGGAGTGTATGAGAGATCTAATTTAGCTCAATATCCTCTCATTTTATGACATAACTGATAAAAATTAAGGGATAAACTAGTAGGAAGAATAAAATTCAGGATATGGAATGGGCATAAAGCCTCCCTACTATATGAAAATTAGAGCAATAGAGGCCTTTTAATCCAATCCACATTTAATACTTAATATAAGGAACCCTATATAAGCGCCATTCAATGAATGGATCTTTTACAATCAATGTGTTAACTTCCCTCTAGAAGTAGCACATGTAGTTGTTTAGTATAACTCATGTGGATATAAACCAAATGCTTACATATGGATAGGTAGCTTAAGTGGCATACTCTAATAACTCATACAGAGAATTACTAAAGGAAGTTACAAATAAAGCAAGTTGGTTTAAGCTAGTATGGAACCACAAAATGAGTCCAAAGATCTCATTCCTAATATGCTTAGCATGCAAGCAGAGGCTCCGCATATAGATATGCTTAACCACTTAAACATACTTATTCAATGCCCTTTGTGTAATGTAGATATAGAAACCCACATGCACTTGTTTTTGGAATGTAAATACTTTGAAAAGATCTAGAGAAGGGCTATAAATCTATGCTCAATAAATAGAGATTATACTAACTATATGGAATCTATTAAATGGTTGGAAGAGAAAAAATCTATGAGGAAAGAGGACTAATTGATATACACAACATGTATAGGATCTTAAATGTATAAGATTTGGAAGGAGTGTGACACACGATGCTTTTAAGGAAAAGAAAACAAATATGAAAAAGTATTCATACGAAACATACATACAAGGAGATCTTAACACATATATGGAATGTCTTTATGAGTATATTGAAATCATACAAGGCAATGGAAGTTACAAATCATTAATCACTCTGAAGTGATGTGGCATAATATCAAACTATTACACAAAATTGTTAATAGTACCTAATGGAAACATCAGTTTCCCCTTAGCTGGATGCCTATTATTTTCATTTGGTATTTATGTAAAATTAGAGAAAAACTGAAAAGAAAGTATTCCCTTTGATTTTTGAAAGATTATATGTATATGTAAAGGCA
>JANIJH010000005.1:15255522-15304243 GCA_024520975.1 Erythroxylum areolatum | reverse complement strand
ATTGTGAGAATGTTTTCATATTGTGTTGATGATTGTAAAAGAATGTGACTTTTGGAAAGAATGCAATGGTTATAAAAATTGCTTTCAGAAATGTGGCATTTTGGCCAATATGTTTGAAAAGTGTGAAATGTATGCTTATATAGGTTTGTGGTGATCCCTTAAGTGAGTCAAGTGCACTTGTCTATAGGCTTTTCCTGCCTGCCCGCTAGTGGCATGGAGCTCCTCACGGACTCCCATAAGTTCACGGCTACACATGACCGCTACGCGGAATGTGTAGTACGTTCTGTTTTGGATCCACCCGAACCATTTCTGATGTGTTTATGTGATTATATTTTGAAGCCATTTTGATGCATTCGTGTGTTGATTTTGTAAATGGCTTGATGAGTTGTAAGTTTTGGAACACATATGTGGCATATTTGAAAAAGTAAATTTTGCATTGGAAATAAAATGATTCAAGGATTTTTTTTACTTGTGTTATTGGTTATAAATATATTACTCACGAGCCGTCGAGCTCACCCCCTTTTCCTTCCCATCCACAGGTGATGAGCAAGAAAATGAGTGACCAAACCGAGGTCAAGGCAACACTCCCGTTTGCTTTTTGATTTTGAAGCTATATTTTTGTAAACAAAGCTTTAGTTGCATTTTTGGAACAAAATTACTGTTCATGTGTTTTCCTTTCTTTGTAATTTGAATTTTCGAGACTTTAATGTAATGAGGCTAGAAATGCCCACTAAAGCTTTGTAAGAACTCATATTTTGATATTATTGAAAGATATTCAAGTTTGATTGCGTTTTGCCGATGCATGTTTCAAAGATTTCTTTGCACTGTTTTTGAAAATGTCCATAAGGGTAGGTTTGTGTATGCTGTGTTTTGAGGCAAATTCTGAACGGATATGGATTGAATTGGATCAAGTAGCCTTCTTGAAAGTTATAGAGAAATTTCATAGCTTTCCAACGATGTATAATATGTTATTTTTGGATGTGGGAGTTGAAAGATGTGAATGGTTGAAGTTGGGTGCAGGTGCCGCCTAGGATGACATTTTTAGAGCATAAACTTTGAGTAAATTTTTGACCCTCATAGAGTTAGAAATTGTTCTTAGGGTCTTCATGAAAGTTGTATATTGTCTTTTTATCTTTCCGTTGATATGAAGTATGACATTTTTGGACCATGGAGCTGAAAGTTATGATTTTTAGAGTTTATGTTACTGTTTGGGATAACCATTTTCCAGGCAGTCACTCCTTTAGAGGCCAAATTGATTTTTAAGTCCTTCATATAAGTTGTAGAGCTTCTTTTTAACTTTCCATTGATACTAAATTTGCAAATTTTAGAGTTCTGGGTCATAAGATAGGAATTTTGGAAGTTAGGTTGTTGAAAAAAAAGAAAATCAGGCGGTCGCGTGCATCACGAGTGCAACGGCACTCGCCCTCGCGATCGCGACCACGTCGCGATGCGACGCCGTCACGAGGGCGACGTGACCCCTTCTTCCCACCCTTAACCCGACCTTTTCTATTCTTTTGCTTATAACTTTTTCATCCGACCTCCGATTGACCCGATTTTTAAAGCGTTAGATTCCTAAGAATTTCCTCTACCTATTCATGGAAATTTATGATTTTTGAGATTATTTTGAAAAAGATTGATTAAATCAAAATGAGTTGGATTTTATATTTTTTTGAACAGACTTCAGTATCTTACCGATATTTTGATATGTAGAGCTCCAATTGAGTTGATTCTTGCTTCTAAACAAACTAGCGACATGGGGCTACAACTTATCTGAAGGAATAAATTTTAAATTTAGGCCCTAAGGTTTTCAATTTTGGGAGTGAACTCGGGTGTAGTATTCAGTCTCGGTTTAAATTTAACCCTAAAGTGTTTTGACCAATACTTCTTTATTTCTGAACCAAATTGAGCGTTTTTGGTGTCGTTAGAAACTTAAGACAATGAGGAACAAATGTTGTGAAGAAGTCTTATTGAAATTCCTTTTTGAGCTATTCCAAAATCTGTTTTCTTTTTGAGCTATTCCAAAATATGTTCGGAAGTAAGTGAGATGAGTTCGTTTTGAGGTTTGACTTGGTGTGGAATCCCTCCCTTATGGGATACACGTCCAGATATCACGTAGGACGTCGGGTACGTGACACGCAGGGGTAGGGTACCAACAAGAAGAGACGTCTCACTAGTTGCTCATATGACAAATTGTTTGCAAGTAATTCACCATTTGCCAAGCCTAGACGATGACCCTGCTCTATTGGAATGTTCATCAGTTTGCTACTAAATAGTCATGTTTTAAATAGTATTTCCAAAGCATATTTTCTTTGGTATAAGAATAACCCCTTTGATGAGTGGGTCCATCTTAGTCCCCAAGAAATGCCTCAATACCCATAAATCTTTAATAATGAAGCATTTATATAGGTATGAATTTAAAGTCGAACAAGTCATCATATCATTCCCAATCAAAATGATGTCAACCATATATACCAATAATCCTAAAAAAAACATTGCCTTTCTAGAAAGTAAGTAGTGAATAATTGTTCGAGATTGAATAAAACCATACCTCTTTAGTAATGTGGTCAACTTGGCAAACTAATTTCAAGAAGCCTGGTGCAACCTATAAATTGTCTTCATAACCTATTATGAATCCTAAAGGAAGCTTCATGTATACTTCCTCCTCTAAATAGCCATGAAGGAACACATTGTTAACATCAATTTGATGCAACTCCCAATCTTATACAACTACTTCAAACCAAAAAATATGAACGCTTACGAGCTTAGCAATCAACGTGAATGTCTTATAAAAATTGAGACCTTCAATCTATGTAAAATATTTCGCCACCAATTATGCCTTGTATTACTCAATTGTCTTGACTGAATTGTACTTGATCTTAAATAACTACTTACAGTCAATTGGCTTCTTTCCAAGAAGCAAAGTCTGTGAAGACCATGTTTTATTTGCTCCAAGTTTGAGAATTTATTGGGTCATTTCTTCTCACCATTTTATTCTTTTTAAAGCTTTTATATAGCTCTTAGGCTTAACCTCATAGGTTATGGCTATCAAAAATGCTTAATGACCATGAGAAAAATTATCCAATGTCATATAATTTAGTAAAGGATAAAGAGTACTTGAGGAGCTTTCATGTTATGGTGGCTTCAGAGAGGGGGGAGAAATTTTGGCCAAAAATGGCCTAAACTTCCCGTAATGGCAAAATAAATAACATAGTCCTTCTATTAAGCTAGATGATGAGTCGTATGTTGTAATCTACTCTCTGTTTATTGAGCTCTAGTGATCTCCTCCCAAGAATAACTTGTACTGGCCTTTAACTTCAAATTTTCACTCTCAATTTCATTTTATCCCTCATCACCCATCTTCGACATATCAACGCTTTCTTTAAAGGAGTGACTAATATCCCAAATTTAATGCTCAATCTATTCATCATTTTGAGCAAAAGGAAACATGTTTTCATGAAATGAAACATTATAAGAATGGAAAAAACACGTTTTTGAGGTTATAAAGCCTCCAATCTTTCTTCCTATGGGGATATCCTACAAAGATACATCCCCTACTTCTAGGCGCAAATTTATCCTTTAGACTTAAATTATTATGTGTATAACACAAGCAGTCAAATATTTTAACATGTTTATAGGACAACCTCACACTAAACATATTCTGATATGGTGATTGTTTCTTCAATTTAATAGTCATCGTTTTATTTATCAAATAATTCACAATCAAAACACATTCGCCTAAAAAATGAGTAGGTAAAATAGTTTGAAATTGCAATGCCCTTATTACCACCAAAATATTCCTATGTTTACCTTCTACCATCCCATTTTACTATGGTGTATCCGCAAATCTAGTTTCAAGAATTATACCGTTCTCTCTATATAATTCTCGTATTGGCTCCAAATTAAACACTGACCCATTATCACTTCATATGTGCTTAACATTCTTCCCAAGTTGAGTTTCAACCAATTTGTAAAAGTTTATTAGCATTTAACTAGCCTCACTTTTTTCTTTTAATAAATAAAATCAAAGTGAATGACTATGATCCTCCACAATAGTAATAAAATAGTGGGCACCATAAGATGACGCCTTATAATAAGGCCCCCATAAATCATAGTGTATAAGATCAAAACAACTTGCAACATTGTTAATACTCAATGGAAAGAAGAACGAGTTTTTTTGGCTAAAAAATAGGCATCATAAATATTCTTGTTCTTAAAATTTATCCTACTAATATCAGGAATAATAGATACATGTTGACTTAACTGATATGCAAGATGTTGATGCCAGATTGTGAAGGAGTCCTCTCTTTTTGTCTTCATTGTCAAATGTAGCCTCGTAGAATTGAAGTAGTAAACCCTCTAAAGCTTACCTACTCCATTTGGCATCCTTAAAAAATGATATTGTATCATACAAAGCTCATTAGTGAACAAAATTTGACAATTTGACTCGACAATCAACTAATGTATGAAATTCAAATTACAAGTTAAACGAAGCATATAAAGGGCGCTAATTAAAGTCACATCTTGACTTAATATGACTCGGTCCATTGGGAAAAATTACTAGCAAAGGCATTGCTTCTTTGGCATCGCACATCAATCCAAGCAACCTATCATATGATTGGAAGCTCTACTGTCCAACATTTATGTAAGGTTTTCTTAATCTTTACTAGAAAGTTTCCCATAGTTATCATGATCTAGAAGTGTTAATAGTTTCTGAAACTATTCACTCGACAGACCTAGAATGTTGCTATTAGTCTCAGATTTTCCTCATGCAACATAAAAAGCTTTAGGCCCGCCTGGGACTCACCTAGCTCCTGAGTTGCCCTGCTTTAAGCCGCAGGCTAGCTCGGAGTGACCTCAACCTCGTGGTCCTCTCCACTAATTAGGATAGTCGATGATCTCAATGCATTCCAAAACTTTGTGGCTAGTCTTATTGTAGTGTGTACATCGCCTGTCACTGCCCCCTTTTTGCCACGATTATCCAACTTATTGGTTTGGTCAGACTTTGCACTACTATAAGCACTGTCTCAACATGTTCTTCCTAATCTCGAACAATGAACATGTGGTGTTCTTCTTTAGTAACTAAGGCATAAGCCTTGTTGAAGGTAGGCAGAGTATCCATGCTCACTATCTAAGATCAAATAGTTTTAAAAACTGCATCATCCAACCCCATAAGGAATTGGTGCAACTTCTCCTCTTCGGGCTCGTGAAGGAATTCGTGTGTAACTCTATAAGTTCAATTTAGGACCTTAGAATAGCTAATTAGCTAATTCTACATTCCCTTCAATTTTGTATAATAATCCATTACCGTCCCACCCTATTGTCATAGTAAAGCGATTTTCGCTTTTAACTCATTAATCAATGGAGCATTTGTGATCTAAAAATGATCTCGTAAATCATCCCAAATTGCGTTAGCGATCTCCTCATAGGCAACTATAGACTTAATGGATTTCTCAATCGAGTTAAAAATCTATGAAATTAGCATAGAGTTACAAGTTTCCAAACAACTCGTTTAAGGCGAATCAGACACAAGCTTCTCCAAACTACCATTGATGAAGCCCGTTTAATTTTCTCCTTGAAGGCATTCATCGTAGTCTGTTTCCACATGTCGTAGTTTTCTCCACTTAAAAGGCATGTTGTAATTATCACTCCTAGATTGTCCAACAGATGTAAAAAAGACGACAATGATAGATCAACTACTGTCTTCTTCATAGTTAAGGTCTTGGCTACGGTGTTAGCCATTGATAGTAAGGGGAGGACAACACGAAAAGAGAGGAAAGAGGAGATTGTTGATTAGCTGACAAAATTACACTGGTGCATCGACATAGACAACGACTTTTAAGAATATTAGTTTTAGGATTTATCTAAACCTGTTATGATATTATGTAAAATTAAAGAACAACTAAAAATAAAGTATTATAGGTAAAGCATTTACTCATAGGTCTTGTTCGGTAATTAGTAAAGAGGTAGGAATGAGAATGCAACCTTTATTCCTTAACTTTTAGTTGTTTGGTTAATGGTAATAGATAAAATAAAGAATGATAAAATTAAAATGAATCATAAACAATCATAGACTTTTACGATGAGTATAAGGTGGAATCAAAAATTGATAATAAGAGATAAAAGATATTATTAGAATATTATTAAAGTTATTATCAATATATTACCAAGATATTGATTCTTATCATAATATTATCATCAAAATTATATATTACGAATTTTTATATTAATTTCTTTAATAATTATTTTATTTTAGTTCATTGATACTTGTATTCTTTCTCTCTCTCTTTCCCTCTTTTCATATGGGTCAATTAGAAACAGTCTCTCTATTAGTTAAGGATAAGGTTGCGTACTATTGGACCTCCTCAGATCCTTCATATTAACAAAATGCATACCCGGTGTTATTGTTGTTATTGTAATTGTAATTAATTATGTACAAGATAAATTATATCATAACTAAATATGAGAAAAAATTTGTCATTATCATTTTAAATATTTAATAGTAAATATTAACATAACTATTAATTTTGTTTAATATTATACCAAACAAATATAATCATTAATTTCATTCATATTCTGATTTTTATTTTCATTCTCATTCCTATTTCTTTTATTATGATTCCTTCATTATTGATTATCAAATGAGATTTTAAGGTAAAAATATATATTTGTATATGTATTTCCAATATTTAATACTTAGAGAATGTTTTATTTTAATTAAAAAACTTATTTAAAGCTTTCTAACATTAGAGATTTATATTTATTTTATATGACCTCTAAATAGTAGTAAGTGTAGATTGTATACTTTAAGAACTATAATAACTATTCAGCTCGAACAATTTTTAATTAAAAATATAAAAATAATAATTACAAATTCTTGCATTATAAGAAAAACATGAAAAGATGAGGGGCCACGTAGATAACATGACCATTTAAAAAGCAAAATATGAAGACAAGTAGATATTCGTTTTACCTGAAATATTCATTTTATACAAAAATCTATAAATAACGAAATCTTATTGTCCTGTGTTTTTAATGTGAATTGTCACTCTTTAGTCCTTACTTGAACTCTCACGTCAAGGGCGTAAGATCCTTTGGTCTACTTTTTGTGGACCAATTCTGTGTCACTTCATTTGACTCATCCATTTATATGGGACTCACATAAATGGATGGGTTAGATGAAATGACACAGAGTTGATCCATAAAAAATAAACCAGAGGATCTGATCTCCACACTGAGTGACACCGAGGCACACAGAGCAAGGACCTGAATGGATGTCATTTCCTCCGGATTTGTTTATTCTACTAGTTTCTGTTTTTTTTTTCAAGTACGTACAATTAGAATATAATTATTCTTGTTTGCATTGCAGACCAACTAAAATTACCACATAAAGATAGTGTTACAACCTAAACGAGTTAATTAAGCTGAGAGGACAACGAGAGGAGTTTGATTTGGATAATAAAGATAGTGTTACAACCTAAACAAGTTAATTAAGCTGAGAGGACAACGAGAGGCGTTTGATTTGGATAATGTAAGTGTTAGAGTTTTTATTTTTACCCATCAGATATTTTTAAAAAATTTTAATTATAAAAAAATGTCTTTAAACCATCGACTCTTAAACTAATTCCTACCTAAATCGAGTAAATTTCTTGCAGAAAGTAAATTAACGTTCCAGAGAACCCTTACCAGTTGACCACCGCCGTGAGTTTCTAAAGTGCTAGATTTTAAAGTCACGATCTTTAAGCTATTATTGTTTGCTGCTCAATAACCAACCAACCACCAAACTCCAAATCCCATCTTCCGTTTGATGTTGTTTCCCTGTCATTCCCTCATTTCTTTACTCTTCAGTTTCCTCCAAGTCGTTGCCTTTCTGGGCTTTACATTTTCTCAATCCCTCTGTAGTCTCAACTTTGGACCTTGAGAGACTTTAGAGATATAAAGAGAACGGAAGATACCGTAAGGTATAGACTTGCCGATGGTGGCATCAATTGCTGGCGGCGGCGGAGTGATGGACCGAGAGGCATCGAAAGTGCATGCGGCGTTGGTTTTGGTGCAGCTATTCAATGGAGGGTACCATGTGATTACTAAGGTGGCTTTGAATGTTGGAGTCAATCAGCTCGTCTTTTGTGTCTTTCGTGATCTTCTTGCTTTCTCTATTCTCGCCCCGATCGCCTATATCCGTGAGAAGTATTGCTACACCTCATTTCTTTTCTGGCTTTTTTCTGTTATGTTTGTTTTTGGTCTTCTTGTTGAATTGTGCTGCATATTGGGACGGGTAATTCTGACTGATGGTACTGCAGTTGTTGGATTTTTGGATAAACTCTTCATCTTTCCATTCTTATTAGTGAATCACTCTTGGTTTTCGGTTTCTATTTCATTCAGTATGCATTGACATGCTTTGATGTTTGTCCAAATTGTGAGAATATTGAGTGTCCAATGCTCCATACTTGTTGTTATTGAGTGTTCAATGCTCCACATTTGTTGGCCCTTGGCTTTTGTTATAAAAAGAGAGAATTTGGCAGATTTCAGATAATTCAGCTGCTTTACAATGGCTGAAAGTGTAATGGTTAACGGATGTCGTCTATCCTACTTCTAGCATAGTGACGTCCATCAATTCCGTTGTAACCACCTGTACTTCTGCCACTTTATGTGCTCTCACTTGTTTGTAGTCTTGCATTAACGCAACTCAACCAAGCAGCAGCTGGTAATTAGTTAGTGTTGGCTTTGTTCCACTTTATGTGATATCCATGACATGGTTTGCACTCATTTAACAAAAATTTCAAGATAATGGGCCGACATGCCTAGAATTGTAGGCATTTATTTTGCCAATGTCTTTTCTCCCCACTGTGAACAAAGTAACGTCGTCAATCTCTTTAGACAAATCAATGCTTAATTCGTGGAGTAGAAACATAAAGTCTATCTAATAGGCATTTCATTTTTCCTTCTTGTAGAAGAATCCGACCACCTATGACCAGACGATTCCTCTTTTCTTTATTTTTTCTGGGGTTAAGTGGGTAAGCTACACTATCTAACATGTCTCCTTTCAGTCTAATCAGATCCTTTCTGTTAACAGTCAATGTATAATGCTATATCTTACTAGTCAATCTTTTGTCATAAACAGGATATTTGGCAATCAGCTTTTATTTCTTCTTGGTCTTAGCTACACAAATCCAACTTATGCTGCAGCAATACAACCTTCAATTCCAGTCTTTACATTTGTTTTGGCTGTGATGATGCGGTGAGTTTGACAAATTTACTCTTTTACAGTTCAGTTAATACTGTTACTGGCATACTCAAACAGTGTACTTAACATATTGCCTGTTCCTTGTTTGTTCAATTTTACACGTTTTCTTCTTCTTGCAGTACAGAAAAACTGAATATATTTAGAACCGAAGGTCAAGCAAAAATTGGGGGTACACTTGTCTGCGTTTGTGGGGCCATATTGATGGTTCTGTTCCGTGGTCCAGCCCTAATTGGATTCAAGGAAGCTGAATTTGCAGGTAATGAAATAAGTGCAAGGGGTCAACCAGAACCCGGTGGATGGTTTATCTCTAGCTTTCTGGAATTTGGGCTGGAAATGTGGCACCTTGGAGTTATCTGCCTAATAGGGAATTGCATGTGCATGGCTGCATTTCTAGCCATTCAGGTAAGGGTTTGTTGCATTAGAATTTTAAATCGGAGACACTATTAGGACTAATTACTTTCTAATTGATATTTGCCTAAGAATGATGCCAGGTGGGCATGGCCCCAACGGCTCTGCATATTTGACCAGCAATTTAACTATTCATGCTTTTCCCCATAATATTGTATGAATTTTAATCGGGTGCTGATGTTACTTAAGGCAAGAAACTTAGCAGCAAGGTGAACTTTTTTCTTTTTTAACCAATCAATTTAGTCCTACTTGATGAATTCTTTTGCACTTTAGATAATCTTTAACATGTGAGACTTGCATTCATGTTGTCACTCTAGCATCAAACTTGATTTTGACTTTTTACTTTGAAGTTTAGGTATTTACCTTTTTAAGAACCTCTGAATGTTGTTTTTGGTTGAAGAACACAATTTACTGATTAAAATCCATCATTCTTTAACAGAATGTGTACAAGCAATATGCCTTGTGTGATTGATGAAAAAGTTATCTCCTCTTTCAAGTATTCCCACTCAACACACTCCAACAGAAAAGCAAAACGAGATGGGTGATAGAGGAATGAACATTAATATCTTCTCAGTTATAAAATTTACCTGAAAAATGATATGGCGATCTTATGATTGCTGTGTATAGAATCTTGGTGTTGTGGGATAGAGGAAGTTGGTGAAGTCAAGATGTTTTTGTTTTTGCCAACTGATCTTTGTACTAGAGTGACTTATACTGAGAAACACTAAATCCTGCATAAACTGAATATGAGGAAGTATTAGGAAGACATTGTTGATGAAGAGCCATAAATGAAGGTTAGGTTGAACCAGACTTCTATGCTAAGAATAATTTGACGTGAATCTGATCAAATTGATTGTGTAGATCGTAGTGCAACCTATTTGGGTTAACATGTATAGCTTGGGAGACTATTCTTTGAAATCCTTTAAAATGTTATCACTGTGGCCTTGTGAATGACTATCTGCTACAATGATCTTATTGAAACTCAAGTTAGATAGCTTGGCCTCTCCCTTCTTATGTCTAATTCACACTGTCATGCTAATAGGCTCTCTGCCAAACTTATTTCATGAATGTTTAATGAAACTGTTCCAGTGGGCAAGTTGATTCGAGTTTGAGTTAACTCCTAAGTTTTGAGCTTAATGATATGAGATTTGCTAATAGTACTTTGGGTAATTATCAAGCGCATAGTTTAAAATTATCTTATTGTGGATAAAAACCAAGCACATAATTTAGAATAATGGTGCTTGACTATAGTCCTGGTATATCTTTTGAAGTGTATCATGAATGACTGACTATCTTGTGTCTGTCTCCTACAGTCTAACCAAAATGACTGTAGCCCTACTTTCAAGCAACTTCAAGTTCTTTGATAATTTTGGTATCTTGCGAATCAGCACAGCTGTCTTCAAATTCATTTAAGGAACCTCTTTTGTGTTCAATATTGTAAATCTTGGAAACAAGATCTAGAATAATTTTCTCCAAATCTCAAAGTGGTTGGTTGGATCACTCTTGTTAAACATGTGTAATAATTCGTGCCTTTCACTAATTAGTTGAATTAGAATTGATGTCCCCCATTTATTTTTTGGAAATCTTTCAGGCTTCGCTTTTAACCAAATACCCTGCCAGCCTTTCAATCACAGCATACTCATATGCTTTTGGAGCTTTGTTGATAGTTCTTACAGCTCTCTTTATGACGAATGAATCAACTGACTGGAGATTGACAGAATCTGAGCTGTTTGCTGTCATTTATGCTGTAAGTGTTTGTCTGAGGCCAATGTTTGCATGTCAAACTTGTCAAACTATATCATTGTATTGCACAACTTGGGGTAGCTCCTCTAAATTTCTTTGAGTAAGCCCTTTTTGGCCAAATCTTGATGACAAGCATCTTGCATTTTCAGTTTTGTTGATAACTTACTTTTTCAGTTTTGCCAAAAAAAGAAATGCTTAGATCTGAAGATTGATCAATTATTTCATTTTGCTACTATAAAAGGGAACTTCAATGCACAAGACTTCGGCTTTGCGAGAGTAGGGGGAGGGTCATCAGTTATACACAGCCTTCCTTTTGTATTTTACAAGGAGGCCTTTTCCGCGAGTCGAACTCGAACCCTTGACCTTCTAGTGACAAAGGAGTAACCTTACCTGTTGCTCTAAGGCTTGCCCTCTTATTAAATACTATGGGTCATGGAATTCAGTCACAAAGGAGATGCAATATCTATCTGGAATCATGATTTTTTTTTCAAAGATAACTATAAATACTGTGGGTCTTCAATTGCTGCCGATTAGTCCAAAATGCTAGTGCAGAGTGTTGGATTTTAGCTGCTTGTAGTGTTGTTACGTTCCTATCTTTCAACATCAGTCGTCAAAAGGAAAGAAAATGGAATGAAGAGTTAAATGTATGGAGGTGCCATTTAAATTTAGCACTTTTTGATTAATGTCTTGAGTTTAGTATGTTTTGTGGCTAATCTATTAAAAGTTGCAAGTCTTTTGATGTTAGTGTGTGGTTTAGTGCCTGCTCTGTGTCCTTTTTACCCACTTCTCCACCCCATTTCCCTAAGCATATTTCTGTGTTCAGGAGTAACAATTTAGGATTTTTTAGGACTTCTTGTGTAATAGATAATAGCTTTTCTGTTTCACAGTTGAATATTAGAATTCCTGGGCGAACCAAGTAGTAGGGTATAATATAATTTCAACTTTCTGACATGGTTTTTTTCCAGGGTACTGTTGCATCTGCCCTTAATTATGGATTACTTACATGGTCAAATAAGATCTTGGGGCCTGCTTTGGTTGCACTTTACTATCCACTTCAACCTGCTGCATCTGCCATTCTTTCAAGAATCTTTCTTGGAAGCCCTATTTATTTGGGAAGGTTTGATTTTTAATTAGGAACTCACAGTCACTTGTTATATTGATTAACTCGTATCTCTTTATGTATACACTTCTATCACCGACTCTTCACATTGACATTGCCGATTGGATATAAGTAGAAACATTTGTAACATACTTGATTGGAATATGAGTTTCTTTGTGAACAATAATTGTATATATGAGGCAATAACATTTAACAAGCAAAAAGGTTGTAATTGCTCAATCTTATAACGTGTGATGGAATTCTTTGTCAAAGTAAAAAAATTTTGGTTTCTGCGGTTTGTATGCCACCTGAGGCTAGTGCAAGAAGGACGCTTACTTGTGTTTCTCTATCTGGAAACAGCATTTTAGGGGGTTGCCTGATCATTGCTGGCCTTTATTTGGTTACTTGGGCATCCTACAGAGAAAGACAATCATCTGCAACAATTATTACCCATGTTGCTGCTCGGGGCTCTGAACCACTCATCCATAAAGAGGCAGCAATTGACAAGGGTGCGTACCAGATGGGACATATTTTTATTGGAGCTTCTACCATACCGAAATCCAGAGACTAATCATGGAATCATGTTATGTAAATGTTTTGGTATTTAATCTTTTTGAAATCAGCCAAAAATTGAGATTAGATCAATATATGTATCATTACTAAATGATCTTAAGAAATCAATATATCAGTATATCTTAACATTTGCAAGCTCTTCTTATATACAATTCAATAAGTTTCTATTTAGCTAAATACTTAAGAAAAGGAAACTGAGTTTGGAATGTATTAATCCTTTCCATGCAGTTATGTAGAGAGGCTTTCTTGCCAATTAACGGCAAGGCTCTCGTCTTCACTTCCTTTCCTCTCCCAGAGTTTACTGAACACGCTATCATGAAGGTGGAGGGAAAACTTTGAAGGAAATATAATGCTTTCTGAAGAAGTTGGGATATGCAGGTTACTTGAAAAGTGGAAAAGTGATGAAGCCAAAATACTATTTCCAAAATGATCTCTTGATACGCTTAAAATTGTCATTGCAGCTATCACATCTGATCAGCATGTAGCCCTTACCAGTTTCCTGAATTCTCAAAGCAGTAGTCGGCAGTTGTACGGATATAGTTCTAATACTTTCCCGTCATAAGTGAAAGACTGAATCTTTTCTCTTGTTGTTGCTGTTGCTTTAGTATTAAATAATAGCAGATCTTCTCTTTTGTCACTTGGACTGGAAAATGAACCATTTGGAGGAATTTTAGTACTTGTTATAGTTAAATCTTGTTGGTTCTCTATCCCAGCACATTCTGGTTGCTGGTTTTCCATCATTTTCTGTCTCTAACAAATGGTTGGTAAGAAATGAAATCAGGTGGTGGGTAAAGCACAAAAAGATCATGACATCTTCAGTTTCTTACGTAGCAGGAATCAACTCTAGATGTCATGATTTTCTGATTTGTTCCCACTCTGTTTAAGCTTTTCTTTTCTGCTTTTACTTGTCATGATTTGTACCCTACTGTAGATGGGGGTTGAGCTTTATTCTCAGCAAAGTAAACCCCTTCTGGCCCCTTATCTACTGCTTAAGGTGTGGTTTTGGGTGAGTGTAAAACAAAAGAAGACTACTACTATAGTCTATAGGAAAAAGGGAATGCAAATTATGAAAGAAAAAGAAACAGTGGTTATTGTAAAAGAGCATCTCTTCCTTCCTTCTCTGGATATTCTAGTGGATTTGAGGCTTGTTTGAACTAACATAGAGCCAACTATTGTGTAAACCTCCCATCCATGTGATTTTGATATCAGTTAGAAGAAATATATGTTCATAAAATTATCTAATAAATCAGGAGTACTTTGGTTATTTATTATAAACAAGACAGTGTTTAAATGTATGGGCTATGGTGATTGATACTAAATAATTATTACATTTAATTTTGTAATTTGTACTTTTATAATATTATTTTATGATCACAAAATTTTCTGTCATATTTATTCAACGTGTTAAAATTTAATAATTTTATTTTATGTGGAATAAGAAATAGAGAGCTAATAAAATATGATGGTGAAAGAAAAGAGTAAAGTATGATAATTAAAATAGAAAGAAATCAAATTAGTTTACAGCATTAACTAAGTAGTCAGTATCATCTCAAAATTCAGTGTTAATTTTTTAATCAATTTAAAGAAATGAATTAGTTAATATTAAAATAAAAATAAGAAGAGGTATGAAAAATTGTCCCAATTCTAAGAAATATCATATCTAATTTGAAATGATATTTTTTTATTTATACCTCTTACTGCATATTTACATTTAATGATTATATGTATTTATAGATCTGTTTAGATTAAAGTTGTAAATATTTCTTTTAATACTTTTTTTAAAATTAATGTCCATTTTAGTGTTGTTTTCGTTTTGACAAGAGAATAACATGATGGATGGTCTTGCAATTTTGTTTTGTGCTTTGGAATGTGCGACCAACCAGCAAAACAAAGATTGGTTCTAAGCTTTTATCAGCACTTCCTAATCAGTTGCAGTTTTTGACTACTCATAATCTAATGAATCGTCATACCATTGGCTATTTAGTTTTTAATCAATTGAAAGAAAAAACAATTGTCCTTCATAAGATTAGATTTCCACTTTCAGACATATGATGGGAGGAGAAAACTTTCCTCAGTTTGGAAGTCACATACCCAATTTAATAAGTGAACAAAAGGTTATCCAAATATACACTAAGTTTAACCTTATTTGTAAGAGAAAATGGAATCACAAAATCTAATGGTCTTAAAGAATGGTATTGGACATGATAATATAAAATCTTACACTTTGTAGAGCTTAGTGGGATACTGTCCTCCTCCTATGTCCATGGATGATGTTTGAACTACAAATTAGGTGAGTTTTCAATAATTAATGCCTATAATAACAATAACCAATGAAAGGAAGAAAATGGGGGTGAAGATGTTAATTTTTTAATATATAAGAGCAAACAAAAATACCAATTGGGAATTTTTAAGAAGATCTAAAACATGAAAAATAATTATTTACATATTATGAAATTAAGGAAAAAAATTGAAGAAAGAAAAGGTGAGAGAGTGGGAGCAGAAAAAGGGGGTTTACCTGTAACACTAGAAGTCTGCCTCCGCCTCTGCCTCTGCCTCTGCCTCCTTTCGTAACACTTCCTTTCGGATCTCAAACACAAACAACTCTTTTCTTTCTTCTAATTCTATTTTTCTCGGGAAACAAACAACACTATAACTAAACCTCTCTTTTTTTTTTCAAACTCGTTCCTTCTTTGCTCAAATCTTCATCGCCTATACTGTTACAATATCATTGTCACCCTTCTCTCTGCCAAGTTTAAACCTTTCTCGATCCGCTTTGATTCTCGGACCCAGGTAAAAATCTCTCTTTTTCTTCCCAAGAACAAATGAATTTGGATTGATGGAAAATGTTTGCTCGATGAGATTTTCTTCCTTTTCTTGGTGTATTTGTAAATGTGTTTCGTTTTACTCAGTCAAATGCTATGGTTGTAGGTTTCTCAATCAAGTGTGGCGCTTTCTGTGTAGAGATCCGACTTCTTTGTTTTGTTTTTTAATTTTATTACTTCATTTGCTGCTCGGTTCCATTGTTGATTTGTCGGTCTATAACCCTCAGTTACGATGTACAAACCAACAAGTTAATCGATTGGCTCGTTAATGAAACCCCTGACAACTCAACGATTGCATGCTGGGGAACACACCAGAAATCCACAAAAATGGAATCTTGGAAATAAATCATCATACCATCAACGGAGATAGAATAACGTTGTAATAACACATGTTCTCTTGGGCTTTTAACCTTTTTACACTAGTAACTAGATTCCATAATGGAAAATTTGCAAACAGGATTGTGAAGATTTGACTGGATGTATTGCCAATGTGGTTCTTGGTCTTTATTGATGGTGCTGGTGCATTTCCAACTGCAGTTCCTACCAGCGGGACTTGAAGAATACTTTTCCAGTTAATTTTAGTCTGCTGGATTCTTGGCATTCAATCAGGAAACCGGGTGCTGGGACCAAATCCTTAAGTAGATTGATTTCTGGCCTGCGATGAACAAATTGCTGATATTTCAACTTTTCAGAAAAAATGTTGTTTGGTAGAATAGCTGATCTGTTTTCTGCCTTGAGAAGTTATATTGCAGTCTCTAAGTCGGCTACAGTTCCATACACGTCAACTGGCTTGGCACCTGCAGAAACTACTGATCATGGGTTTGGCTTTTCCAGCTCTGTAAATAAGAGCAATTTGCGGCTCTCGTCTTCTCTTCAAGATTTCACATCGTTTAATCGTCTTGATCTTGAAGAAAGGGATCTGAACTTTGTAACTGACAGGAAGCCTCATTTGTTACAGAGAGAGAATGCTGGGTTGAGCTTCTCTAAGGAGAAAGCACTTGCTGGTGGAACCCCACTTGTAAGGAGGAAGTGGGTGCAAATGATCTTGATTCTCTTGTGCCTTATACTGATTGGCTTCCTAATATATCTGATTACCTTGTACATTTATTCATATTGGTCTCAGGGGCAATCAAAATACTATGTTGTTCTTGATTGCGGAAGTACTGGAACTCGTGTTTATGTATATGAGGCATTAGTTGATTCAAAGAAAAGTGGAAATCTACCTATTTCTCTAAAATCATATACTGAAGGTCTTTCGGGAAAGTCAAGTGGACGTGCGTATGATCGCATGGAGACTGAACCTGGGTTACATCTTTTGGCTCATAATACATCTGGTTTAAAGGGTGCTTTAAATCCACTTATTCGGTGGGCTGAAAATCAAATCCCAGAACATGCACATAAGACTACCTTTATTTTTCTTTACGCTACAGCTGGGGTTCGCAGACTGCGCAGTGCAGACTCAATATGGCTTCTGGACAAGGCATGGTCCATCTTGAAGCAATCTCCTTTTGTCTGCCGCAGAGAATGGGTTAGGATCATAAGTGGCATGGAGGAAGCATACTATGGATGGATTGCTCTTAATTATCGTAAAGGTGTACTGGGGGCCAACCCCAAGAAAGCGACATTTGGGGCACTTGATATGGGTGGCTCCTCACTGCAAGTTACTTTTGAGGGGAAGAAACATGCACGACATGACGCTAGCTTAAACCTTAGAATTGGAGCTGTTAACCATCACCTTAGTGCCTATTCTCTTCCAGGCTATGGTTTAAATGATGCATTTGACAAGAGTGTTGGTCATCTTTTCAAAAGACTTCCCAGTCCAGATTTAGCAATGGGAAATATAGAAGTAAAACACCCATGTTTACAGTCTGGCTACCAAGAACAATACACCTGTTTTCACTGTGCTCTTGATCGACAAGATAGTGCAAGTCCTGCTACTGAGGGAAGAAACCCCGGTAAAGGACTTAAATCAGGAGTTAAAGTGCAGCTTATTGGTGCTCCGAATTGGGAAGAATGCACTTCACTTGCTAAAATTGCTATTAATTTGTCTGAATGGTCTGGTCAAGTTCAGGGAATTGATTGTGAGTTGCAACCTTGTGCTCTTCCTGATGGTTTGCCACGTCCGTATGGTCAGTTCTACGCTATATCTGGCTTCTTTGTGGTTTATAAATTTTTTAATTTGACACAAGAAGCTGCACTGGATGATGTTTTGGAGAAGGGTCAAGAGTTTTGTGAAAAGACTTGGGATGTTGCAAAGAACAGTGTTCGACCACAGCCTTTTATTGAACAATACTGCTTCAGGGCACCCTACATAGTGTTTCTTCTGAGAAAAGGCTTACACATCACTGATAATCAAATTATTATTGGTTCTGGAAGTATTACTTGGACATTTGGTGTTGCCCTGCTTGAAGCCGGGAAGGCATTTTCTGCTAGATTGAAACTTCATAGTTATGAATTACTTCAAATGAAGATACATCCAGTTGCTTTGCTTACCATTCTGTTTTTCTCATTGATTTTGCTAATTTGCGCATTATCATGGGTTGGCAATTGGATGCCG
The DNA here is from genome assembly GCA_024520975.1 of Erythroxylum areolatum. Lineage (NCBI taxonomy): Eukaryota > Viridiplantae > Streptophyta > Magnoliopsida > Malpighiales > Erythroxylaceae > Erythroxylum > Erythroxylum areolatum. The sequence continues at coordinate 15,285,800 of JANIJH010000005.1, read as the reverse complement.
AGAATTTTCCGGAGATCATATCTTCCGCTTTTCATGCATAACAGTGCATCTGCCTCATCTGTTCTCAGCATCCCATCTCCTTTCCGGTTTCAGCGGTGGAGTCCTATTAGCTCTGGTATTACTATTTATAACCTCTGATTTTGGTATAATTAAGACGTGTTGGTTAGTGATGATGTTTGGTACCCATTGGAGATACCCCATTTATGTTTAGCATGGATAAGGCCTTGTGGCATTTTGGTTCCATCTGACTAACCTTATGATCAGTTTGTTCAACTTCAACCTGGTTGTAACTGATTTAGTTTAGAATATTATCATGTGTAGATGGTGTACTCTTTGCTGGACTCTGTAGATAATGAAAACGTTGAATTTCAGGGGATGGAAGGGTGAAGATGCCACTTAGTCCAACAGTCGCGGGTAGCCAACAAAGGCCATTTGGCTTGAACCATGGGCTTGGTGGTAGTAGTATCCAGCTTATGGAGTCTTCTTTATACCCATCAACCAGTGGTGTTTCGCACAGTTATTCCGCAAACAGCTTGGGACAGATGATTGAGAGTAGCAGCATGGGTTACATCTGGTCTCCGCACCGAAGTCAGATGAGTCTTCAAAGTAGGAGATCACAATCTCGAGAAGACCTCAATTTGTCTCTGGCTGAGACGCATATTGCCAAGGTTTAGGGTGTCGTTAAGCTTTTAAATTATGGTATTACCATACTTCTTTCTTTACCAGACTACAGTGCTACATGACCTAAATTTTAACCTATAGTTTTGTTTCATCTCAGTCTTAAACATTTTTTTGTAGCATAGCGAACTTGGAGTAAAAATTAAATCAACAGAGTTAGATTCTTTGTTCTTCATCTTATCTCTCATTCTCTTGTTTCTTTCATCCCTCAAATCTGTTACCTTCGGCAAATTGGATGTATAAAATGTTTTTGACAATAATTTCCTTAAGCTCAGAGCCTAATGCATTTGCTGTTATGATGTATACCATCATCATCGTCAACATTTTATGGAGTTAATGATTAGCTGCTGTAACTGTTGAGTTATTGTGCTTAGCTTGGTGCTCCTCTCTTTTTTTCGAAAAATGAGTTGCTATTACCAAATCAAACACCACCGTGTAATAAAGCAATCTTGTTATCGTTGCTATCTCTATATCCCTATAAGTCCATGAATACCCGTTTGAGGTTGCTTCTATATGGCCATTAAAGTTTCCTCCTAGAATAACTTCCAGATTAGGAGGAATTTGATGAATTGCCTCATTTAGTTTGTCCCAAAGTTAACACTTAATTTGTTTTCTCAACCTACTTAGGGTGCATAAGTACACACTATATTCACCATAATCTATAAGGACAAAATCCTATTATTAGTCTTCTTTACTCTCACAACATAAGATACGAGTTTTTTTAACAATCAAGATACGTACTTCATTATGTTGCCTCGAATTATTATTAGAAGTCAAAGCTACCATGCATACCCTAATACCCAACATAAGCTATACAGGATAAGTTTAACAAGTCCCTAATATATATATCTAGCAATAAGATTTAACCCCCACCAATTGAATTTGTTCATAGAATGGTGAATTATGGAATAGGAATGAAAGGATTACTAATGAAACACTTAAAATAAGGAACTATTAGAGTAGCTAATAAAAGTAATCAAATAAGCCTTACTAATACAACACTAGGACAAAGCTAGCAAAAATGAAAAGGAAGAAGAGAGTAATCAACATATATATAAGGAAATTAAAACAAGTATCTATTATTAGTTCGACATAACATAATACGCCAAGCCAGACTAAAAAAAACTAGATCACCAAAAACAAGATATCTAAAGTTATCTTGCTAATAATTCACAAAATCAATCAAAAAATTACAAAACAACTTCAACCCAAAAAAATAATTAGTCACTTAAAGCTACCATATGAATCTCAAACATCAAAATCAAACCACGAAGCTTCAAGAATTAAGAGAAGTGATGGGTTTTGTTTGTAGACAGAAGAATAGTCTTAGATGTTAGCCAGAAACAAAAAGCTCTGATTCTAATTTGAAGAAGACTTGCAGTTAGAAAAAGACTTGGAAGTTCAAGGGATTTTCATTAGCCCAGAAAAAGAGACCCTTGTAATAAAGCATTTATTATCTAGTGAACTTATACTAAAGGATCCATATATTCTACAATAATCTATACTAAATACCGAAAACAAGTAAAGAGGGAGAAATACATTTTTGGAGAATAAAAAAGAAAAACCAATTCTTTTTTCCAAAGAAAAATTGTGGTCATTTTTCACGAAAATGAAATCACAAAGCAGAAAAAACAGCTTTTTAAGACGAAACAAGTTTTGAAGGATTTATAGAAACAAAGAAAACTGGATAAATGTCTAACCTTTCATATAAAAAATTAGGGATAAACTTGAAAGCAAATGTAGTTTTTGGAGTCCAAGTGACAAAAGAGACGAAGCAAGAATTGGCATCAAAGCTTGGATAACGAAAATTCCAAGAATGAGTTTTGGAATTAGATCTTATTAATCTAGGCTTCAAGAACTTGACAACGATACAATTTAAGTATTCTATGATTTGTATTTAATATTATTAGACTTTTGTTTTTCTTTCTTTTTATGTTTATCTATTCTTTGTAAAAATTATTAGTGAGCTTGTTTGAAATCAAAAGGTGGTTTTGTTTAGAAATTTATGTTCTTTTACTTTTTTAAAAGGAAGTTCCTTCTCATATTTTTGTAGTTCACTCTTTTATTAGACTTAATTTTTGGCTAGGTTCAAAATTTTTAATTGAAAAATATGTAATATAGTGGAGCCTAAAACCTAGTTATTGATCTTACTTGGAAGGAGGAAAATTTAAGCGAAAAGTATTTTTTGCCTTTACTTATTTTAATTAAGATAAGGAAAAATAAAAATGATAAAAGGTTTAATTTGAGGAAAAGCAGGGCCTCCAAGTTAGCAAGCTACAAAAGCTTTTTGTTGGAAAGTTTTGTGTACCCTTCTCTTTATTGAAACTTCTTATTATAAAGAAAAACAAAACAAACTCAACTAAAACTAAGTTACTATATAGCAACTTATTAATGGTAAAAAATAGTAACAATAAATTAGAATTAAATGGACTCCTAAAGTGACTAAAAAATAGCTAACTAACTTGTCTAGAACTTTGTATATGAACTTATTAAAATTGTGATACATAATCTAGTCAATGAAAAAGCATTGAACACATAACATTCCTTCCCCTTAAAGAGCACACTTATCCTCAATTGTTATCTCTGGAAATGAGAGCAAAAAATCTCCTTTAGTTTCCCACATAGCATCTGTAGGTGATAACCCTTACCAGTACAAAAGGACCTCCCTTTTTCCTTCTTTAGAACACCTTTTCAAGATTACTTGTAGAGTGCAAACAAACAAATCAGCGCCAAAGAGTCTTAAATTGGTTTATTATCTCCCACTTTCTTTTTAAGCCAAGGAATATGAAACATAAGATGGACCTTGAATCCTTCAAGCAACTTGAGCTTATAAGCCACACTTCTACTTTTTGAATAATTTCATATAGGCCACAAAATCAATGGGACAACAAAGAATGAATGCTAGTGTTTTAACAATACTCTGCCTAAGCAAGCCAACGAACCCAATCACTTGGTTTATGACTTATGAAGCATCTAAGATACATTTTAATTGTTTAATTCACCACTCCCATTTGTGCAGCAAGTTGAGGGTGATAAGTTGGACTAAAATTAAAACTTATCCTTTACAACATGAAAAGTTCTCTCTAAAAGATATTAGTGAAAGTAAAATCTTTGTCACAGAATATGTTAATAGGCATCCTATACAACTTGAATTGTACTCCTAAAATAGTTAAGCTATTGTGGTAGTTGTGAAGATGAGATAGAGCAATATAATAAGCAAATTTCGAGAGTATATCTACAGGCACATAAATTGTTATTTTTCCCTTAAATGAAGACAAACCTTCAATAAAAACTATTGATAAATATGGCCAAAGTTGTTAAGGAATGGGAAGTGGTTGTAACATACTTATTGGATTGAGATTCTCCTATTCATATCATTGACATGTATCATAGTTCCTGATAAAATCTCTGATGAACTTTCTCGTTCCTTTCTAACAAAAAACCGATATGATCCTTGACATGGTTTTATGGAAACCTTCATAGGTCCTTGAATGAAATTCTTCTATAATTGTAGGAACCAAAGGTAAGTCATATAGTAAATAAATGCAACCTTTGAAAATAGAGAATACTTGCTTAAACTCCTATGGACCTATAGCTTCTCTTTAATTACATAGGCGCAATGCAATATTTTGCTTAATTTCTTCCTTAATTAGCTCTAACCAGTTAGGGCTTTTACAATCTTGCTAAGCCAATGGCAATTGATAGAGTTGTTATTTAACAAGCTTGAACATCTGTTTTGATTTGTTCCTTTAGTCCACTCATAAAGCAATTGACTTGTTGAGTTGTCATCAACTTCCTAGCTTTTAATAGCAACTTTTCCAATTGCGTTAATACTCCCTTATTATCCATATTTGACAAAGCTTTGTTAAATCACCAAAAAAAGGCTTCAAATTGGGTGGACCAAACCTAATATGAAAGTTACTTTTGAAGCCTTCCCATGTGATAAATTGATTTTCTTCCTTCAATACTTTTGAACAATAATTGAGGTTTTCCTTTAAGATTGATAGATGCAAGCATCACCTTCTCTATTTTTGAAGTGTGATAAAATTCGAAGAATTGCTCAACCCTACAGATCCAACTTATTGGATCGTCTTCACCATTATAATAAGGGAAATTCATCTTAAGGAGGTAATTAAAGTCTAATTAAGTTATGTCATTGTTGGTGGCAACACATCCACCTTATTGATCAAGTGAACTCTCACTTGTTTTTGAAACAATACAAGTTGTCAACTGATTAAATTGAGTATTTATAGCTTCAAACTTACATTTCCTTTCAGACTTTTTCTTGCCCCCACTAATAAGGAGTTAACTTTATCTTCCAAGTGAACAAGTCTCCACTCCTCCATGCCTAGCTTTGATACCTAATTGGTATGTCGAGGAGCCTGTGATAGACAATTTTGTCTTTCCCATAAAGTTGGACGATTATTAATTGCATTTTTTGGTTTTTAAGTAAATTATCAGTTAAGTTACATAATTTGATCTAGATAAAGATAATAAAATGACCCAATAAATAATCTAGATTAATGGGTCAAAGTATAGGTAAAAATGGATCCCAATTAATGTGAACCGGACTCATATCGGCCTTCTGATTGGAAAGCCTGATATGGAAGCTATATAAACGTTAAGGTCTCCTACAGTTACTTATATTAATCGTAGGAATAAAGAATCTCTGACCCATTAAGAGAGCTTACGTATTAAGAAAACTATAGAAAGACCTAGCCCATGTCCCGGAGAGAACTTTCCACCAAATATCCAAGAGGTTCATGATCGTTTAGAGCTCAAAATCGACATCGGAATCAGAGATGGAACTGAAATCAGGTATTCCACATTACCTTCATTTTTTATCCTTTCATGTAGATCCGGGGTACATAATAAGGTCTATACTACATATTACATGTGGTATCAGTGTTCGGGATAGCATGATAATCGATCGAAAAAGGAATATGAGACATTTTGAAGTCAATTTTGAGTAAATTTTCATGCAACAAACTTGCTATGAGGGAGATGCATGAGGTTTTCGTGTCTCGGGAGGTCAATTCAGTATCCGGTGACATACGATAGTCACTCTACTAAGATTTTTCTTTTGTGAAATTCTCAAATGAAGTTTTCAGAGAATGTCTTCAGCACGAGTGTGTGACAATGAGACTGTGTATTCGGATTTTTGCATTTATTGATGTTACATTATCACATGTTATATACCCATAAAGAATGTGAGAATAACATAAAGATGTATCCTTGGTGTTTGTAGACTTTTTGAGTACTGATGAGAATGTAGTCACTATAGTGACCTTTCGAGTCAATATTTTGAATTGTTTTGCTTACACATTAGGAGATGTCTCTAGTCTCATGTTTGGTTATTTTGCCCATAGGTGTTGGCCTTACATAAGATTTTGAGATGTGCATAAAGGCATAAGATAGAGGAAAGTCGTTGCTTGAATGATCTATTCACTCACAGGTGGTAATGTCATGAGAGTTGATTATTTCTACTCTGATCGCTTTTATGTGTGGAGGTGCATATATTATGTATTCAGCCCAAAGGTGTTTCATAATATATGTGACTAGATTTTCAGTAAAGATACTATTCAATGACTTTAGTATCGTTGTTATCCTACATTTGTGCTGATTTAAAGATTATTATCATAAAGTCACCTTTTCAGTCAATAAAATCAAAGTCACTATTGAAACCCTGACTAGTTTCAATACAAAGAAGAGGACGGAGGATGTATTGAATGCTATAGAGATAGCTATGGTTGATATGACCATACGGACGAATAAGCCATCTCCACCTACATCTATGATCTTGAAAACTCATAAAGCAGCCTATGAAGCCTAGGAGCGGTCTAACAGATTGTGTCTGATAACCATTAAGAGATCCAATCATAACCATCTACTAAGTGGACTTTCGGACACAGACATAGCGAAGGAGTTTCTTGATAATGTCTCCTAGAGGTACACAGCCTCATATGGTGTTGAGATGAATGCCTTGATGAAAGAATTATTCTCCATAAAGTATATGGAAAAAAAGGGGAATAATGGAGTACATGTCGAGAATAATTCATCTTTACAGTAGATTGAAGATGTTGGGATTTTAATGCTTTGATAGCCTATTTTGTTGCTGAGGAGGAGAAACTAAAGTTTGCTACTCCTACAATCCTCGAAGCAACTAATGGGAAGACAAAAAAGAAGCTTGTTAAGCTCAAAGGTAGAAAGTTCAAATCTTCTCCACATGTTGAAGTTGGTCAAACCAGTGCTGATGAAGGTCCTAAGGACATAAATAAACCAGTAGTGTGAGGTTTAAAAGGAACAAATGAGACCATCAGGTTACTCGTTGGCTTGTCAATTTATGAATCTACTTTGCAATAGTCGCATTAAGTACGTTGTGGCTATTTAGTGGAAATCTGATCAAGGTGTTTCCATAATGCAGTGGTTCATATATAGGATAAAGCCAAATAAAGAAAAGCCAAATAAAGAAAAGTAGGAACTGATGACTTATTGAAATAAAGAAGTGGAAGTAATATCTATAGGGGATATATGTACTGAACTTTATAGTAAGGTTCATTTGGGTTTTGCACGATACTTTTTATATATGATTTTTTGATCAATTTTGGACAAAAAAACGTTGATGCATTGCATTTAATACTTCTGTTGTACTGTTGTTTAATGCAAAACATAATGGTACAACTTTCTTGTCATATGGTTTATATAGAATTTGTCTTACCCCGAATTAGATAAATACTTCTTTGTATCTTGATAAATGAGTTATGGACCCTGATAAATGAGAAGTCATACATGGTGTGACATAAAAGTTTAAGCTATATTTCTAGAGTTAGGGTTAAGAGATTGATCAAGGAAAGCATTTTTCAATTCTAGATTTTGATGATCTGGGAACATGTGTTGATTGTTACAGGCGTAAGTTAACTAATAAAGATATTTAGATCAACTCATACTTCTGGCTGTTGAGTCTGATACATAAAGATATCGGTAGACCTTATATAATTGCATAGTGCAATTCTAAATGTATTCTGATATTTATTGATAATTATTCTCATTACAGTTATATGTTCTTGCTTAACGACTGAAGGTTGAGAACCAATTAGGAAAATTTATCAAGATAGTCAGATTTGATCGTGAAGGAGAATATCATAGCAAATATGGTGTTTTAGGACTTTAAGAGGTCCGTTTGTCAGATATTTAGAATCAGTTGAAATAGTGACTAAGTTCACTATGCCGAATAGTTCTGAGCAAAATGGTGTGTTGTCAAAAGGCATAACAACACCCTAAAGGACTTGAAGAAGTCAATGCAGAGTAGGACTAATCTACCTAATTATCTAAAAGTTTGGAAATACAGCCTTGCACACATTATTTTATGGGCCTACCCTACTGAGGGAGTATAATTCTTATAAAAAAAATATTGCATACTTGTTCCCCTCATTTTCATTTAGTAGGATATCTTGACCACTTTAAGGCTACAGCTTTTACTGTAGAGAAGGAGGGACTAGAATAGTGGAGTCACAAACAGCTATGTTTTTGGAATACCATGTCTATGATGATTGTGGGCCCTTTGACTTTTCAAATGATGGACAGATACTACAGTAATCACGTACCCACTACTCATGCAGTTAGATCTAGTAGATATAGTTCATTGTATCGTGCCTGTATAGGAACATACTTGTAGACACAAAGATTCCTGGTGAACAAGATCTAATACAGTTAAGTAAATTCACTGGAGTGAGAAGACCTGCTATCTCATCTAATTACATAGTCTATCAGGTGTATTGGATTATGTTATTAGACATGTTACAGATCTAGTTACTTTTATAGAAACTGTTTCTAGACCCAATGCAAATGTGTAGTGGGATGCAATGAATGATGAGATGCAAGCCATGAAGAAAAGTAAGGTCTAGGAGTTAGTTGATTTGCATTGGAACTGCAAACTCGTCAGTTGTAAATGAAGTTTAAGATCTAAAGGATTTTAGGATAAAGTTAAGCGATTTGTGGGCTTGCTCAGTTGCCTAATGGTTTACTCAGAGAGAAAAGTTAATTTTATGTTACCTTTTCTCTCGTATCCTTGTAGGATACATTTTGAGTGATTAAGGCAATTGTAGCTCATAATGATACAAAGTTACATCAGATGGCTGTTAAAACTATTTTACTGAATAAAAACCTTTATGAAGTGATTTATATGGTACTACCTGAAAGATTTAAGGATCTAGATAGAACTGACATGGTTTCCACGTTATGCAAATCAATATATGGTTTACAACAAACCTCCTAAAAGTAATACCTTACATTTGATGAGGTTGTGGCCTCTTTCAACTTCATGGAAAATAAAGTTGGAAAGATGCTTGTACTATGGAGTCAAGGGGAGCAAAGTTATTTTCTTATTACTGCATATGGATGATATATTACTCACGTCAAATTATTTGACCATGTTGTATAAGGTTAAGTAACTTTTGGTCAAGAACTTTAACATAAAGGACCTTGGTGTAGCATCTTCTGTCCTAAGTATTCAGGTTCACCAACACAAATCTCAACACTCATCAGATCTCTCATAGAATGCATACATTAAGTATGTGTTACAAAGGTTTAATACGGTTAGCAGTAAACCTGTCGTAGCACCTGTCTCTCATAATGAGAGCTAATCTTTAGTACAGTATCCAAAGAATAAAGTGAAGAGAGAGGTTATAAGGAATGCTCCATATTCTAGTACAAAGGATAGCCTGATGTATGCTCGGCTATGTACTAGATAGGACATTGCATTCATTGTTTGACTATTTGGTCAATATCTGGTTAATTCAGTTATAGACCATTTGAATGCAGTCTAGCGAGTGTTGAGATACTTAAAAAATTAATGATTATAGGTTGACATATATAAAAGTCAACAGATTAAACCTCGTAAGGAATTCAGATTAAGATTTTAGCTATGTGTTCGGATGATCAAAGTCCACTTAAGGTTACAGTTTTAAGTTTGCAGATGGTATAATGTCGTGGAAGTGTGTTAAGAAGACATAGGTAACTTCCTAGACTATGCATGCAAAGTGCATGCCATAGGACTACTTCACAAACGGTTTAGCTTAGAAACTTGATTTCTGAGTTGTATGTGGTTAATTCAATGACTATACCCATTTAGTTATACTGTGGTAATCTTCTTGCCATGTTGTTTAATAACAACAAAGAATATCACAGGGTTTTAACATTTAAAGATCAATTATTTGCTCATAAAGTTGTTGATACGAAAAGGTGACATTAAGGTGTGAAATATTTAAAGACTGAGGAACTGTAAGTCGATCCTTTAACTAAAAGACTTCACCCTTTATTGTTTGTGACACAAGTATATAGTATGGGTGTTTTGATGTCCACAGACACTATTAGTTAGGGGATCGTTATGTTTGCTCCATGTACATTTGTACAATTTGATGTATTATGACGGTGTGATGGTTCATCGATAAAGATGATCATCATTTATCTCAGTAATACGTGTTGTCATACATTATCATAACACATATAAAAGTCTTACGATTTGTGTCGATCTTAAGCATTTAAAAGTCATTAGGCATATATGTAGATTAACCTTGTGCCTATGTCATTTAGACGCATATAGTTTTATTATAGATATCTATGAACTTTGACATGACATAGGGAGATATAAGTTTTTAATCCCATAAAGGTGTTCTTTGATGCAGTTTAACATTCAGTTGGAAAATATAAAGATTTTCTCTAATGCAGTTTAGCATTTGGTAAGAGGAAACAAGTTTTCTCTAATATTCTTTAGCATTCGGTGAGAGAAAACAAGATTTCTCTAATGCAGTTTAGCATAAAGTTGGAGAAATCGAGATCTACAAATAAAGATGATATAATTTAGATCATAAAGGTATCATCCTAGTTTGCCACACTCCATGTTCCCATTCATGTTAGTGAGGTATTAGGTATTTGTGATTCTATTAGATTTGCGTCATATATGACACATGCATCTGATACTTTTCGATATTGAAAGCCTTGTAGGACAAAATGATGGACTTTCATTATCTTTGGATCAAATGTTTTGTTTTTAAAACTTAGTTGACTAATACAGCAATGTGGCTTAATCGAGTTTTTAAAATGTTTTTAAACTAGAGTCAAAAATGTAGTTAATGCTTGTCCAAATGAGAGATTATTAGACAATTTTGTCTTTCCCATAAAGTTGGACAACTATTAATTGCATTTTTTGGTTTTTAAATAAATTATTGGTTAAGTTACATAATTTGATCCAAATAAAGATAATAAAGTGACCCAATAAATGATCTAGATTAATTGGTCGAAGTCCAGGTAGAAAATGGATCCCAATTAGTGTGGACCGAACTCATATCGATCTTGTGACGAAGAAGTTCGATATAAAAGTCATATAAAGGTTAAGATCTCCTGCAGTTGCTCATATCAATCATAAGTATAAGGAATCTCTGATTCATTAAAAGAGTTTACGTATTAAGAAAACTGTAAAAAGACCTAGCCTATGTCCCAGAGAGCACTTTCCACTAAAAGTCCCGGGAGGTTCGTGATCGTTTGGAGCTCAGAATCAGAGAAAGAACCGAAATCAGGTATTCCACATTACCTTTATTTTGTATCATTTCATGTAAATCCGAGGTACATAATAAGGTCTATACTACATATTACAAGCTAACCCTGAGATTGGTTATCACTCTTAAGCTAGAAGAAGGGAAATTTAATGAAGAGGCCTCTACCTCTTTTCATCAAGATACGGAAAAAAATAAAAACGAAGAAAGGTTTAACTCGAGGAAAACCAGAGCCTTCAAGCTAGCAAGCTAACAAAATATTTTTGTTGGAAGGTTTTATGTCCCCTTCATTTTATTCATAGTCCCCATTTATACAATAAAAGAGAACAAACTCAGCTAAAACTTAGCTAAATTTGACTAAAACTACGTACAGAAGACTGATTCACATTGTGATGCATAATCTAGTCAATGAAAAAGCATTGTTCACGTAACATAATGTCAATAAATAATGCAAAATAAATGCCGAAATTATCTTTTCAAGTTACAAAACACTATCTAATTTTCGTAAGACAATAGCTTTTAGCAAATTCATTGCTGTATTTTATGTCCAACTAGAAAAATGAAAAGTAGAAGCTTGCAGCTTGGTTTAATTAACATGTGCATGGCCGTCCTTGGTTATATGCACAAAAAGAGTATGGAAGTTACAAAAAATGGTCGTGCGTTTATTAGAATATCTCTAAGTTTACACATTTCTCAGGCAAGTTTCACTCTGCATTGAGATTTCAACTTTTTAAAGATTATTCGTTCCCCCATTCGTTTGACAGTTCCATACCTCCATTATGAAAAAGAGGACGATGCGTCCAGCTGCAGTGGGAGTGCAGGCAAGATCACTGTTATAAAATCTTCACAACTATCTAGACCAAACATGATTTCTCTAAAACTAGCCCTCCTCGTTATACGATTGATTTTACGTGTCAAGACCAAGATAAGTGAAAACCACATAATATTTCAAGACTATAGGCATCTTCAAGCAGAGATGTTGGGCAGTGCTTCAAAGACGGATTTGTTCAAGCAAAAACCACTTAAGGCCAGAGCTTTGGCGACATGTTCTTGAAAAGGTGATCTTGATGTAGATGCTGCACAACGACAGCGGGATTAGAAAACAGCCCAAGCAAAACCTGTAATGGTATTGTCAAGCACAGCCATACTTAGTCATTGTTGTATTGCCTATAAACTTTGCTCTCATTGGAAACTTGCATAGTGTATATACCTCATACGGCTTTGCATTTGCAGGATCTCCGCAGACTAGAGGCTGTATATCTAATACATTTCCAAAAATGCGAATCATAGTTGGGTCAAAAGAAAAAGTTGAACATGATTCACCCAGAAAACGAAATTTGTAGACCTTTAAATCATTACCCAATCAAAAATATGCAATTTGACGCACTTCCACTTAGAATTAAACTCGTACACCACATAATTTTCATCACATATCAGACACAGACCAAAGATAAGCTTCCCTTTCTGTAGCTTGTTTCTCGTTCAACCTCTTGAACATTTGTTTCTCAAATCCTACAGGACAGAACACAAGAAATTAGTTTTTCAAAGAGAAAATTCCCTCACTCTTTATAGACCAAAATTCCATGTTATACCATCTCTGTGTTCTGCATGTGCAAGTGTACTAAATGGAAATGAGCTGACCACCTATTGAAGGGGACTGTCGAAAAACAATTAAAGCATGAATATGTTGATATTATAACATACCATTACTGCGATCAACGCCATCCCAGTGTCTCCCTGGTCGTATGCCATATCTATTTGGTGCAGCATCTAATCCTCTTTTTATCCAGCTGTGACTAGGTATATCTTGGGGAATAACAAAGCCTGATTCTTTCATCTTCTCATTATCCCCTAGGTTCGGAAGAACTGATTCAGAATGCTTTTTCTGCAATATGGCAAAGCGTGTGAAACAGAAACAATTAGCCTCAGCAGAATATTTGGAACTATGGGTCAAAACGTTTAGAATCCCAGTCAAACACAAGGCGAAGCAATCTACTAATTTCAACCAACGCAATAAGAAAGGTATCGTTACCTTGACCAAATGTGCCATAGGATCACCCCATCTTACCCTATCCTTCAACATTCTGTCCAGTTCTGGATCATCTCTGCAGTCAGAAATCCATTAGATCACAACATTACACTGTTCTTGAGCATTTAGCTCTAGTGCTCTACAAATAGGTCACTATTTTTCAACAAGATGACAACATCTGTTTAATCTTGTAACAAGCACTAGGTAGGAGGAACCAAAGGACACAAAGTACAGAACACAAACAAATGTTTTGGTTTGAAAGAAAGAAACAGGTGTTAGTCATTAAGAAGTTGATGGCTATCGTCAAACAGGCTAACAAATCACTTAAACCATCATTCAGTATCAACAAAAAATGAACTATGCCTTCATAAAAGACTCAATTCATTGTTAGTGTTAGGTCTTGGACTAATCATGAACAATAGGAAGAAACAGATGCAGAGTAACTAAACAAATGCCTTCTCCAACTTCTCCCTTTTAATCCACATATTAATTACCTTGTTGCTGGTTGATGGATTTGATATACCAACTACAAGCTTTTTTTTATTATCATCCTTTTAAGGAAATCTTTTTAGGTACGTATCAAGAAATCCTGTCCACTCCAAAAGTAACCATGACTATAATTTACACCTACTACTCACTAAGAAACTAATTTGGTTCACAGGATCAATGTACTGATTTACTGTCCATGAAATCATAGATTCTTTCCAATAGTTATAATAAAAGCTGAGAAATCCAATCTACAGGACCACAGAACAGAACACATATTTTTGAGAGATTCAAACGTGCTTACCTTGTCCTTGCAAATGGCTTCTCTTTCTCAAGTTCTAATTCCTGCAACCTAGCTTCCGCTTCTCGCTTTTGTGCCAGGCCCTTGCCCCACTCCAACTTCTTTTCCTAGTGAAGTCACAATGAACACGAGTATCTTGAATATGTATCTATGACATTGACAGAACAGGCTTTACAGCATACTCAAGGTATAACATAAATACAGAATGTTGTGGTCAATATACATGCAAGACTTGTGGAATTTAAAAAATAGGACTTCTACCTAACAATCTTGAAAATATGCACACACGATATTCTTATAAGAGTTCCTAGTCTCTCAAAACCTGATGCATTTAGAAAAAAGAAAGTTATTTTGTTCTCATGTTGGTTGAAAAGAAATCGATTTTTAATTATTGGTTCAGCGTTTTTCTAATCCAGAGCCTCTGAAAAGCTTGCAAACGTAAAGTGAAACACTGTAGAATAGGTCAGTCAATGGAAGACCTTCCATCCATAGCTGGAGAGGAAAGAAGATCTAGCTACAAAAACAAGTTATCATCCCTGCTAGTGAAAAAGGGCCAATATGCATCTATTCACCAAAATTTGTAGATGGGCTCAAAGAAATGCCTCCAATTTTGTTCGTATGGTTGGGAGGACGTAAGATAAAGTTTTTCAGCAGTTGTCGCAAGCGCACACATGGGAATGAATCAATCACCTTAGGGATATATATAGTGCTTCTGCCATATCGTACCTATTATGACTAGTTGTATTCATAACTTGTCAGATTGCACACCAGAAGAAATAGTGAAAGTTATAAATGTCATAACACATGTAGGAGGGAATTTTTTTTGCGAAAGGAAATAAGGTATTGTGCATTGTTAGATTGCCAACAAGAGTCACTAATTTCTAACTTAACTGTAAAGCAATTAGCTACTTTAACTGCAAAACTGACTTCTTCCAAACAACATAAATTTGCAGGAGTCAATGTACTATCTCACATATCATTCTAACAAGAAAA
Source organism: Erythroxylum areolatum (assembly GCA_024520975.1). Classification (NCBI taxonomy): domain Eukaryota; kingdom Viridiplantae; phylum Streptophyta; class Magnoliopsida; order Malpighiales; family Erythroxylaceae; genus Erythroxylum; species Erythroxylum areolatum. Next base: position 15,270,763 of record JANIJH010000005.1, on the reverse strand, counting down.
AGGCTCATTGATCTGGAAGAAAGCATTTTATGAGAATCTCAATCCATGAATACTGAAAAACAGTAGTCAGCTTTAGGCCACCAGAACAAGGACAACAATGGAAGTACCAATTTGAGTACATTATGAGAGTCAAGAGTCAAGAATTTTAGATTATCAAAAGTTTAAAGCAATACCTTGGGCTTTTCTTCAACTTTTTGTTTCATTTTCACATATTCTTCCTTTGATATGCGCTCTCCTGCAGCATTGATGATAGAGCAATGAATGAAGCATCAATAATTAAAAGACTCACAACTATCATGTAAGACAGGGTTCAAAAGAATCACTACCTAAACTTCTATTGAAAATTGCATAGTTAACAATCTGTGGCATTGGGGACAGGGATTACAAAAATTTTCCGAAAGCAAATTTTTCTAGAACATTGATAGAACGTTCTGTGCATGCCTGGTGGTATACATTTTGAAGAATGGCATCTACATGTCAAATTGAAGGGATGAAAACAAAAAGAAAGGGATTAGGTCACCTAATATAGAAATTCAATTCCTTCAAAAGGTATGAGCAATTATGGGATTTAAATGACTCAAATAAGAAATCCTGGTCGTTAAGCAGCAACTCTAAAATGTTGATTCAGGGATAACATTTTGCTAAAAAGTAGCATACTTTGCGAGGCAACTAATCAGCCAGAGAGATAAGTTTCTCATCCCTTTTCCACTAGATAAGTTTAGCTAACTAACCTTTTTTACCACGATATACAGGTTCAGCACCTTTTCCACTCAAGTAAGGATCCATTTGTTCAAACCTGGGAAATTTTAAAAGAAATAGAAGTCAATGAGCAAAGTGGATTTACCAGATCTCTTATAACCTACAACTTTTTGGTTCTTGACAAAACAAATAAACTAATTTTAAGGAAAAGAAGCTGTGCATTAGCTAAAATGGGAAATCAAGCACTTACTTCCCCCTCTTATCTCATGTCTCATAAACATTAAGTTCTATTTAAAGAATAAAGGAAAGAAAGTTAAAGAAATTGTCCCTGCAGTTTTAAAGACAAACGATAAAACCTTCTTGGGAGAAGAAAATAAATGCAATCTTTCACACTGAAGAAAACATTCAAAATTCAAATTTTGTAGCATTTACAAATGTTTATTGTATAGGACATGCATTCGTAAGTCCAGTGATGAAAACATCACCCATGGGCTAACGACATCTTACACAAAAATCTGAAGGAATATAGAATCGAAAACTTGGAGAAATTTTTTTTATTGAGGATGCTAATGATCAATAAGGGCCAGCGAGCTTAATACTAGCAAACAAGTACTGAACGTAATCAACAAAAGGAGAAACAAGAAGATACCTCAACAAATCATCCTTCTTAGTTCTGGCAATCTCTTCTTGCATATCACGCCCAGTGATCAATCCAGTTTTTGGCCTCTCCTTTGGGGCATTACCATTCTCATTTGATCGCCTCGGAGGAGACAGATCGCCATCACCTGAGCTCCCAACTTCCTTCCTGCTTTTCCTTGGTGGTGAAATATCAGAACCAGGAGAGTCACCCCGGTGGGCCCCCCGACGGCGATAGACGTCAGAAGATGCCGGCATTTCATATTTTCTCCTTCCAAAATTTTCTAGAGATTGTGCCTGAGGTCGACGAGGTGGTGAAATCTCAGGTCCAGGTGACGGAGTATCACGCCGCTTCCGTCGCGACCGCGAAGGTGATATATCCGTATCTTCTTTTAAACGCTTCAAATCCGGCTCCGGTGAAGGTGTGTCATTCCGAGCTCTCCTTCTCCGCGGGGGCGACAAATCGGAATTCACTCTCTGCCGCTGCCGTGGAGGTGACAAATCCGTATCTTCTTTGGAATGCTTCAATAAAGTCTCTGGTGAAGGCGTGTCATTTCGGTCTCTCCTCACCCGTGGAGGTGACAAATTGGAATTCACTCTCTGCCGCAGCCGTGGAGTTGACAAATCCGTATCTTCTTCTCTTGAAGGCTTGAAATCCGCTTCCGGCAATGTATTACGGCGTCCTTTGTCGGAGTCCTCTTTGAAATCCTTGCCTTCCGCCTCCGGAGACGGTGTATCGTTCCTACTCATCCGTCTTTGCGGCGGAGACATATTGGAGCTTAGGTCGACAGCTTTGGAGAGCGAAACCCAACCGCTCCCATCCTCTGCTATGGCGTTGATAGCCATTTTGGATCTAATCAGCTCGAGCCTTCTCATTCGCTTGACTTCGATGTCTTCATCGACGAGTGGCTTCTCATCAGCTGAATCTTTCTCTTCTTCTTCTTCTTCGAGTTGCACTGGTTTTTGCCAAACAGGATCCTCGTCAACGACTAACACACCAGGCAGCGTCGACGCCGTTTGGGTTTTCTTCTTCTTCTTTTTCTTCTTCTCTTCTTGGGCAGTTTTGCTCTCGTATCGTTTCAAGTAGTCCTTCAGCGAGCTGTGGCCAGAACCTGAAGCTGAAGTCGCCATGGTATGTAACCGAAGTTGAAAGTAGTAAAAGAGAAGACAAATCGCAAGTTCTAATTAAGGAGCAGATTAAGCTACAGAGATTTCTTTTGCTCGCGACACATTCTCCGACATCAAACACAAACATGATGACCATTGGGTTGGGCCCAACTCTGTCGAGAGAAGCCCAACTCAATAAAGTTTTGGATATGATACCCTTATATCAAATGGCCGAGTTAGTGAAGTGTCTGATAAAAATCTCCATTCATTTCAAAGGACTGTAGAATGGAGGATTAGTATGTAGGAGGAGAATGAAATGCTGTATCTTTCAAGTTATGGTTTTGGGAACCTGAAATCATTGTTTGCATGGTTCATGCCACTTGAAATTGACCACTTTTAGAAAAATAATAATAGAATTGATACGAGCGCCACCAAGTACTAAGAACTGTTCATGGCTTCAACATGAATGCTTCAATTTCAAACCCCTTCATTTATTCTGGCAATATTGGATGTCTCTTACATAAACAATTTCTTAAAATTCCAGGACAGGCTCACTGTACAAGTTACATAGTTGTCTGTGCGTGTAATTTATCACCTGATAAGAATACATGAACTCTACCATTCAACGTTATCCAACTGCACCCAGGGACCTTCCTCACACCCTTTATATCCATCTCCCTTCTCAGCTTTTGCTCCTCAATGTGCTCGCCATTTACCGCACATATGTTGCAAAGTGCAACATAGGCGGGTGAATTGGATGGATCCAGCTCAAGGAGTCGCTTGGCAGCACGCTTAGCAATATCTGCACTTCCCTCAACAAAACTGGATGCACCAAGACCAAGCAGCGCCCCCCAAATGCCATGGCTTTGGCTTCCTCGAAAAGGAAGTCCCATGATAAATTCTTCTGCTTCTTTTAGCTTGCCAGCACGCCCCAAGAGATTAATCACGCAAATGTAATGCTCCATACTTGGTTGAACTGCATAAACATCACTCATTGTATTAAATACATCCAACCCCTTACTCACAAGTCCTGCATTACTACATGCTGATAGGATGCCCAAGAATGTAACAGAATCCAGTTGAGTCTCAGTTTCCAGCATGGCTTCAAAAGTTTGCAGTGCAGCTTTTGCCAGCCCATGATGCGAAAACCCCATGATCATGGTGTTCCAAGAAATAATATCCTTAGAAATCATGCTTGTGAATATCCTGTGAGCATCTTCTACCTCCCCACACTTGGCGTACATTGAGATCAATGAATTATTAACAATCAAATGAAGGCCTGTCATCGTCTTTACCAGCATGCTATGCAACTGCTTACCATACTCAAGATATGCCACCGCACCTGTAGCCCCTAAAAGAATTGCATATGTAGAAGTTAGAGGAGAAACGCATTTAGCTTTCATTTCTGAAAAGAGACAGGCAGCTTCTGCAAAAAGTTCATTCTGGACATGCCCTGAAATCATCGAGGTCCATGCAACCGCATCTTTATCAGGCATGCTGTAAAACAAATAGCATGCTTTTTGTAATAATCCAGCACTAAAGTACCCATAAATCATTGAAGTCCACGTTATCTTGTTTCGGTCAGGTAGACTGTTGAACAAGCTTTCAGCCTTCTCCAGTTGTCCAGTTCTAACATAACCATCGATCATATGGTTGCAGGAATGTAGATCAAAATTACAGGACTTCTTGTTAAATATATGATCAGCAGAATCCATTATGCCAAACGAAGAGTACATATGAATAAGGCTCTTACATAATCTACCATCATAATCATCGTATTCCAAACCATTAACAATAATTTGAGCATGCAATTGCTTGCCAAAACAAAGAAATCCTACACCAGTACAGGCATAAGCAAGTGAGATATAAGCCTCAGCATTTGGTTTTACATTTGAGTTACTCTTCATCTCAAGAAAAAGCAGCAAAGCTTCTTCATATAATCCATTCCAAGTGAACCCACTGATCATGGCAGTCCAAGAAACAACATTTCTTCCAGGCATTCTCCGAAACAAACTGTAGCCGTCTCTCACTTCACCTTCCCTGCAATGACCACATATCAAAGTTGTCCAAGTGATTACATTCTTATCATCCATCTCCTCAAACAACATCCTGGCTTCCTTTACCCTACCATTCTCCACTAATCCTGCAATCATAGCATTCCATGAAACGACACTCCTGACCGGCATGGCAGCAAAAACTCTCTTCGCCCCATCCAAATCTCCATTTCTAATCAACCCAACAATCATAGCATTCCACGAAACAACATTCCTTTCTGGCATCTCTTCAAACAACCTTCTAGCCTCCCTGATCATTCCTGTATCTGCATACCCACAAAGCATCGAAGTCCAGGAGACGACATTCCTCTCAGGCATCTCTTCAAACAACTTCCATGCCTCACTCAACCTTCCCCATTGCACATACCCAGCCAACATCGCATTATAACTAACGATATTTCTTTCAGGCATGATATCCAACAGCGCTCGAGCCTCATCAACAAACCCAACTCTCCAATACTTGGTAAGTATCGAAGTCCAGTAGACGACACGTGTGTGACTGCTTCTGCCTGGCATTTTTTCAAGTAAGTTGCGTGCCTCTTGGAGCCTCTGCTGGGAGAGACAACACAAGAGTTGGGAGTCATTGACTGTGAGTATGGGTTTCTGGGTTTTCCAAATTGAATTAAAGAAACGAACTTGAAGATAATAAAAAGGAAGTTCAACGTACTTTAAGGGCCCTGTACAAAGAGCGAGCATCAACAGCTTTTCTCAAAAAGAGACGGTTCAACTGGAGACGCTGTCGTTTAAGGTATATTTTGCTTATTTACTATATAAAGAACCTAGGGTAGCCGGAGAGAAACTTGAGTTTGCAAAGTCAATTCTCGTATCGTCTCAAACTCTTCCAAATTAGCAATGGAGTTCCTGGACGACGATCCCAGGCCAAGATTTCACATGCAATCTCGACCATTCAAATCTTCACCATCCGATCCAGTAACCCATCAAAAACCACTAAGCAAACTTTTTCTTTCCTTTACTGTTGTTTGCTCCTTGCTTTTGTTGATTTTCTCAATCATCTTCCTCCAAATTGAACCCTTTAGATCGCTTCTTTTCTGGGTCTCAATCTCCCTACTCATTGGACCCTTCGCACCGTCGCAGCTCACCGGCGGCGACATTCGCGTTGGTCAAGGCCCAGTTCTCGAGCCGATTGAGCAAGAACCCGAAATTGTGACCGAAAAGCAGGCTCGGAAGAAGAGATCAAAACCGGTAAGATCTGAAGAGTGTGTCGTGAATTCGATCCCAGCCGTGGAAATGAGTAATGGGTTATCGAGTAAAGAGGTAAAGATTGAACCTTTGGAGCGTCATGAAAATGGGATGGCGTCAAACGAAGGAGAAAAGGAGTGGAGTGAAGCGGACATGGACATTTTAAAGAAACAAATGGTGAAAAATCCAGTGGGGAAACCTAGGAGATGGGAAGTGATAGCGGAGGCGTTCAATGGGAGGCACAGAGTGGAGAGTGTGATCAATAAAGCAAAGGAATTGGGAGAGAAGAAACTTGATGATGCAGATTCGTATACAAGATTTTTGAAGAATAGGAAACCGCTGGGCACTCGAGTTAATGATGAGCAAGTGGTGACAGAGACAGCTGAATGCAGGAAAGATAATGATGGGTGGAGTTCAGGAGAAGATATTGCCTTGTTAAATGCTTTAAAAGTTTTTCCTAAGGATGTTGCGATGAGGTGGGAAAAGATTGCAGCTGCAGTTCCTGGCAAGTCCAAGGCGGCTTGCATGAAAAGAGTTGCTGAGTTGAAAAGGGATTTTCGGAGTTCCAAAGCTGGGGCAAGTTAGGGAAGAAGTTGCATCTCTATGGTTTGTAACCAGATACTGTATTAAGACTTATTTTCAACGAGGTAAGACGGTATGACGTATTTCTTCGGCTGTTTTTGGCGTGGGGTTAACACGAGTGAGTTGATATTACAGAATCTGAGTTTGTTATAATTTGTCTTAAACAAGAAATATACATTCAGCTCGTATTCTGCTGACAATTTGTTACAAACTGATCCTTTTCTCTTATATACTCTTCTTATTTTGTTCTGTCAACTAACAATATCTTTAATCATTTTCTGATTCATTAATCCACCAAATCATGAAGTTACTCTCAAAAACACCTTAGCATTGCAACTGCAAACACAGGATGATAAAATTTTACCAAATTGCTTTAAACTGGATTAACTAGGATAACTCTGATGAGGGATTTCAGTTATTACCTTTAATGTTGAAATTAAATTGCTTCACTACAGATCAAGATTTCAGACTGGAATGTAATATTGATTTCGCATGAAATGCCATATTTCCTATCTGATTATGAGCTCCGAATAGACAGCCGTGATTCCACAATTGCAGCATGTCAAGAAGAGTTTTATTGGAATTTATAAAATGCTCTTTCAAAAAATAACATATTAGGATCTTTAATGGAGGTTATTTATTTTATACAATTGCTACTTTTGCAATTACTGTAACGGTGGACTGGCGTTTGTGAGGGTGTGAAGGAATGTTGTCCGCTATATCATGAAAATTTCAGTTCACTGTTGTGAAGCCTTATTTAGTTCTACCAATCTGCGTTTGCATTTGAGAGGTAGTATCTTTTATTATTCACTCCATTGCTGTTTCATTGTCTCAAACTCAAAGCGTTATTTTGATTTCTTGGTGCATGGCATGAGTAATGCTTTATGCGCTAATGCGTATTGAGAAAATTTTTAATGCGTTCGAGGGATGACACATGCTTGCAAGGATTGCATTCTTACATCCTCATATATGTAAATCATTTTCCTTGCTGAATTTCTCCAGCTGGTAATTTGATAGAGCTAAGCTGCAAGTGTAAGAGAAACGAATGATCATGAGCTTCAGTTCTTAAACTGGATGATTAACCACTTCAATTCTAACTCTGATTGGTGAAAGTTGGAGAAATAATACCATGGGATTTGTACCGTTGGAAGCAGGCTTTTGAAGTTGGATGGTGATTCTTCAAACTCAAAGTACCTTGGTTGTTTTGAAGTTTGCTAAAATTAAGGATTCAAGGCAAGGGTTAAATTTCAGGCTGTTGATCCTTAGGGATGAATCTGTGAACTATTTCCGGGAATCTATGTATGGATGGTTGGGTCGGGCCTGTGTGGACACAACTTGTAGAAATTCAGGTTCGTTTATCTCTTGCTTTACCTTGTGGGTTTTGCCAAATGATCCGTCTCATTAGCAATGGATGTTTCGAACACTAAGAATGAGGAAACTGTCCAGGTATCTGGCAATAGAAATTACTTGCTTATATCTTCAGGGTGGTGACGTAGTAATGAAGCATTTGTTTGAGAGCAAATCGTCGTCAACTGAACTGGTTAAGAGTCTTAACGTAACTGCTAACTGGGACTAGATATAGACTACTGCCTTTTTCTTTTTATGCTTGGCCTTGAAAAGGAGCAGCAAAAGAACAGATAGAGGCATTGAGTCACGTAATTCTTCCCCACATTCTGGAGAAACAAGAGTAGGCAAATACAAATCTTGTTTAGCTGAAATAAAACAAATCTTGCTATCCAAAAATGTGAATAGCTTGCACTGCCTTAATAGTTGCTAAGCAAACTCTAACTAGAGGTGCATTCCGACGACCAGTAGCTCCTCTAACTCTTAGATAGGCTTTGGATATGTTCACTGAGTAATAGGAGCAAAGGCGTAAAAAATACTACTGTACTAAAATCAATACTTATTCTATAATCATGTCATATACGAGAGCATAATAAATAAAATGTTGAGGCTATATATGTAGTATGACAAATGGCCGTATCTACTGTGCATTATAGAGTTTCATCTGAATTTGGAATCCAAGCATCAAAACTATAGCGCAGAAGACATGGTAAGGTTTAAATACACAAAAATAGTCTTATTAGACGAGTTATTCAAATCAAATGAAAACCCTGCCTTTGTCGTCATTTAGTGACCTTGAGTTGAGGAGTCGGAGCACGAACTATCCAGAACCTCCATATCCTAGGAACCGATCTACAAGTTTTGCAACAGACTTGGCAAGATCGTCTGCTGCTTCTTGTGTCGATGCCTCTGCATATACACGTATGACATCCTCAGTACCGGATGGCCTAATAAAAGATCGTCCTCGAGAATGTTTTGCTGCAAAAAAAAGTGAAGTAAATAATTAGATGCTGAATTCCCTTACGAAAAGTGAGTTGTAGCTCAAACCTATTCTACCTTTGTAAATCTTGATCTTCAAATAGCAATGCACTTGTGAATAATGAGAACATGGATAATCAATTAAAGGAACCCGAATATTTTTCTGATTTATCCAACTGATTCAACTAGATCAAATAACAGGATAATGTAGAGGCTAAAAGAAGAACAAAACTGAGCTGTGAACATATCACGAATCATGCACCAGAATTTTGATATGCCACTAACTCAGTAAACCACGTAGGTGAATGCTATTACCAACGTCTGCATTTATTGCTTCCTGGATTCCAGGGGGTCTTACAACCACTGTCTCTGCGTTTGCTGTAACAACAGCAGTTCTGTCTGCAACTTTGACCTGCCAATCACGTGAAGAAGCCTTTATTAGACCATTAAAGCTAATGAAATATACGTGTTCTAATGCTCCCAAAAGATAACTAGAATTCACAGAGCTGCTTGGAAAAGAGTGTCATTTTAGCTTTGGAAAATCAAGGATACGCAGCATAAAAAATTGAGAGATAGGGAAACAAATTATTAGAAAGTAAGCTCAACATAAGAACCTGTAATACAAACCTTAAGCTGCTTGCTCGGTAGATCATGATAAAGCTCCTTCCACCTATGTATTGACCACCCCATGTTTCCCAAAATGGCTTCAACCAAAAGTAGACCACTTAAAGCATCTCCAACAGCTTGGTTGATCAACTTACTAACTGCCAACAGTCTCAAGGCAGCTTTTTGCTGTTCTGAACCTGAAAATTCCAAACAATTCATGATCTTCCTGAACTCTCGCTTGCATCTTAGGCAACCATAATAAGACTAACGGAAAATAACCTTTAGGATAAAGCCCATTGCATTTTTCCTCTAACCAAGATAGAAAGCGTTCAGAAAATAAGATGGTTCCATGGCCATTAGCCTCAAAATATATCCCAATGTCATATTCTGCAGCTTTCTCATGCAAGTATTTCACTCCTGTTGGTGTAAACACAACTTCTAGGCCCAATCCTTTGAGATAATCAGTGGATGCTCCATTTGCATATGCCGTCTGTACAACGCCAAGGCAAGGTTGGTAATTGTCCTTTGTGTTTTCATTTCTCTCCTCATTAAGAATGCTTAATTGGTCCTTAACAAATATGGCAAACAAAGACAAAATTTTATCCCCATCAACAAGATCAATCTTGCCACTATCTTCAGATGGCAAAGAAAAATAAACAAGCCTATCAGCATCCCCATCCAAACTTGCACACCTGAAAAACTAAAACCATTGTTACAATTAGTTTCAACTCCTCAAATCAGTCACAAAATACGAGCATAAATTGCAGAGTCTGCTATAAGTTCTGTTTCAATCTTCAAGTCAACTCCACATGACAGCCAAAGAATATATAATTTGCTGACAGTTAATCTTCATCCTTCTGCCAAAACAGCTCTTCTATGAGTTATTTTCAACAAATGAATTGATTCTAAGTGATGTAGGGAAATGCTGTTAAGACAGCTAGTTTTCAACAAAGTAGGCTAGAAATGAGTGTGGATTGTAGATGGACAAGTAGGGTTTATAACAAAAACCTCCTTTAATAAAAATTTGAATGCAAATGCTACGTTATTTCTCCAGGAAAAACTGTATTAATAGTAATCTTAACTTGAAACCTTACCCAGAATAGGAAAAAACAAGTCAAAGATTTCATATTGAGAAACCTATCCTTGCTGTTTAGCTACTTCCAGCCTGTCTGGACTGCCATCATGATCTTAACTGGGGGTCTCTAACCACATTTTGACTTGTGATCAGTCACTAAACATTGCCTCCAACCCAGTTTACTAACCTATACAAGGGGGATTTCTCCACGACTTTACTGAACTGAGAATACCAGGTAGGAAAATAAAGTTTGAAAATATCGAGTATAATTTGCTTAATCTGCTCCTGCGTCTCCACCACTACGTCTAACAATGTGGTTTGTTGAAGGGTTGGATGTTATCAAATCCCATAAAAAGTAAACCTAAAGCACATTGCTAGTGGGCTGAAGTAATTACCATATATCCTCTATACAACCACTTACAGTTACTATCTGATCATGTTGAACTTACAATTCCTTTCTCAAACATAGAGTATCCATATGGTCATCAAACTAGCCTTACAACAGCTCTAGGGATTTATTTCATAGCATAGGTTATGAAAAGCTCTATGAACATGAAGTACTATAAAAAACAAGCACATGGTCATCAAGTCCAAAGAGAAACAGTAGGCATTTACTTCATGATTGACAACCAGTAGTCACTGGGATAACACTGACCTTACTCCAATATCTTGAGAACCAAATCCTTGTGGAACAACCTTTTCTTTCTGCACATAATCAGCACCAGCGCCTCCATTCAGCACACCTTTTCCAGAATTACGGACTTCAATATCAAAACCATTCAATTTCTTCTTCAGGAGTTCAAGTTTATGTGCACCCACACCATTGGCCCCATCCACAACCAATTTATCATTTGTGTCACTCATTTTGCTTCCATTTGGTATCAAGTCAATTAAACACCTGCATATCACAATAAACACTGTAACAGAAGGTTTTTTAGTATAATATAAACTTTAAGAGAAAACTATTGACAACCAGTAGACATCTATGTAAACTAACCTGAATGAGCTGGAGAGCAGTTCAAAGTAATCAAGTTCAGTTGCTTTCAATCCTCTGTTTCTAGATCGAACCATCCAATGTAGCTGTGGAGTTGTCAAAATTCCCATGTCGTGGGAAAGAGCTCCAACAAAACAATGAATCCCCTAAAGTCAAAGAAATCACAAGTGAGAAGGGCCATAGGGCATATGAAAAATATTATGGCTAAGATTGTATAGCTGGAATTTTGACAAAATATAACAGATGCATCATGTTAGTAAAAAGGACCATACTTGTTTAGCAGCTTCGAGAAGAGATTCACCACTGGGCCTTGTGTCTCTTCCCAGCAATATCTCTGGTGACTTAACTCCATCAAATGGAATATTTTCCTTCTTCACAAACTCATCAATTAACTATTGAAGAGCGAAAAAAAGAAACATAAGAAGGAGAATCAGAATAAGTATAATTTAGGGAGACGAGAAAAAAAAAAACATAAAAGCGATTCCATTTAAGCAATCTACTAGTTTTTCACAATATTGTTATACATCACTTCAGGAATTGATTTAGCTTCAACATACAGAAACTATTTCCTACATTATTGTTCGTAAATATGAATCCGAAAGGGGACAATGAGACTACATTTATCAAAGTAAACGCATCCATAATAAAACCATCCAGGCATCCACATTCCATTAATCCCCTTGTTAATGAAACTTCAACCATAATCTAGCCCAACTTTTACATGTAACTATCTAATTGTATACCATTCTTTATTCAATAAAAATAGTTCATGAATATCTTCCTCTACCCAAAAGATTATAGATAGAGCTCTTCATATATTAAAGAAAAAGAAATGAGAATGAAACTGAGCATCTTTGTTGGGAATAGATTACAGACCTGAACGACGTCTTGAGGAGTTGACGCATTGGCGATGGCATCCGCGAAAGGCTCCCAATCTTGCGTGAGCATGCCGCCACTTGGGTCAGCGACTTTGATTCCATTGTCACTCACTTGATTGTGTGATGCAGTGATCATCAACCCAATCGCCGACTGGGTCTTCAATGATCTAAGAGCCGCCAATATCCCCACTCTATACACCGTCGATTGGAGCACCGACGCATCCGCCCTGAACCCGGCCGTGCCGTAGGACAGCTTCACTGCTAGAGAAAAACAACATGATGGATTTCAGAAAGCCAAAACGAAGAAAAGAAAATTCAAAAGATGAGACCTTGGGGAGGTGGGTAGAGAAGAGAGGAGTTGAGAATGAGAGATTTTTGGCGCTCGTCCATGATGTGGCTAAAGAATCTAAAAAATGGAAAAGAAAGAGAAGATTCAAGTAGAGTCGCGCCTACTCCAAGATTAAAATGACAAAAGCATAATTCAGTAATTTTACTAATAATTCTAGAAGTGAAAACAGAATAATATTTTGAACCTGAAGTGAGTTTTTTTTTCTCATCTTTCGGAAAAAAAAAAGGTGTCAATTATAAGAAGATATTTTTAAATTATTTATATTTAAATTAATTTTTGCTCGAATCAAATAGATCTTTTACGGGAAATAAAATTTTAATCTCAAATTTTAAACGACTACATTCAAGAATTATTTATTTCTAATAATTGATAACTGTTATTTATGTATTCATACGGTAGTGTTAATTAATATTAGAGTCTTTAAACTTAACTCAATTTCAAAACAACTCAGGATACATTTGATTGAGAACTTACTCGGTACATACACATACACTTTTTTTTTTTTTTTTGGGTACGAACAAGCGTTAACAACTAAACGCGATACTTATACCAAAAGGAGAATTGTGCCAAACGCATCCTTTTTAGATGTGACCCGAACTCAAGCGAGCTAAAAAATCAACGCATGAATTATCTTCACAAAAAACATGTTCTAAATTATACTGTAGAGAACTCCTCCAAGATAAGAGCGAATACCATATATCAATCTAGTCGGAATACCCTATATCAATCTAGTCCGGAGACGAAATACTAGAGCATCTGGATAAAGGGCTAGACAATGCAACACTACATTATTATTCCACATAGTCCAGTTTTGTCATCAAAATTGGATGTTTTAGTAAATTAAAAAAATTCAAACACTGATTCAAAATATTATCACTCAACTTTTTGGTATTATTTTTCTATTTTTATTTTTAAATTTAATATAAATACGTATATTTAAATTTTATTTTTCCTTTTAATTTTGATTTCTTTTAACCTTCATAATTTATAAGAAACAATTTTGTTTATATATTTATTATAATCTGATTAATTATTTAGCGTTGACATTAGACCCAGTTAAACACCAATCACCTTAACTCAAGTTTAGACTAAAAATTTTTATAGAGACCTGAACAAGTTCGGGACTCGTGACTTGATGCCAAATTTGACCAAATTTGAGAGACCCAAAGCCTTAAAGAGTTTGAGCCAAATCCAATTATATTCTTTTTTAATTTAAAATTTAAAACAGCGTTGCTTGCATTTGATATATTCGAGTTTTGAGACAAACTCGAACAATTAAAAAAAAGGTTCAAGCCAGAATAAAAATTTCATCGTTATCATCAACTAAATATATATTATTTAATTATTTAATATTAATATCTAAAAAGAATTATGAAAATGTTAATTTAATAAATCTTATTTTTATTATAATTTAATTCTAAAAATAAATCATTTTAATTTAATAATTACCTAATAAATATAATTTAAATATAAAACCATTTTCAAAATATATAAATTTCAAATAGAATTTGCTTTAATACTTCAAATATAGATATCAACAAATAAAAATCAATAATTAATAATAATTTAATTTTATAAAATTAAGTTACCTTTAGATTTTATCTAATCAAGAATAAAAATATAATTACATGAACATTAAAAGATAGAAACTAAAAAAATAATTAAAAATTAAAAATGACAATAGAGTAAAAGCAAATAGACTCTATAAAAGAATTACATAACTTATCCAATCGACTACATAAATAAAATGTTAAGGAAGTTAATTTTTTAATTGAGTTATCTAATATTTTTAGAATTTATCCATTTAAATAAAAAAATTTAAAAGTTGAATACTAAAACGAAAAATATTTGAAATATTTAACTGTTAAATGTAGAAGTTTGATCAAAACTAAGAAATTATGTTTTATATAAACCAATAAATTATACTATGAATTACTAATTAATTAAAATTAATGAGGAAATTAGTAATTAATAAATAAGATTAGTCATTATTAATTAATGAAGAAATATAGCTGTTGGTTCAGCCTGATCCCGACGAGGCTGCACGCTGCCTTTTGGATCCATGAGATTGACTGTCTCCGACTTGAAGGTTCCTGCAAAACAAAGAAGGCACGTCGGGGGTTGTTTCCCGACTAGCCCCTCCGACGCTCAAGTTAGTGTTTTTGTGAGGGTTGGATCGCCTTGAGCAGAGAAAGCTAGGGTTATGAGTTACGTACCCGTATCATGGCAAAACTATACCTTATATATGGAATAGTTGTTAGGTTTAGGTCTTTACGTATGCATGGGAGACTTCCTTCTGCTAGTGGGCCATGGATGTGTGGACCGGGCCAGGGTTAGCCAATGAGCGTGAGACCGATCTTTGAGAGATAGACCGATCGGCCCATGGATCGTTGTGATTGGGTTCGGGCCCAGTACGACCGACCCGACCATAAGCCCCCTTACTCCTCAAGTCTGAGCAAGGAGAAGGGTCGAAGGAGTACACCGAGATCCTGTCGCTCGTCTATGGGACAGCTCGGGGTAGGTCCGATCGGTTGGATATTAATGTTGTAGCTCGTCTGTTAGACAGCTCGTAGTAGGCTCGATCGATCGGGCTAGGCGCTTGTTGTATGATAGCTCGCGCCAAGGTAGATCAGGCGAACATCGTCATTGAGCGCGTGAAGGTACTTGGAGTAATTATTATTGACGGCGCGTGCCCTCTGACAGATATTGAGTTTGTAACCGTTGTGCAGCTGTCACGTA
>JANIJH010000005.1:15230724-15252862 GCA_024520975.1 Erythroxylum areolatum | reverse complement strand
GAATTCAGTGTAATTGAATTCAATTCTAATATTACTAGATTTGTTCCAAACAGTGTAATTGAATTCAATTCTAATATACTAGATTTGTTCTAAACATTATAAATTGAATTGAATCCCAACTTCATTAATGTAATTGAATTCAATTCGTTCACGAATTCAATTCGAAGATTTCCAAACAGCCCTTAAATGTTTTTTTAATTTAGTGAATTACAAACAAATAATATGTTATGTATTTCAATAATCAATCTAACATGAACTTAATTTGAATTATTGACAGACTGTTTGGAAGAGGAATTGAATTCAATTAACCTATTTGGAGTAAAAAAAAAAGTAATGAATTGAATTCTTATTCTCTTTGTAAATTCAATTCACGATATAATTCACGTGAATTGAACCCAACGGTTGCATCTCCCAACAGCAGACAGACGATGTTGACGGATCACCGTCTTCTGTATCACTTCTCCTAGTCCGACGATCTTTCCGATAGTCTTTCTCATCAATCTAAGAGCGTCTCTCTCACACCCACTGCAAAATGGATATCTTGAAAATTGACTCTCCTCTTTCTTGTCGTATCGTTCGCGCCTTTTTGGATTTCCTTAACTCTGGTATTACCTCTCTCTCTCCCTCTTTGTCTCTTCCCAATTATTGATTCTTATCAGTTGGAACAAGCTGTCATTGTTTGTTGACGGTGGTGATTTTGGTTGTTTTGTATAGTGGAACCTGCTACTTGGGTTGATAGTGAAGGCTTAGAGGTTGCTAAGGAATGCTTGACTGAGGCCTTTAGGCTTAACTTACCGCCCTCTCCTAATGACTCTGTTGAACCCAGTTTGTTGGCGACAATATTTCGCGCGTTGGAAGCCAATTATCAACACAAGATTAGTTTTGATGATGCCAAGATTCTTGCTGATATTAATAAAAATTAATTAATTAATAAAAATTGATGATTAATTTACATGTGTTATGATACATTTTACAATAAATAATAAAAATAGCATATAAATATGTTAGGGGTACATATGTCATATAAAATAATTGAATTCAATTATAATCTTATTGAATTTGTTCTAAACAATATAATTGAATTCAATTTTAATATTACTGGATTTGTTCCAAACAGTATAAATTGAATTTAATTCAATATCATTAATGTAATTGAATTCAATTCGTTAATGAATTCAACTCGCTGTGTTCCAAACAGCCTGTGAATCTTTTTGATATACTTGAATTATCATGAGTACTTGAACTTTTCTTCATTTATTTGTAATATATATATATATAGTTATAACTTTATATCAAAATAAGATGTATAAAATAGCAAGAATAAATAGTTTCTTAACAATCATGTGATTAATACATGCAAGTGAATTTCATGAATTTATATAAATCACTACAAGAAAAATAGAGTTTAGCGACGAAATTTATACATATTCCGTCGATAAGCTTATTTAACGACGGAATTTATTGACGAAAAAAGGCATCGAAAATATGGTCGTTGATAAATTTACCGACGAAAAATTTTCATTTGTAAATTTACCGACAGAATTACCGTTGGTATTTTCGTCGATAAGGAGACGATTTTTCTGTCAGAAAATTACCAACGGATTTGATTGCTCTGTCGGTAATTACCTACGGAATATTTTTCAGTCGGTAATTACCTACGTAATTTTTTTCCGTCGGTAAATCCAATATATTTTACCAATGGAATTTTTTTTTTCTATCGGTAAATTTGCTGAAAACTATTTTTTAAAATTTATCTGCAAAGTGTTTAGTTTCTCTGGAAACCACCATGGAGAGAACTTCATTATTTCAAGTAAAAGAATTGAAATATTGAAATTCATATTAAAACAGAACCGAAAATAAAGAATTGAAATCATTTTTTCAAATAACAGATATTTCATCAAACACCTTACATGCATAAGAAATTTATCTCAACATCACAACTAAAATCATGTCTTATCCCTTATAACACTAATATTTATACCTTAAAGTTGTTTCCCAACAATAAAATACACAAATAAACGAAAGTAATAAATACTCAAATTAACTTTCATCTTATATATGAAAAAATATATGACAGTAGTTGCAAAAATACCTCCACCAAATGACACAATGACAATAGCTAGAGAAGACAATGTTGACGAGCAGAAAAGGAGTCCACAACAGATAAATGGACTCCAAGAAAACCAAAGAGAAGGTGTAAGAAGAAGAAAGGAAGAAGAAGACACAAGTGGGAGGGAGATGTTGGGTGAGGTTAAATTTAAAAAAAATTTACCGACGGAATTATGGACGAAAATTTTTGTAGATAAACTAAAAAAAAATTATTCTGCCAATAATTTTTGTCTTTTTACCGACGGAACGAAAATTTTCGTCGTAAATCCATTTACCAATGGAATTTACCTACGAAATTTTCCGTAGGTAAACTCAAAAATTTTTATTCCTCCAAAAATTCTCTCCATATTTAGCGACGGTATTTTTTGTCGGTAATTTTTCGTCGCTAATTTATAGTGATTACCGAGGGCCATATTTGTCCGTCACTAACTTCCGTCGCTAATTTTGTCGCGACGATTTCCCTCCAAATTTAACGATGAGTATTAGTACCGTCGCTAAATTACTCAATTTTAGCGATGAAAATATGCTTTCCGTCGCTAATTTCTAATGGTATATTTTTCGTCGGTAATTTTTCGTCGCTAACTTATAATAATTATCGACAATTATATTTTTCCGTCGCTAACTTCCGTCGCTAATTTTGCCGCAACGAATTTCCTCCAAATTTAGCGACGAGTAATAGTACCATAGCTAAATCACTCAATTTTAGCGACAAAAATATACTTTCCGTCACTACTTTCTAACGGTAATTTTTCCGTCGCTAAGTTTCCGTCGTTAATCTACATTTTTCTTATAGTGAATGATTCCTTAACAAAAGTTTGATGCATAAGCACAATCTATCCAAAAAAATCTCATGTGTTCTGAACCTAAATTTTAAATATATACATTGATTGCTACATTTCCATCACTATCATCCATTTTCTACGATTACATAATGCAAACATAAATTGATAACTATAATTCATTTTGTATAATTACATAATTTTATCATAAAGTTACAATTATAACTCATTTTGTGTAATTACATAGATCAAACATAAATTCACAAATATAACATATTTTGTATGATTGCATGATTAAACCATAACCTTATAACTATAACTCATTTTGTACGATTATATAATTTAATCATAACTTACAACTATAACTCATTTTGTATGATTACATAATTCCATCATATAATTAAACTATTTTGTATGGTTATATAATCATTTTGTATGATTACAATTTATGACTTAATTTGTGTAATCACATTATTCAACTATAAAGTCACAAATATAATACATTTTGTGTGATTACATTATTCGAAGATAAATTCACAACTATATCCTATTTTGTATGAGTATATGATTCAACCATAAATTCGTAATTATAAACTCAATTTATATGATTACATAACTTAATCATAAACTTATAACTTTAACTCATTTTTTGTGATTCATTCAACTTTAAATTCACATATATAACTTAATTTGTTTAATTAAATAATTTAACCATAAATTAACTAACCCATTTTTGTATATTACAAAATTCAATTTATAATAGATGTAACTCAATACTGATTGGTATCAATCTATACCATTTTTTCTCAATACAATACATACTAATTATGGATGACAATGAGTTACGTTAAGTTGGGCTGCCCAGGCTCGAGCCTAACCCAACTTGATAGCTTGACTCAATTCATTTTACTTTTAAAAATTAAAAAATGAAAATTACGTTATTTTTATAAATATCAAGTCTCGAACTATGTTGAGTTTGGACAACTTAATCAAGCTTGATTTTGATTCGAGGCATTATCAAATTGGGGTTGACTCGTTGAATTTGGACTGAGTAGGACCGGGTATGCTTGATTACCAAGCCTAACACCAGTTGGTACCGGCTGATACAGACATAATCAATCCTTTGATTAAATTTTATGGTTAACTTTCATTGACTTAACATTCTCTACGCAAGCGGACAACCACGTTATAAATGGTAATTGAAAATTAGCCAACCAAATGGGTGATATTAATTTAATCGAACTATTAATAAAAATAAGAATTTTATTGACGTACACATAATTTTAGTGAAATTCATAAAGCTATATTTAAGGTTTGTATCTTTTACCCCTAATTTAAAATTTAAAAGCAAACGAGGTTACTAACCCAAAATTTATTAAAAAAAGAAAATATAAACAAAACATGATAATGTTTTTTTGTTGTTGTCACGAGATAGTTTAGAAGAATTTTAATTATAAAAAGCCACTTTTAAATTATTCATATTAAACTAATTTTTACTCAAATTAAATAAATCTCTTTTAAAGGTAAAATTACGAATCCAAGTTTTAAATGGCTTCAAAACACGACAATACTTGATGCAACCGACTCGGTACCTGCTAATCTCCTTTCCAATTGCACACATTGCAGTAAAAGTACTAAAATATTCCAAATTGTCAGGTATATTATTTAAAATTTTCAAGCCAGATAAGGCTTAGCTAATAATATACAGTACCTTTTCGTATGTAATTTTATTAAATTAGATTCACAATAAAACTTAAAAAACAAAAAAAACCCTGTTCGTTCTTTCTCAGTAAAGTGAACTGGAGGTAGGTATATTTCACAGATGATGAACTTTAAAGAATCTGAGATTAGAACTTCCACAAACAATTTTAGAAAATTCTTCTTCAAATTCCTCTGATCGCCGTCTAATCTCGGTGGTCTCCTCTCCGACCTAATTTCCTACTTGTATCTTCATCATCTTCTCTTCTATGGCTTCCATGGATGCCCAACCACCGACTTTACCTCATCAAATCCGCTCAAATGAAACCTTCTCTATCCACCAAATGATTTCCACCATTTCCGATATGCTTGTTCGTTTGTCTGGACTCAAAGACTCTATTCAAGAATCTGAATCTCCACTCGACCAAAACGCAGGTCTAAACGACAACGGAAACAAGACAAACGATTTGCAAAAGACTTGCTTTTGTTGCAGCCTCTCTTCCGTTGTAGAGAAAACAAACAACGTACAAGAAGATGAGAAGAAGGACGATAACAGCTCCGCCGGCGACCATAGTGGCAAGACAGATGAACTTCACCCTGTTGGTCCACTCGAGAAGCTGCGAAGTGACCTCAAGTACATAAAGTCTACACTGGAGAATCTTACCAAACTTGAGAAAGATACGGGTAAGTCAATCAATGATCTGCGGGACGAACTTGATGAGATCGTAAAAAACGCAAATCCAGAGCATTTGCCTGATGCTGCCCTTTTGTCCACATTTCGAAAGAAAGTCATGAAATTGAAGCTTCAGATTCCGTCTCAGCACAGTATCGCATCAAGGGCTCGGGATTCGCAGACAAGAGAATCGGCAAAGACCATTAGCGAAAATGGCAAGTTGGTGGATCTAGAGGAATCTATTTTCAATGAATTTATCGAAATTTATCAGGGTTTGGAAGAAAGATCCAAACTTTGCCTGCTCTGTTTCGCTCTGTTTCCGGGGGACGTGGAAGTGAAGAAAAGGTTGTTGATTTACTGGTGGGTCGGCGAGGGCCTGGTGGAGTCAACGGCCAAGGAGACGGCGGAGGAAGATGCAGAGAAGATCATCAAGGAACTTTGTGGCAAGAAGCTCCAAAACATGGGCTTTATTGTGCCTGTTAGCAAGTTCGGAGGTTTGAAAATGGATAGCTTTAAGATGCCTCCTCTCGTACGTTCTGCTGTGATTAGGAGAGCCAAGGAAGTTGGCTTTTTTGATGTTGATGATAATGGGAATCCCACAGAGAAGTGTTCGAAGTGTTACAAGGTATGTTTAGTGGAATCCAAAGATGCACTTGCTGAGGATGGCCTGCGAACAATATTCAATTTTAACAAACGGTTTCCTGATTACAAGTTCGTGGAATTCTCAAAGATGAAAAAGCTTAATGTTATTTATCTAGGAAGATGGGTGAATATAGCCAAGAAGATTGCAGCAAAGCATCACATTGAGATAGAGAACACCGATTTCTTAAAAGGTTTGAAGTCTATGAAACAGCTAAGGTTCATTAGCCTTCAAGGAATGTCTAGAATCACTGAGCTTCCTAAGCCTATGTGCCAGCTCCCAAATTTGAGGATTTTGGATCTTAGGGCCTGTCACAATCTGGAGGGACTTCCGGATGAAATAGATTTGCTTAAGAAGCTTACTCACTTGGACGTTTCTGAGTGTTATTTGCTGGATGATGTACCTAAGGCCTTGTCTTCACTCACTGAACTCCAAGTGTTGAAAGGTTTTGTAGTTAGTAGTGTGCAGAAAAAGGGGGTTTCATGCACTTTGAAGGACTTGGAAGGGTTGCAGAAGCTTATGAAATTGAGCATCAGCACCAATCGCAAAGATTTTCCAACAACAGACGAACTCAAGGCCATTGAAAAGCTTCAGAAACTTCAGAAGTTGAAAATTGCATGGGGAGGGGAGTCATTGTCTGAAGAACCACCTGTAGGAGGCACAGGAGCCAAAGAACCATCGAAGAAATGGAACGAAGTCAAGAAAAGGAACGAGATTAAAGAAGAGACCGGAGCCAACAGGAATAAAAAAGAGGCAGGACCCAAATTGCTTGCTGCACGCAGCGTTAAGAACCTGGCAAAAGGACTGAGTTTCAGGAAAGCAGCTAAAGAAGCCAAAGTCATCAGTTCACCAAGCTCTAAGAACCTGAACACAGCTAGCCCAGAAACTGCAGCCAAACCCATCCTTAAGTCACCAAGCTCTAAGAAATTGGACACAGCTAAAACAGAAACCGGAGGAAAAGTAGGCAATTCACCAAGGAAATTGGACACAGTCAAAGCAGAGACTGAAGCAAAACTGACCAGTTCGCCAAGGAAACTGGACGCAGGCAAAGAAGGGAATAGAGTCAAGTTTACAGCAAGCTTTAAGAAATCAGACAAAGTGAAAGAAGAAAGTGATGCAAAATCAGGTGAGAAGCCAGAAGGTGGAGTACATGATGGGAAGTCAGAGAAAACTGCAGAAAAACAAGAAGGCATCACCACCACTAGCACTCCAGCTTTGGAATTGAACCTGGAAAAACTAGACCTGGAATCTTTTCCACAAAGATCTCCACCCGGTTGGCTGAAGCCTGGAATTCTAAAGAACCTAAAGAATCTCTACATTAGAGGTGGGAAACTAAAAGCTCTGGGCAAAAGTGAAGTGTGGGAAGTGGAGATTTTGAGATTCAAGTACTTGAGTGATTTCAGGTTAACTTGGAGAGAACGGGAGGCATCATTTCCTCATTTAATATACCTGGAGAAAGTGAAATGCCCAAAGCTTGCATTTTACCCATGTGATGAGTACGGTGTCTGGATGAAGGATTGAACAATGAAAGTGAAAGCAAATGCTTTTACATTTCAATGAAGGCCTTGAGTTTGCCTTTTCTTTTCTTCTCGGGAAGTTGTTTGAGCATAACTGTGTTTTCTTTTCTTTCTTGTCAAACGTAGCTGAATTCAAATCCTATCTTAATGCCTCAGTCTTTCATATGCAATACTACACTTTGTTGTTTTGCTTCCTCTTTATAATTCAATCCATTACAGGGGGACCTTAATACTAAGATCTTAGTTCATAATTATGAATCAACGTCCGATATTATTGTCATATTAGTAGTCTACGAGTCTAACAAAAGAGAGAATAAAAAAACTAAATTAACCAACCGCAACTTGTGATTGTTTGATAGTAAGTCAAAATGACAGATTAATTTAGGAAAAATTAAGATGATCCAGTTAACTGCAGATCGTATTCGTGAAAACAGAAAAAGATGATGAAAATGAAAAATAATTTTAACGAGCAATTTGAGATCAGTTCCTGTTCTTTCTTGTAGTTCTATACAGTCCCTTTTACGTTTTCTTACAATTTGGCGAAGTACTTGCGATTTCTAAGCTTGGTACAGGGGTAGCAATTACGAGAAGCATCAAACGTTGGACGCGACAAGTCTCTTCGGTCTTTTTCTATTTCATTATGTACAACAGGTCATGTTCGTGGAGCTTGGGAATATGTACGTAACGATGGGATCAACGGCAAGAAGACACCTTTTTGGTTTTTGTCTTTTTCTTTCTTTATCAAAAAACAGTAAAGGTGTCAACTTGCAATAATTTAGTGATATAGAAAAATTTAAAGCAACGGAGTTGACCTCTAAGGCAGCAAAAAAGAAGTGGAGTTCTCAAGATCTGATCAGAAAAAGCAACCTTGCTCAGGTATTGCCAGATTACCAGGTTCTTCTTAGCTTCGTTTCTGTGATACTACCATGCTTTTGGGTTATTTCTTCTTTTTCTCTTCTGGGTTTATTTTGTTTATAGAATAATTGCCAGTAGTTCTCTCCGCATTTCTCTGATGTGCAAGTTCATTTTATGGCAAATTGCACAGCACATTAAAAAGTCAAAGACCATAATTTTTGAGGGGATAATAGTTGACAACTTTTTACGCCCTCTTTCTCCCTTCTTTTTTGTTCCCGTAATGATAGGAGGGAATGTATTGGGACGATGAAGGGTTTGGAATCCCACAAAATTACGATTTACAGTTGTACAACGGAATATATTCATTTTGTTCGGTCATTTCGTACATTCACAGTGCTCTTACTTACCAATTTTTAGCTGCGAATGATTTTGATCGCATATCGTTGTACAAGATATACACTCAAAGGGAAACTTTTTTTTGCCGCTTTCCTGTCATCATGTCTAACCATGTGTGAATGAACGGATAATGAAAGTAAATTGTTTGAAGAGATACTGATTGACTTATTCTTGGTTGATATCAGTGTGTTTATTCTCCATCATTTGCAATTGTACAAGACCTTTACTTTCTCAACAACCAGATACCAAGAGAAAATGGCAGTCGAGGATGATATCATGCCTGCCCCAGTAGGTAAGACATCATCTCTCCTTTTGTCTCTAGACTCCGAGTATGACAAGATAGCTAGATTTCATTGTCATTAGTTAGAAGAATATAAAGAAGTCATCAGAGTATGGTTGACGGACAATTAAGAAGTCAGGCAATTGGCTGTGACCTGTTGGAAAAGATTGTGGTTCTGTTTAGCCGAAGCTAAATTGTTGTTTGTGAAAAGCCTGCTTTTACAAGTAACAAATGTGTTCCAGGATGCATTACCAAAAAGGGATGCATTAGCCGAAACTAAATTTTTGTTTGCTTTATTTCCTTGTTAAGTGAGTAGAGAACTGTTTAGCTACTGGGACTACTTGATAGAACTGCAAATGCTTCCTCTGATACACAAGTGGATGTTCAACCTATTGACATTTTGGATTTCCTTAGATCAATAGTTGGATATGGTTAAGTGACATTCAAATGAAAGAAACTTTCTTGTATGATTTGCTTATTTGGATTATAGTTTATTATTTGTGATGGCACGATAAAGGACTTGCAGAGGGGTGCAATGTGGTGCAAGATGCTCTTTTGAGACCAGATTTCAGCAACAATACAGTAAGAAGAGAAATAGGAAGTCCAGCAATTCAGGAAATATGTGAGGGTAAATTGGAGAATTACAGAGGGGTGAGTCATGTGGGTGTTAGTTAGAGAGGGGAATAAAATGTTGTTAGGGGAGGGAGAACATTCATTTGGTTATGATATACTGAAAAGTGGAGTATTGGAGGTTTAGCTAGCCCTCAAAGTCTAGCTGTGGAGTATCATTTTCATTGTTTCTTCTTCAAATTTTTGTTCTGATATTTCTTCTACTCCCACGGGTACCTCCCTATCCTTCCCTTTGTTCTCGATTCTCCTTAAAATCTCGAAAATGGAAGAAATGTCTCCTGCCATCTTATCAAACTTGGCCTCTACCCCTGCAAGATCCTCCACGACCTTCAACATTTCTTTTTCTACATTATCAATTCTAGCCTGCATCCTTGTTGAAACCATTCCCGATCACAAGCCTGCTCTGATACCAATTTGTTAGAGACCACCTGCTCTAACAAAAGATAGCTGAAAGTAACAAAAACCTGCAATAGATTCGAACAAAGAACAGCAAGGGAATAGGAAGGAAAATGGATTAAGATGAAGAAACAATGAAAATGATATTCCACAGCTAGACTTTGAGGGCTAGCTAAACCTCCAGTACTCCACTTTTCAGTATATCGTAACCAAATGAATGTTCTCTCTCCCCTTACAACATTTTATTCCCCTCTCTAACTAACACCCACATGACTCACCCCTCTGTAATTCTCCAATTTACCCTCACATATTTCCTGAATTGCTGGACTTCCTATTTCTCTTCTTACTGTATTGTTGCTGAAATCTGGTCTCAACATGCTCCTTTGAAACCTTCTGCCATCTAAGCTTCTAAGGAATCGCAAAGGACGAGTGTTGTTTTCTCTTCTGACCTATTTATTCTTATGTTGAAAGTTGTTTGTAGGGTTATTATTGGTAATCTGTGTTCTTTGGAAATTCTTGAAGGTTTCACTATAAATGTGGATTCTTTGATTCTGCAAATTAAAAACCATGTATGTGTAAAGAATGAAGAACACTGTTGATCCTCAAAAGCTACAGCTTAGTGACAAAGACTTAATTAAGACAGTAAATCCAACACTTAAAAAATGAAAATGGAAGCCAATGCAATCTCGAACTTATCATGTCCCTAAGTTATTCTTTAAGATCCTTCATACATCCAAACGTCATTTACTCATGTAAAATGTTTATGATCATCGGCAAAATGACAAATTTGAAATAATAAAGAATAACAGTTTATGTTGATTTACGTATATCAAAAGCAGAGGAGTTTGGGTCATCATATATCTTTACAAACAATGTCTGGTAATTACAGGATCGAGTTGCTATTCTTTATAAATTTGTGTTTTCTCATCGCTGTTTCCAGATTCTTATCCTAGATTTTCTTTATGGTCAGCAGTGGTGGAGGAAACAGTGCAGGAACTGATTTGGAA
Organism: Erythroxylum areolatum; assembly: GCA_024520975.1. Classification (NCBI taxonomy): domain Eukaryota; kingdom Viridiplantae; phylum Streptophyta; class Magnoliopsida; order Malpighiales; family Erythroxylaceae; genus Erythroxylum; species Erythroxylum areolatum. The sequence goes on along the minus strand of JANIJH010000005.1, from coordinate 15,241,882 downwards.
TCTGTTATGTGATAAAAAAGTGAGGGTTATTATTCTTCATGGGGAGGCTGGAAGCGGAAAGACGTGGATGGCCAGAGTAATGAGTGAGTACGCAATTGATGAAGGCATATTTGCTGGAGCTCTATGGCTGTATCTAAGTAAGCTGTACAATGAAATGTCTCTTGTCCACAGCATTGCCAGCCAGTTGTCTCTGCTGTGCTCTGGTGATGAGTTGGAAGATGAAGAATATAATGAGGAAGAGATGAACAAGATGGAAGAGGCTGAGCAAAAGAAAAGAGAAGAGGAACTACAAGAAAAGTTGAAACAAAAGATTTCTGAATTGCTTGGGAGAAAGAAATATCTTCTGATCTTGGACGATGAGGGGAGTAAAATGACCGAGAAACGAATTATAGACAAATTAAACTCCTTCATCCATCCAATTCAGATGAAATCGCTCAGGTTTTTGGTCATTAGAAGGAAAAGTGACAGTGTTGAAATAACAGGGGAGCCGATTGAGGTGGGGGGCTTGTCCAAAACTGAATCATTATCTCTGTTTGAAACCAGAGCCAAGGTGCAAGTCCCTGATTTAGTCAAACAAGATATTTGGGAGAAGAGTAATGGTTTACCTGCTGCAATTATAGTGATAGCAGAAGCATTGAGGTACATCGCACAGCACAGTTCCAACGAGTGGACACTGGAAAAAGCCTTTGAAAGAGCTTGTAAGAAGGTAGATGATGATGGTGTTAAGGACCTATTTCGTTGTGGGTATGACATGTTGCCCAGCAGTGAATTGAAAAACTGCTGCTGGTATAGCAGCCAACTGTTTGAAAAACATGGTGGTATCCATTATAATGAATTAATTGCATGTTGGATGATGGAGGGATATCTTGGTTTTACAGATTGCTTAAAGAAAGGTTACATGAAGGGTCACAGTTTTCTTATGGAGCTTATTGATCGAGGAATGCTTAAAATACAAGAAGACAACATCATCACCATGGAAAAGAAGGCACTGGAGGTGATTGATGACCGTGTTCGTGGGATTGGTAGCACTGCCAAGCTAGGACTAGCTAACATTTACGATGAAGGAGAATGGAGCTCCCTTGGGAAAATTGCACTTGCAGATGGTATGATGAAAACTGTGTGCAATCGTAAAAGCTGGGAGACGCTTTCTACATTATTAATTGATGGAAATAAACTATCTGAGGTATCTCCTGAAACCATCTTTCACAATCTGAAGGAACTCAAAGTTCTTGCCATTTTCCAACCCAGATTTAGATCTGTTCCCTTGTCTTTGTCTAACATGGAGAAACTTGAAGTGCTTTTGCTAAGAGGATGTGAGATGTTGGAGGAAGTTCAGATCATCTCAAATCTTAAGGCATTAACTGTTCTTGAGATATCTGATGGTAGTTCCTTGATGAAAATTGGGTTTAATATTTTTGATAACATGACAAACCTTAGGAGTCTTAATCTATCCAGAGTCCAGATTACATCACTAGATTCTCCAACTAAACAATGTCCTGCATTGCGTTGGCTAATCCTTAAGGATTGTTCTAGCTTGAAAGCATTACCAAGCCTGAGTCATTTCAAGAACCTTGAGGTTCTTGATACTTCTGGTGCTACAAAGTTGGAGAGCATCAGTGAAGCCAATTTCAATCCATTGCCTAAACTTCAACTGATTGACTTTTCCCGAACCAAAATTAGTACATTTCCTTTTGTAAAGGACCTTTCAAAGCTGAACCAAATCTTCTTATGTGATTGTGAGTGCTTAGCAAGATTGCCAAGCCTTCCACACAGCATTCAAACTCTTGATCTTTCAGGTTGTAGCAGCTTTTCTGAGTTTAGGAGAACCAAGTTTGAAAGATCTGTACAGCAGCAGGATGGACTTAAGATGCTTGTTCTTTCCCGAACCCTTATTAGTGAACCACCATTTCTGACTAGAAGCCTTTGTAGTCTCATTTTAAATGGCTGTGAGAAAATTTCTCAATTTCCTCCCACATCTGCTCTTAAAAACCTCGAGTTAATTGATCTTTCGAATGCCAAGAATTTGGATAAATTTGTGGACCAATCCTTCAGTCATTTGATGCATCTTCGAGTTCTCAACCTCTCAAATACCAAAATTAAGAATGTACCATCACTTTCTGGACTTGGCAACCTTTGCCAACTTCTACTTGCTGGATGTCAGAACCTTTGCCAGTTGCCGCAGATGGACGATCTCAGTAAAATTGAAATTCTTGATATATCGGGTTGTAAGGCTTTGACAGGGATACCAACTCAATCTATCAAATTCTTCTCTCGTCTTCAACAACTCAATCTCTCTGGTACAAGTAACCTTAAAGATTTTGACACATCATTCTTGAAGAATATGATTTCCCTTCAGATTGTAAACCTTTCTGGGGTCCCTCTCAAGGTATATCCACCAATGGCTAAGCATTTGAGTGTCAGTCAGTTTTCACCTAGTAGTTCTTCAGTATCAAGTCAAGTGTCAACCCTTGGAACTGTTTCTGAAAATGAGGTTCTGGATTCATCTGAGAGCCACATCAAAGGAATACCTCACGAGATCTTAGAGTTGAACAGTCTTAAGATACTTACTATTTCAAAATTGAAGGATATTGAATGGGGGAAGATAAAGTGCCTACCTGAGGAAATTCATTTTGATGGATTGAGCATCTTCAAGTTGGGTGATGTCCATGCTGATACCTGTGAGCCTTTGACATCCAATTACGCCTCCTGCCCTCATTTCTATATTTGTCCTGTGAAGGAGGAAGGGAAAGAGGAACTTATCCATTGTGAAAGAGAACTGTTTGTCTGGGATATGTACCACTACTTGACTACACATACCCCTCATCGTGAAACAGACGACAGATTTTTTGAGATTCATGGATTTCATAGTTTTCCTGACAGTTTTAATATTATTCTGAAGTTTGCCTCTTATATATTGTTCAATGATACTAAATCACTGAGTAGCTTATCTGAGTTAGGAGCTGATAATATTAAGGGCATGAAAGGTTGTTGGTTTGATAGATGCAACAACATGCAAACCATTCTTCATGAAGAAGAGAAAGAAGCAAGATTCGGGGAAAATTTGGAGATTCTGTGGATTTCAAATCTTCCACATCTGCAAACAATATACAAGGGGAACCTTCACGATAAGGTCATGCAGAACTTGAAATGTTTGTTTCTGGACTGCTGCCCGATGCTTACAAACATCTTCCCCTCATCCTTGCTTCCAGAGAGTCTTGAGATCCTTGAAATTCGTTTCTGTGATAAGTTACAGACTGTGTTTGAACATGAGAAACCGGCAAAGTTATTACTGAAGAAGTTACGCTCGTTGCATCTGTTTGAGCTACCAGAATTGAAGAGCATTGGATGTGTGTTTCCATCTCTGAAATGTTTAAAGGTTGAGCAGTGTCCAATGCTTTCAAAAATTTGCCCCTCAATGCAGCTTCCGCTAGATCTTGAAGTTCTCGAAGTCAAGTCCTGTGATAAGTTGCTGACTCTGTTTGAACATGAGAAACCACCAGAGTTATTATTGAAGAAGTTACACTCGCTGCATCTGTTTGAGCTACCAGAATTGAAGAGCATTGGAGTTGTGTTTCCATCTCTAAAAAATCCAGAAGTTGAGCTGTGTCCAAAGCTTCCAAAAGATATCCTCCTCGATCCAGCTTCCACAAGATCTTGAAGTTCTTGAAATCAAGTCCTGGGATAAGTCGGTCGCTGAGTTTGCATATAACTCACCAGAGTGTAAATTTCACAAGTTACAGAAAGTGCATATTTTTGATCTACCATATATGAAGATTATCGTATGTGTGTTGCCTTCTAGGCAAGATTCAAGATCAAGCAATACCCTCTATTGTGGTCGATATGAAGAGTAATCAAATGGTGCAGAAATATCCTTGTACGTTGCCTTTGACAGTATGTTGCTTCATGTTTCTGTTTTCCCCTATTATAATTCTGTTGTCCATTTTACTGAACTTTAGGCAATTCAGGATATGTTTTCTTCTCCATAACCATCCCTCGAACCTCAAAATTCTAACGGTAAAAGAATTCGATTTGGTTCTCTTTCACTCCTATTTATAGCTAAAAACTGTAGGCATGTAGTATGTCAAATTGTTGAAGATAAAATATCTGCAGGCATCTTCCATTTCTAAATTGCACAGCAGGTCACAGCAAGACAGTGAATCTGAGAGCTTTCAATTTGTGAATTTTGAACTGTTCTTTTTCGAGTGTAAATGTTTTATCCTTACACTAGGCAAAAGTTTGATCCCAAAAATCCTCTACAAATGAGGGAAGTTGGGAAATGTTCAAAATTTTTTTGCATTTACAACTCAATTTCTGCATCTTTCTTGTATATATATATATATATTTGGTTTTATTACCTGATTGAGATTGATGCAAACTTGGGTAGGCATCATGGTTGATGTCGGAGGAACAACCATAACTGGCCATTGAAGAACGCTGGACAAATATGGAACATGCATAAATATTTTGGTGTTTGAACCATGAAAATAGATCCAAGCAGCATTACTGATGTAAAAGGGCTGGAGATGGTGACAATTTGAGTACCACCAATGCCTTAGAAGATTGAGTTATTGCAAAAAACTGTGTTGGGGTGGACGTAGTCGTCGCAAAATCAAGGAGGAGGGCATCACAACAGAAATGGTACAAATTACCCGCCAAGGGAAGTGGGAGCCTTATGCTGGCAGAGTCTAAATATTAAAGCTTAGGATGCTTAAGAATAAGCAGTCCTCTGATGCTCCAAGCCCTTTCATTGATGAATTTCCAGTATTCTTACTTTTATTTCTGTTCATACTGGGGCACCAAAAGGCTAAATTTGCTAGTTATGAGATATTGTGCATTATAATACACATCTTAGACATGAATGGTTGTGGACTTGCTATTTACTATTATCTGGACAACTCAATAATCATCCTTTTTATTGTTTTATGATGTATTGACATCTCTGCTATCTACTGATGAGCACAAATAAAAAAATTTATTTATCTTCTTTGATATTATTTTCATAGAACTTCATTTAGTTTTTCTTTTATTGTCATTCTGGTATCAGTAATATAAAGAAAAGCACCATCATTTTGAGTTTGGTAGATATAGTCGTGGTATAGTTTTTGTATAAAAGGCTTAAGGGTGCTTGGTTAATGAGTTTGGGAAAAGATTAATGGGTAAAGAATGAAAAACAAGTAGTTAGTTGTTGATTATTATTATAGGGGAGATAGTTTGATATCTCAGTTTTGAAAAATCCTCGATATTTTCCATTTAGTAGAAGAATGGTGATAGTTTGAAATTTCACTTTCGGAGAATCTTCGATATCCTCCATTTAGTAGAGGAATAAAACTCCTTCCTTAATAGTGGTTTTTTAAAAAAATATTAAATACTAATTAATTAAAATATAATTAATTAAAATAATATAATTAATTACATTAGTATTAATTAAAATATAGTTAATTATTTAATTACAATATAATTAATTAAAATATAATTCATTAATTAATTAAAATATTATAATTAATTAATTAAAATATAATTAATTACAATATAATTAATTAAAATATAATTAATTAATTAATTACGTTATAATTAATTAAGAATAATTAATTAATTAGCTAAAATATAATTCATGCATTAATTAAAATATTGTAATTAATTATTACAATATTTTAATTAATTAATTATAATATTGTAATTAATTATTACAATATTTTAATTAATTAATTATAATATTTTTTACAAACCAACCACTATTAATGGTAATGATAATCATTCATTTGTCTTAACCAACTATCATAATTATAATGATAATATCCATTATCATTCCTTACCATATTCATTTCCATTCATATTACCATTCTCCTATACTAACTAGTCACCTCCTCAATTCAACATCTTCTCAAAGGATATCACTCACTTTTTCCATTATTCAACTATTGTTAGCTTTCAACTAAGTATCGTACTAGGGAGCATTAGGTAAGTTTACTCCCATAAACCTAAATGGTACAAAGGTTTTCCTTTAAGTACAAATTTGTACGACTAGAGATACCAACCCTTTTGCATGACAATCTCATATAGCTATTTTAAAGCAAGATTCAGCCTTGTCTTATCATCGTTGACCAACCTACTCGTTCTTGCAAGAAAACTATGAAAGAACTAAATATTTATGGCAATAAAAGAATACGAGAAAGACATACGCGAAAATGCCAACCTTCATTACTTCCCTTAAAGTATACAAAGGAATGCTCTCTGACATCTTTAAGTGTCTCCCACACTTATTTCCTTTGAATGTCTCTCTCACACTCACTTTTTGAGAAGAACAAAGCTCAAATGAGCTATTTATAGGCACCTCTAGATGACTAAGTTAGAATCCTAATAAAATTATACTAGCTAAGATCACAATCTTATCCTTATTAGATTACATCACACTAACCAATAGAATGATATCCCCATCCAATTAGGACTTTATCTAATTAGATTAAGCTACATCATAATAACAAGATAAAAGATTACATCTATTTAGGAATGATCTATCCATATTCACGGAGATCTCCTCTATCTTCAGATAATCCTTCCGTACGATATTTATCTCTTAGAGCTGATGTTCATCCATTGTGATCTTATCCGTCACTTCATCCAAGATCTCCTCATCTCTATCCGTTGATGATGAGTCATCAAAGCCAATAGCACCACTGGTCCGTTTAATGCTTTCCCGTGCTAACTTTATTAGCATGATCCGTCCATTTGAGCACATACTAAGTCTTTAGTCCTTCAGGAACCCAATCTTGGTCAAGTCAGCTTGTACAAGGTTCGAGACTCTCCCAAAACTTGCACTATGCTTGATTTACTTGCTAAGTCACCTTAGAACTTTTGCATATTCTTGTCATGCGTGTGATCCGGTTAACCTTCCATTTGATGTCCATCTGAAGCCTTCTTTTAGTCTCACATCTGAATCACGCATCTCGTCGAAGATTTCCACCAATGTGTACTAATGAATGCCAACGCTTAACATTGCCCCTTTTCATCCTTGCCTCTTTGCAAGTCTTTGCCTTGTTTCGTGTGTCGAACACTGGTCAAGGCTTACCAATGCCCACATGATTCCGCTATCACAACTTAGGAGTTTAACAAACCACCCCCATCAAAAGAAATCGACACCCTTGTCGAAATAATCTGTGGATGCTCCTTTGAGTGTGGTTTCGTCAAAGATTCCTTAGCCATTAGCACATCTCCCTCATACCATATTCTCTTTCCATCGGGTTTCTCTTTATTGTTGTTTGAACGCTCCTTCATAAGGCTTGTTATACTCAACATAGCAAAACTATTAAAGTAAGCTTTTTCTGTCCAGTCCTCCTTTCCCTCTCTTTGATCCCTCGCGACCATAGCATTTACTCGCTCCTCACCTGTCTTTCGTCTCGAGCATTCTTGAGTAAAATGTGACCCTTCACGAATGAAACAAGCAATATCCTATTTTGATTGTTTCTTACCTTGAGAAGATTCACCTACCTTCTCATTGCCTTTCTTCGAGCCATTCCACATCCCACCATTTTTTTTGCTCTCATAGCTAGTTTGAATCGGTGGTGGCATTTGGAGATCCATCAAGGCATCTGCAGCCGCTATCGCATTTGGAAGGTCCTTTATGTTCTACCTTTGAAGCTCCATTTATGCCCAACTTTGCAAGCCACTTATGAAGTTGAACAACTTATCTTCCTCTGACATGTTCTGCACGTCCAATTTCAAAGATATGAATTTCCTCACATACTCTTGTGCTGAGTCGTCTTGCTTTAACATCTTCAAAACTTCCTTCATGAGCTACGAAGTGTTTTTGGGGAGGAACTAATCTGTTAGCTCTTTCTTCTTCTTCTCCCAAATGTTGATGGGAGTTTTCTTCGCATCGATGTCGTTTGAGGTTCTCGCTCTTTACTACAACTTTGAATCCTCCACTAGGTACATTGTCATGATAAAAACCTTCTCCAAGTTAGCCACCTTTGCCGCTGCGAAGTACTGCTCCATGTCCCACAAGAAATTTTCAAGCTCCTTGGCACTCCACTTGTAATTGAAAACTTGTGGCTTCTGTACCTTCATCAAAGTGTTTTTTGCTCCTTCAACTTTCTGTGTTGCAACAGTACGCCTTAGGATTGTGATCTTGAATCTAGAATCCTCTTGTGCCTTTATCAATTTCGCTGTTTGATGCTGCAACTGCTAGATTCGTGCTTCCAACATCTCGAATCAAGTATTGTAAGAAGTGACCTCCCCCTCCCTTTGACGAATCAACCCAATGAGTGCCTCCACTTGGTTGACATGTTTCGTCAAATTACTTCCTGTCGTTATTTCGAACTATGGCTCTGATACCAGTTGCTATAAATGTTTTCCTTTAAGTACAAAATTGTCCCACAAGATGTGCTGACCATTCTAAAAAAAAATCTCACTTAGCTTCCTTGAAGCAAGATTTACCCTTTTTCCATAATTGTCGACCAATCTACTCATTCTTGAACGCCTCACAACCCTCGTAGTGTTTAACTCTCACACTCTTTCAAAAAACTACGAAAGAATTACATATTCATGGCAACAAAAAAACGTGAGAAAGAGATACGACAAAATGCCAACCTTTATTACTTCTCTCAAAGTATACAAAGGAATGATCTCTCATATCTCTAAGTGTCTCCCACACTAATTTCCTTTGAGTATCTCCCTTACATCTCTAAATGTCTCTCACACTCACTTTTTGAGAAGAACAAAGCTCAAATGAGCTATTTATAGACACCCTAAATGACTAAGTTAGAATCCTAATAGAACTTTACTAGCTAAGATCACAATCTTATCTTATCTTATATTTATTAGATTATATCATACTAACTAATAGAATGATATCCCCATCCAATTAGGATTCTATCTAATAGTATTAAACTGCATCACAATAACAAGATAAAATATTACATTTATCTAGGAATGATCTATCTATATCTACAAAGATCTCCTCTATCTTTAGATGATCCTTACACATGATCTTTATCTCTCAGAACTGATATTCATCCACTGTGATCTTATCCACCACATCATCTAAGATCTCCTCATCTCTATTTATTGATAATGAGTCATCTAAGCCAATAACACATTAGTCCATCCAATGCTTTCCCATGTCAACTCCATTAATTATGGTTCATCCACTTGAGTGCACACTAAGTCCTTAGTCTTTCAAGAACCCAGCCTTAGCTAAGTCAGCTTATACAAGGTCCGAAACTCTCTTAAAACTCGCACAATGCTTGATCTGTTTGCTAAGTCATTTTGGAACTCTCACATTTTTTCATCATGTGTGTGATCTAGCTAACCTTCCACTCGATGTCCATCTCAAGCCTTCTTTTGGTCTCACATTTAAATCTTACATCTCGTTGAAGATTTATGTCAATGTGCACCAATGCATACCAACGCTTGACATTTCCACTTTTCGTCCTTGCCTCCTAGTAAGTCTTTGCCTTGTTCCATTATTTCGCATGTCGAACACTGGTCAAGGCTAGCCAATGCTCGAATGATTCCGCTATCACGAATTAGGGGTCTAACACCAAACCACACAAGGATTTCCCATACCAAAATTTGGGTGTTATCTGATTCTCATTACCATTTCTTGTAGTATTTATGTAGAAGGTACATGGCCATGCTCTCTTTAAGCTCCTTTAACCTTGACTCTAATGGCTCAATTTCTTCTATCAGATGAACTATATTTGCTTCTCTAGTGTTTCTCTCAGTTGTTCTCTTTTTTCTTTAAGTGGCATTATCTAAGACCCGATCTATTCATACTCTATCAAATTTTGCAATCGTCTCACCATCTCTCGAACTTTCTGCAACCTATATAACCCTCAAGTAGTCCATCTTCTCCATCAAAAACTATTTGTTTGCTCTTAGGAAAATTAAAAACTGAGAGAAAAATGGATTAGTAAGTGGTTAGGTCGGTTGTGCTAGGCCCAGGCCCAGGTCCACGCGTCCATGGCCCATTCGCAGGTAGAAACCTCCCATGCATACGTAAAGACCTACGCAAAGACCTAAACCTAGCATCTATTCCGTATATAAGGTACTACTTTGCCATGATACAGGTACGACATTAGAACACTGACATTCTTTGTTTACAGCCACCAAAACCCTCACTAAAAGACTAACTTGAGCGTCGGAGGGGCCTGCCGGCTATCAACCCCTGGCGTGCCTTGTGCTATTTTGCAGGTATTCTCTTGCTAAAGATAACCAATCTTATGGATCCAAACAGTAGCGTCCTGCCTCACCAGAATCAGGCAGAACCAGTTGGCGCCTACCGTGGGGCCCGGCATCAGGGCACCACGTCTAGAAACACTTAGATCAATCAGGTGGCAGCAGCCAACCCTGATATAGCCGCCGTCGCGGCACTTGCGCTACAGCGAATAGGTTTGCAGTTAGCTGCCACTCTCCCGCCAACACATCATGATTCCCGCATACAATCTTCACACCCGAATGATCAACCACAACCTCAAAACCCAGATCAAGAAGAACAGAGCGTAGCCCTGGAGGAAAATGCTGAGATCAATACGCATCCAAATTTCCAGCACCCCCTAGATGCAAATCCTCCTGCACCACAACAAACCTCCCTCACCCGAAAACAGATCGAGGAAGCGACTGATCTATTGATTCGTCAAATTTTACAGTCTCAGTAGGAACAACAACAGACACCCGCACGGCAGATGGGTATGATGGCCGATCGCCATTCTGTTGAAGCTCTAGAAAAAATCGTGGACGATCGGATCAATGTGGCCATGAATTCCCGTCCGAATCGTCCATCAGCACAATATAGCTCTCCCTTCATCCCGGCAATCTTGGATAGCCTCCCAGCGCCCGGCACCAAAATACCAATGCCAGAAAAATATACTGGAAAGACCGATTCCCTAGATTATCTGCAGCACTTCCAGTCGATGATGAACCTACATTATGTCCCCGACGCCATTCAATGTAAGGCATTTTGTACCGCCTTTCAAGAAGGAGCCCGACGATGGTTTAATAGTTTACCCCCATGTTGCATTACTTGCTTTGAGGATTTTAAGCTGCTCTTCCTCAATCAATTTGCTACAAGTAAGCGACCACAGAAGACCGCCTTGGAAGTGATGCAGTTGACCCAAGGAAGGAACGAAAGTTTGCGGGAGTTCATCACTCGGTTTAATAA
>JANIJH010000005.1:15203132-15216237 GCA_024520975.1 Erythroxylum areolatum | reverse complement strand
TATACCATGTGCCTGTGCAAAACAATCATCAGTTATAGAGGCTATATGATGTATGTTCATGCCGAGATATAATTCAACACTCCTAACCCGTCCCAATTTACTAAAATATCCTTCCCATCGGTGATGAGATATTACAGTTCCAACTACCATCGTTGTCTAAAATCAAGTTCTTTCTGAGTAAGCAAGTATTTCCGACTTTTAGATTAGTGAAAATCCTGCACTTTCCACATATAAGTAATGTTGCCAAAAATTCAAAGCAAACATTGCTGCAAGCTCAAGATTATGCGTAGGATAGTTTTGCTCATATGGCTTCAATTTCCTAGAGGCATATGCAACTAATATATCTATGCATGAATCATCTTTTCTATGTCCAGTACACTCTCAAAACAAGTCATATGCAAGCTTACCAAAACCTCACACAAGCTTTCTCTCACTATTGTGTTCATCCTTTCTCTCACTACTGTATTTTCATTCTTTTAGCAATTCACAACTTCACAGCACTCAGTAAACCCAGATTTAATTCCAGATACAATTACTACTCATTCTTTAACAAATTCAGTTCCTCATCTAAGTCATTAAGTGCATTTATTCACTGAAACTATACTGCTTAAACTTCTCATACATGTAAATATATTAACATCGTAAAACATCATCAGAATTGCTTACGTGATTCAGTAATATTACCAACAGAGAGAATAAAGCACTACAACTTGATGCTCGGTGTTTGGTGAAACCAAAAGTAAATTTGATAACAATATTAATCTCGATGAAGAACAACGAGAGACAGCTTAACTGCAAGAAAACAACGTCTAAAACACGTATCTACGTGTTCTCTTGCATGGTTTAACATTCACTATCTTTATGCTCCCACATGTCACACATGCACATAGGCTATTTGTCATTTATTTAATCAGTCCATGTTTCACACTACCAAAAAATTCGAAATAATACTAACAGTCTCCAATTAAATGTTTAACGCAATAATTCCCAATTCACATTTAAATCGCCTTAATCAGTTATACTAAAAAAAATGTCAACGAATGCATGAATAATTATTTTAAATATGTCAACAATAAATATTCACATGTTTGTGAATATACAATGATGCATGAGCATACAATGCATTCTATAGTATGCTCAGTTCACAATTTTGGGGTCTAGCCCCGAACGTAGAATCTTACATGAACTACTCGTATAATCTTTTACTAAGGAGAACATTAAAAAATCTTTATTTATCATGGATGCTAATAAAGCATATGGTCCAATTAGTTTTAATGCATTCTTTTTTAAAATGCATAGACCATGATTGGAGTAATAATATCCATTTTCATTTTTAAATCCTTCATTCAAGTAAACTATTTAGAAAAATAAAAAAAACCTATATTTTCTTAATCCCTAACATCTAAAACCTTACTTCATTTATAGACTTTATACTTGTCTCCTGTTGTAATGTTTTTATAAAATCATTTCAAAGATATTGGTAACTAAACTTAAGATCATCATAAGCTCCATCATCATTTCTAGCCAATAAGCTTTCACCCAAGGCAGATCGATTATGGATTATATCCTCCTTTCCTAATAAATATTCCAAAACTATCATATATAAACTAATATTAGAAGTTGCTCATTTAAATTTAGTTTTTATAGAACATTTAACTCAACTGAATAGGGGTTCTAGTTTAATACATTGATAACTTTTTGATTCCCTATAACCTTCATTAGATGGCTAAAACAAATATCTTACCATAACTTCATTTGGAGTGCTAGTCAATAGCCAACCTCAAATCTTCAATGGTGCATAAGGACTTAGGATAAGGATCTTTTTTCCCTACCGCTTCTCATGTATGAAAGTGCTAATTAGGTTGACAACTAGTAAGATTGAAAGAGAAAATGACCTTAATTATCACTTCAAGTGTATGAAACTTATAGCTTTCAATCTCATCTGTCAAATGTCCTTTTAATGCTTTCAAAAGCTGTTTGCTAGTTTTATGCTATACTGCAAGTATACGAATCATATATTGCATTACATCTAATATCAATTCCATAAGAATTGAATATAGTCACCTAAAAATTTGAGTTACACTTTTTCTAAGCTAACAAGAGATTAAATTAACTAAAAATTAAAGTAAACCAACAAAACTTGATCACTAAACAAGAAAAAGATAACAATGGAATTGAAGTTATTTAATGGTGGAAACTTAGGATTATTCTATTATTGTTTTTTCTTCCCTTCTCTGTGTAATTTCAACTATGCTTGATTCTAGATATCTAAAGGTTTTAATTACCCTCTCTTGAGATCTAAGTAAGTAATCCCATTTGAAATAGATAAAAATTGAGTTATAATCTCTCGATTTATCAAAACTACTACTAAGTACTCAATTAGATTTAAAGCAATCATAAGGATAATTAAGTCACAATTAAGATATCTCTTCAATTGTTTATTAACCTAATATTTGTAAATCTTTTAAGGTACCAACTCTCATTGTGCAAGTGAACACAAATATCTTGATTCAATCTCTCAATTCAAATCAGGTATGAGTATAAAAAATATCACAAAGGAATAAGATGTCGAATTTAATATGGTAAAAGTTATACAGAACAATTCAAGAATAATAACTTAACATAGATTTAGCAATCCATAATCATGTTCAAAACATAACTATTCAAATTTGGCATACAAGGTCATGAAATAGAAGAGTAGAAGAGAATGAAATCAGTTTGAAGCCTTGATATAGAAAATCTAGAAAGTTAGAGTTAATCTTGATGTTACCATTTTTATATAGCCTCCTTTGTGCTTTTATCCCTTTTTTGTTGTTTGTACCGACTTTGAAATATGCCTCCCTCTTCTGTAAGCTTCATAATATTATTTTATAGTAAAAACTAGGTTTTTTTGGAACATACATGATCATTTACACGATCGTGTATCTCAAATCCTCTCTAAATTACGACTTCACACATTTGTAGAAGCTTACATGGGCACATACACAATTGTGTATGTCAACATACATGGGTATGTATCTTCACCTAAGCAAAAATAGCGTCTTATAAGCTCCACACATTTATGGTGACTTACATTATCCTTATACATAACCATATATATCAAAAGTTGCTTCAATCATTCCATTTTATGTCTCAATTTTACCCGAATTCTTCTTCTTTTAGTTTATGAAGACAATTATCAACTAAAAACAAACTTGAAACAAAATAAGTACCAAAAAAATCATAAAAATCTAAAATAACAAGCAAAACAAACTAAATATGAGTATATAAATATAGGAAATTAATCATTTATCAGGAGCCAACATGAAAGTAATGAATTTTATCCTCAGGTCTCTTTAGATTTTTCAAAAGTTGTCAAGCTTATCTGTTAACATATACAAGAGCAAATTATTTGTATTTATAAGACACTAAACCATTGCAAGGGAAGTCTCAAAGATGTCAAGGTTTAAACTGACTCTACCTCCTTTCCTATATCTTGGCATTCTTATTATTACTTTAAGGCTCACCTTTAAAGATTACTAAAGTTTGTTTGATGCTCTTTATAAGAGAATTAGGTTTTGGTATAATGAATTTTTTTGTTTTGCTAACAGATTGTAACTTATCACCTTTGTCTTTAACAAATTACAGGTCTATTAGTGCTCCCATTTATTTCTTCCTCTTAACATCTTTGAAAATTTTATATGAAAGCAAGATGTTACATTAGGGCCAAGTAAAATTGATTGAAGTTTGCGTGTCAAAGAATAAAAGTAGGTTGGGGGTCAAAACTATAATAACTATAAATGAATTTATGATAACTAAGGGGGTGGTTGGTTCGTATAGGGAAATGATAGTAGAAATGAGAATGAATATAATGAGAAATAGGAATGAATATTATCATTATAATTATGATAGTTACTTAAGAGGAAGGAATGATTACCATTACCATTAATAGTGGTTGATTTGTAAAAAATATTAAGAAATCAAAATTTATTATATTTTAATTAATTAATAAATAATATTTTAATTAATTATATTGTAATTAATTAATTACAATATTTGAATTAATGAATCAATTATATTTTAATTAATTATACTATAACTAATTAATTAATTTGTTAATTAAATATAATTAATTAATTAATAATAATATTTTAATTAATTATATTGTAATTAATTAATTAATTACAATATTTTAATTAATTAATTAATTATAATGTAATTAATTAATTAATAATAATATTTTAACTAATTATATTGTAGTTAATTATATTTTAATTAATTAATTAAAATAATTTAATGAATGGATAAATTATATTTAAATTAATTATATTGTAATTAATTAATTCATTATATTTTAATTAATTGTAATTAATTAATTATATTTTAGTTAATAATAATATTTTAATAATTATAATGTAATTAATTAATTAATTGTATTATGTTATGTTAATTAATTATATTATAATTAATTAATTGTATTTAATTAATTAGTATTTAAAATATTTATAAAAAAAAGTTACTATTAAGAAATAAGTTTTTTTTCTCTACTAAATGAAGAGTATGGAAGATTTTCCAAAAGTGAGAAATCAAATAATCAACAATTTTAAATATCATAACTATAGAAGAATTTGGAAATTTTTTATTAACCATGAATGCCTTTGGGTAAGATAGATCCACATCCATTTCTTAAAAGGCCATAGAATCTAGGAATACAAATATAAATCCAATTCTTTTTGGACCCTTGAACTGCTGAAACTGCATTGTAAGGAATGGTAAAAACTCATGGCTGTGGTATGATAATTGGCGCATCCTGATCCTCTTCACCTACCGACCAATCCTAACATCTCAATGACTAAGATCCTCAACACCTCTGAAGTGCAAGGGATCATCCGAAGCAATAGATAGTCACGATCAATATACTATATATAGGGTTACAGCAGCATCATCCACAATCTCCCTAATTGCTTGCCTAATTCTAGTAAAGAAGACAAATTCATAAGGTTGAGATACAACTCAGATTTATTAACCATAAACCTAGGCAAATATCTTCTAGCAGAGCAGACTTAAAATGACTTAGCACAAGCAAGTCTAGTTCTTAAAAAATATTCCCAAAGTTCCGTTTGTGTTTAGTAAGAAATCAAAGTTGGACTCAACACCAATTATAGGCTCTTGTTCAACTTCGATAACCCTTTTTATGTTTCTTACAATTTTAAATATGAATCTATAAACCATTTACAAGCAAGATTTGGCACTAACTTTTGGACTATTATGGGCTTTATTATCGGCTTAAAGAATGACCTTGAATCATAGATTGGGCAACTAAAATTCAACGAAGCTGTCCAAGAGGCACTTATTTTAAAGTAGGCCTTAGTTGCATCATTTATGCTATTTAAAGGGCACCCATTTTCTGCCACAACAAGCAATATCCTATGGGACAGTGGAGGCAATTGACTTGGAGGCTTCAGTCAGAATTTTGGTGCGTGTGTGCCGGTGATTGTGAAATTGTGGGGAGTGTACATAGGACTCCGCTCACACTCGCCTAGAACCTAGGCTATCGTCAAATTGAACTTGAAGTAGATTCGATTGCAGTAATCAATCTTTTATCGTTCGCGGCTAGCCGTTTTATGGCTTTCAATCCCCTAATTCAGAGTATTCACGCCCTATTTACTCAAAATTGAACGATTATCCATCTTCACATTTATTGCGAGAGCAACAGATGTGCAGATTGGTTCGCAAACTATGTCACTCATTTTGATTTAGGAACCATCACTTTTGTAAATTTACCGATTGGATGCCACCTTTTTCTCCTCAAAGATATATCGTGAATTTGTATCTCTCGACTTGTCGTATAAGCTATTTCGATTCTCCCTATTAATTAAAAAAAAAAGGAAAAGAAACTCGGTAAATTTTAGGGATGCCCAATTAGAAGTATCTACATGTATTAACTCTTATCTTTAAATGAATAATGGAATCTTTACTTGGATTAAACCTGAACACTAACATAAATAACAACTTGGCTTAAAGACGGATTCTGCGTTGAGCTTAACCAAATAAGGGTTTGCATCGTTGATCTAAGGTGTTAATCAGATGTTTTAATTAGCTTTATACCGCTTTGGAGAAGGATATCCCCTTTTATAACTCTCCCGAAAATAAACCGTGAAGGAGAGCTTAGGTTGGAGATTCAGGAGCCATTGAGATATCTCAAACGCAACAACACTCCGCCTATCCAACTTTAAGACAGGACGACAACGGTAACACCTTCCCCAAACGTTAACCACCTACAGCTGCTACTACTGCTACATTCATGTCATGTCCGTCTCCGTCAAAACAAAGTTTTACTCTTCCGTTCTACGATACACTTGTAACAATAACAATGGAAATGGTGGCACTTCAACAAAGAACCCACCAGAAGTTCTCATTCAATTGCCTCTTAGAAGACCAAATCCCAATCACAAAACCCCAATTCTCACTCACCAAGAACCCCCAGTTCTGACCCATCAAACCCAACATATCAAACTTACAGATATTGCTAGAAATTGTGGGACTAAGTTAAAGAACAAGAGCACAAGCTCAGACGTCTTACGGTTGATGGACAGCCTAGGCCTTCCAACCCCACCGGATATGTACGCTTCCCTAATGAAAGAATGCACCCTCTCGCGTGACTCAATCAGAGCCATCGAGTTACACTCTCATTTATCTCGAAGGCGCCGCAAGCTAAGCTTGACCATGTTCAAACGTCTCCTTCTGATGCATGTGTCCTGTGGTCACTTGGAAACCGCCCGCCAATTGCTTGATGAAATGACTGTGGGGGCAGAGTTCTTCGACTTTGAGTCTTGGGCCATCCTCGTCATTGGTTATTTGGAAAGTGCCCGGTACGAAGAGGCTGTTTCTTTGTTCACCAAATTGATCCACCATTGTGATAATGTATTCCAGTCCCCTCAATGGTTCATAACTTGCATTCGTATGGCATGCATTGACGAGGTGAATAAGGGGAAATTAGAAAGACAAGTTCGAGGGATGCTAGTTAAAATTGGGTGATGGAGTTGGTTGATTACTCTTTCATTGTTCCCTAATCAATGTCTGTGCTGCTGTCTTTGTTGTTAAATTTGTCGATTTTGTGTTATATGTATAGCATCGATTTTGAATATATAGATATTAGTTTGCAGATACGAATCAATCTTCTTTTTTTTTTTTTCTGAAGTTAATTTTCAAATCCGAGAACATTATTTAAACCTTGGTATATAGGTAAGAGATTAGGAAATGGGATGTTTAGGAAAAGAGTAGCAGGGGTTGTGCAAAGCTAAATGTATTGATAGAAGGCTACGGAATCCAATGTCTTGTTGCTTCCAATGAAACATAATTTGGCAAGAAATTGGATACATTAGCCTAAACCCTATTTGTGAAGCAAGTTGTGTATCATACTAATAGATAGTTTATACTTTTTCTTCTTTTTTTTTTTTGGGTAAATTAAGGAATAATATAGAATCAAAAATAAGAAAAGGTACATCGTATGACAAGTTACAGAGTTGGAATATAGGTCAAAATATACGTAGGCTAGGAGCCATCGAAGTAGATTATATGCCAAGATTAACACCCCTTACACTCAGTGCGTCAAACTAGTTGAAAACACAAATACGGAAGCGATAAGTTGTTTGTTAGCTGCTCTTGTCTATTAGCCAAGCTCAGGAGCTGACAGGATCCACCTGTTACCCATGTTGCCACCGATCTGTTTGAGCAGACCCCTAATATATATTAGCTCCCTCATTCATTGAACTGACTATCTGATCCATTCATCTTTATTCATGCTCGGCTCCTTAAATAGCACTTAATTCATATAGTGTCAAATGGATTATATCGTGCAACTGATAACCAGGTTGAACAACTTTACGTCACCTGTCTTACCAACTTAGAGAATCATAGCACTATTTCACCCCAATCAGATTCTGGAAAGTAGAAGTTACATAATTGCTGGAATGTCGTCCAAAGTTTCTGAGTAGTGTTGCAATTAAAAAGTAGAAGATTTAGATTTTCTTGATTATGCTTGTAGAGGCTGCATGTTGGATCAATATCAATCGTAAACTTAACAAGCTTGTCCTTGGTCCTCAATCCATTCTTAATAGCCACCCAAAGTATGAAAGAAGCTGTGGGGAGCCTAGTAGAATCTTAAACCATCTTAGACCACGAGACCTGGGGTTTATTGATCTTAAGTAAGTATAGAAACACTTATTTGTAAAGCAATTGGAGGAGTCAGGTATCCAAATTAATCTATCTTCCTGATCCAATTATAGCTTGTCTATTAGCACATTTCCTTTAATCCTTTTGAATCCTCTGCATCTACTAATCCACTCACCATTCTCCATAAACTTATTGACTCTTGCTTTTCTATGAATCAAGCAGTTGAGTTATTGATATTCTAGTAGGAGGATCATAGGGCCAAGTCCATTCTAGTTGTCATCCTAAAAATAAGCTTGTTCTTCATTTCCAATTCTGTATCTCATTAATCCCCTTACGGTATCCTTGAGTCTTAGCAATTGTGTCATAGACTATCAGGTGTTTGGATTTGCAGATTTGTTCCAGAAGCACCCTTTCAGAAAAAGCATGCGGGCCCACCTTACCCATATGGCTTCTTTATCATAGAAGATTCTCCTGATCTTTTTTGCCATCAATATCTTGTTAATATTCTTGTCAGATCTTATGCCAAATCCCCCTTCCTCTTTTGATTTACAAATCTCAAACCATATTCTTTCAATTTCTTTGATTAAGCTTCCAGGAAGTAGAAAATGTGACATCCAATGAACCTAAGGATTGTTTACTACAGAGGTAACTAGTGGCAACCTGTCCACAAATTATAGGCATTTATTCCTAAAATTATTGATCCTCTTATGGCCAGCTTCCTAAAGGAGCTTGCAGTCTCCATATATGAGCCTATTTGTTGTGATAGGGATCCCTAAATATTGAAAAGGGAGATCCTTCACTGTGTGTTTAGTTAAGTTATAGAAATCCTCTGCATATTACTTGACACTCTTTGAGATAATAAGTTGGATTTTATTTGAATTTACTGATTCGCCAGATAATATATAGAAGCTCTCTAATGACTCCATTAACACTTCCAAAGAAGATTCATTTACCCTACTCAACAATAATAAATCATTTGCAAATGCCAAACTAACAATCTTTAATTCCTTGCACCTGTGATGATAGGTAAATTTTGGTTGTCTTTGGATATTGTAATTGATGATTATGTTGAGGACTTCTAGACACATAGTGAAAATATGGGGACCATGCCTTTAGCCCCCTAAAGATCCTTGTGGGTTACCCATTGCAAATTACATTATAGGAGACTTATCTCCACACATTGAGCTACCAACCTCCTAAAAGTTTGAGGGAATCCAAACACCTCCAGATTATATTGTATAAATTGCTAGTGTAAAGAGTCAAAACTGTTATTGAAATCTATCTTGAGAGTACAACATTTAGGTCTTGATCTCAAATGGTAACTTCTGAAAAGCCCGTAGGCTGGCATAATGTACCCTCTATAAAATCTCCTTGAATTTGATTGATTAAGGATCTATTTAGTTGGATATTAATTAATGGAATAAAATAGAATGTAATAGAATGAAACGAAACGAAACGAAACGAAACAGTACGGTTTATAATGGAATAGAATGTAATATAGTGAAAAATTGTTTGGGAGGAATAAAATGGTTCATAATGTAATGTAGTGAAATGTTGTTTGAAAATTAGATGGAATGGAATGTAATGTATAATAAATGACTATTATACCCTTTATATTAAAACGGTTGTTGTTGGAGATTTAACGTTATGATTTTAAAACATAAATCATGTCTAATTAAAAAGTCACAGTTATACTTTTTTTTAATATTTTTTATTTTAAAATAATAAATTTTTATTATTAATTATATAAAATTTTTATTATTAATTATTTAATATTTTATTTTATTTTATTTTATTTTATTTATATTTAAAATTTATTTATTGATATTTTTATTTATATAAAAATATATACAAACAATCATGACTGTTTCAATGTTCTCTTAAAAGAGACTTTCGTGATTTTTTTTAAAAAATTATTATGAGTAAAAGATATTCAAGCCCAAACCAAGCTTACGAACAAGATTCAATTTGACTAAAACTAAACTCAAGCTCCAGCGAAATTTGAAAAAGTCTAAAATTGAACCTAACGAACAAGCTTGAATTTTTTGAATATGCTCGAAGCCCAAAAAAGCTCGAGACCAAAGTCAATCATGCTTAAGATCAAACTCGTACTTAATAAATTTTTTCGATATTGGACTCGAGAGCTCCAACCTGTTGTCGTTCTTACTTTTTGGTTTGTGTTACGTATGCATATCACAAATTCATTTCATTCATTCAGTATATGCTTAGATAAATATCATGTTGTATAGAACAAATGCTAAATTGCTGCCCATATTGATTCACAAACAAGCTAACAAAAAATATTGAAGTTCAATGATCATATTTTTTATGCTAAACCTTCTCTAATTGCTCTACTGCATAAAATGATATCCAGAATGTAGAAATTCAAAATCAAATTATAAAGCCAAAATTGCTTCAAGAAAAAGACATGATTTAAGGTATTACAGAGAGGAATGAAAATTCTAAACAAAATGTAAGTGAGGAGAGGTATTATATTACACCATTGAGAAAAGAAAAATAGGCATTCTTTCAACAGTAATTCTTGGTTATCATCATAACAGAGGTACGATTTCTATTTTCCTTAGGCTCCTGCTCTCCCCATCCTTGATAAATCAACTTCCCACTGTGATGCTGGGTTCAATGAACATGGTTAAAATCAGCAACCCAACATTATCCTCTTGACCCTTCCTAACTCGTTTGGTAATTGTGCTTCCAACCTATTTATAAGAACAATAAGAACAAGACAGGAGAAATGAATTGGGAAAATAACTCTACGATGAGTATCAAGTGAAATAGAAAATGTGCTCAGTAAAAAGAAAACAGTTTTCTAGATGTATACCAGATAGGTTTGAGAGTTCACAGTATGAACAACTCCTTTGACAAAGCATTCACCAAACTCCTTTGATAAAGCATTCACTAAAATGGAACCTAGTTTCATGTTTCAAACTAACTTGCGCATCACAAATGAATTATAATTCAATAATATTTCAATAATTAGTATTTTAGATGTTAAGAACATGCCTCATCACACTTCTGAACTAGACTTAATTTATGCAATGTATTTACGATGGATATTTCAATCTCTGAAAGAATTTGAAGTCTCTGCATCATAACACTAGCTTAATAAAACATAAGGCCAATCAAAGATAGACAAGGAACAACTTATTAAGGAGGAAGAGTACTAACAGGAGTTGTTGAGTGTAACCTGTTAAAGGTGGCTTGTCTCCTGATACGATTATACCCAGAACCTAAGCAGAGTAAGAAAAATAGGCAGAGTATGAAGGGAAGGAGTTAGAGAGAAGATAGAAGATAGAACAGATGAGATATTGGCAAAATGTACTATATTCCTCTCTTTTTTTCTAACCTCGCTTACATTAGTACATCATAGAGTAACTAATTGCTCTAATCGAATTCTAGCAATAGTTGCAAAATTCCTTTGATATCCCCATACAATTATTTGGTTAATGTATCATAGTCCACCAAATAGCCAGGTGTTGTCTTCTTCCTTATGGGTCTACCCAATCTAGGTGTTGTCGTATCATTACCCACCCCTTCAGAAACCACCTTGTCCTCAAGGTGAAATTCTAGATACAAACTCTTGAAAGTTGTTAAATCTTTCCAAGAAGTGTCCTTCAATGGTAACCCATTCCATTGTACTAATACTTGAGGAATCCAAGTTGAGTGGACCTTGATCTTCTTGAAGTTAAGTACAACTAATGGAGAAATGAGAGGTTGATTATCCACCACAGCTTCAGGCAAGTGCAACATAGATTCGGTATTTGGGTTAGGACATCGTTTTAACATCGAAATGTGGAAAACAGCGTGGATTTTACTTCCCCTCAGCAATTGCAGCTTGTACATAACAGCTCCAATTCGTTTGAGAATTTGGAATGGACCATAGTAACACTTACTTAACTTTGAGTACTTGTGGCCAGTTATTGAACTTTGTTTATAGGGCTATAATTTGACATAACATCAATCGCCAACTTGGAAAAAAGATTCGATGCGATGCTTGGCAACTTGAGTCTTCATTTGCTCTTGAGAACGATGCAAATAAGTTTAAAATAACAATGGAACGTTATTGAAAATAAATATAGCATAGGGCTTTAAATTACTAAAAAGTTAGTTGAACAAAAAATAAGTTTCAGACCAATTTTAAATAACTAGACAAAATAACTTCTACATCAATATAATCTTTAATGTGTGATAAGAAACCTCCTCACCTACCTAAGTCTTCGAGAAGATGCAAGAGTGAAAAACACAAGCATTTGTGTAGGATGATCAGGAATTTTGCCTAAAGCAGTATCCCTTTCATCCTCTGTGAGTCCCTCTATCTCACTCAATGCACTATCTAACTATTCAATTGGTTGTTGAATATACATTTCAGTCCCAATACTCTTACACAATTTATCTCCAATCTGATTTATGGTATCACCCAACATCCTGGCAGCAACAATAATTGAATATGTATGACTTGCTTCTCCCGTATCATTACTCCTTTTTCTGCTCTTTGCTAAAATAATTTCAGCTTGTCTTTCAATATTTACGGTTTGAGGTAGAGTGAATGACTCATCTATCTCATGCAAATTATGTTTATATTGATCTTTACCACCTTCATTTTTTCCACCTACATCTTTTTGCCTTTTCATTTCCTCAAGAATATCTGTAGCAATTTGTGTGTCATTTTTAATTGCACGATCTTCTCCATAAATCCCAGTTAGTTCATGATAAAAAGGAAAGCCCCTCCGTCGAAATTGAGCAACATCTTTGTGACTCTTTAACTAGATGAAAAAAAAGTCAATAATTAATATAAATTACAAGAAAGTAGTTAAAGAAAATACTTAAAACAAGATAAAAGTTCAATACCTACACTTACATAAGAATCCCATATATGATCTTCAACAATGATGATCTTCCTTTCTGTATCCCATCCAAATCCACTAGTGTCTTT
>JANIJH010000005.1:15168305-15188159 GCA_024520975.1 Erythroxylum areolatum | reverse complement strand
CAATTTATATGGTCTAGGATGTTTCAAAATAGGCAAATTAAGCTTGTCAACAAGTAAAGTGCTAGCAACATTGGTACAACTTCCACCATTTATGATCAAGCTATAAACTTTACCATTAATGAGACACATTGTATCAAAGATGTGCTCACGTTGCTCTTCTTTAAGATCTTCTTTTAGTTAGACACTAAGAGTATGCCTAGCTACAAAGGCTTCACCATCCTCAACATCACAATTAAGATCAGAAGCATCTGCCAATGGAGGCACATCATCAAAATCATCACTGGCACTACTTTCATTGGCAACATCACCATTCTCAAGCAAAACCATAGTTATTTTATTAAGACATTGAGAAGTAATATGACCAAAACTTGGACATTTAAAACACTTAACTTTATAAGAAGAATTAGAAGAAGAAGAGAGTTTAGAGTCATTTTTACCCTTAGGATTTGGAGTACAGAATTTAGGCTTGCTTTCCTCCTTTGGCTTAATGTCTCCCTTGGATTTGAAGAAAATTTTGGACTCCTTTGAGCTTTTCTTTTAGGAACTTGATCCAACAACATTTTGGATCTTTAATTGCCTTTCTATCATGGTGGCCTTATGCAACAACTCATCCATGTCAAGGAAATTTTGCAGCTCTATAATGGAAGCAATTTCAGGGCATAAACTGTCAAGAAATCTTCTCTTGGTAGCTTCCATGTCTTTCTCATCATTGTCCCTAATCATGATGATCTCCATCTCTTGGTGTTACTCTTCAGCACTTATAGATCCTTGCCTCAATCTTTGCAGTCTCTTGAACAAGTCTCGATAGTAATGACTTGGAACAAAGCACTTTCTCATGATGGCTTTTATTTCTTGCCACGTATGGATTGGTCTTTCAAGATTTTGCCTTCTATTTACTTGTAATTGATCCCACTAAATACTAGCATAGTCACAAAATTCAATAGCAACAAGTTTTATCTTGTTCTCTTCACTATATGTATGACACTTAAATACGTGTTCTATTTTCGTCTTCCACTGTAAATACAATTCAGGACCATTTTTCCCTTGAAAAGAAGGGATTTTCAATTTTATGTTGTCAAGTTTATTACGAGAAGGAGCTTGTCTGCCTCTTCTAGTGTTGGGGCCTTCATCCTCAGATTGCACATCTTCATCTTCTTCATGGAACGTCCTTTTAGGACCTTTGGAGTTTGACGTAGATTGGATGTCATCCAACCTAGCTTTCAACCTCCGGAATTGATCTTGTACAACCTTCATAAAGACTTTGAGATCTTGTAATTGATCTTGTACAACCTTTATAAAGACTTTGAGATCTTGCTCATATGATTCATCTTCTTGAGACATATTTATGAACTGCAAAATGTTAGTGAACAACAAAAACAATTGGACCTCACCACTCAACCTCACGTGTATACACTCAACAGATGCCAAACAACTCATGTATCACACAAAATTTGGCCTTTTTCTATAATGTAAACACTCTTGCCTTTTACCACTCAACTTGATTTCTATAGTATCTTTATTCGAAATAAGACACAACAAATAGAAGCAATCAAACCAAGCGACAGTCAAAACTAAAATCCCAAAATAAAATTCTTATAGAATCCAAAAAGGGAAACAGGATGTGGAAAATAAAAAAGAAGAAGTAAAGGAGATGAATATGCAAAGGGAAGGGGACTTAAAGGGAAAGGAGGGCTCAGTAATTCTGAAAACAAGAGAAGAAAACAAAACAAAACGAAAGTTCGCACTAAGAGTATTAGGAAAGAAAAATGATGGAAAAGTGGAGAAACTTGGAAACCAAGTAAAGGAAAAAAAATAGTATAAGGAATGAATTAAGGAAGTGATTACCTCAAGGAAAGTCAAAATTGAATCTAAAGAAAGACGAATGAGGCAAGAAATAAAATAGGAAACTAAAGGAAAAACAGGAAAGTAATTGAAATAAGAAAGTGAAGCAAATACGAAAGTAAGCAAGTTCCAAGCAATACAAGATAAGAAAGTACTTGCAATTCAAGTTTAAGAAATAGGAAAGATTTTATCTTTATTTGATTGCAATTAGGAAAGTGGCAAACTTGGGCTTCACTTGTCTAGAAGTTGCACCACACACTCTAATTGATTTCTTCTTTTTTCTTTTTTTTGACGAACTTATTTTTTATCTTTTTTTGACGAATTTCTTTTTTTTTTACTTATACTTCTTTTTTTCAGATAATTTGAAGTTCACACAAATAAATATGGAAGCAAAAAAATGCAAAGCAATTTTCAGAAATTGGACGCTCTCAAATTTCGACTTAATGTAACTTGCTTTAGAAAGCTTGGATTTAAATGATTCTAAAACGAAGAGAAAGAAGAGATTCTGAACTTGAAGAAACACCTATTATTTAGCTAAAAACTCAAAAAACTTGATCGAAACAATGGATGAAAAAACGGATAGAGAAGAAGAATGAAAATAAATAACAAAGGGATAGTTATTTGAAATCTAGCAATCAAAGTGCTCTGATACCAAACGATTCGAGACACAATAGGAACTTGTCTTAAAGAACCTTCAACAATATGGAACTATGCCTAGGAACGGCTAGCATCAAACACACAC
Organism: Erythroxylum areolatum; assembly: GCA_024520975.1. NCBI lineage: Eukaryota > Viridiplantae > Streptophyta > Magnoliopsida > Malpighiales > Erythroxylaceae > Erythroxylum > Erythroxylum areolatum. Next base: position 15,185,575 of record JANIJH010000005.1, on the reverse strand, counting down.
GGAAGCACAAGAAACTAAATTGAAAAGATAGAATTAAAACACAAAGAGAAAAGGAGTTAGAAGAATGTTGTTCAATGGAAAAAACCCTAAGAGAACTTGTCTCTTAAAACCCTAGCAAGAATGTTGGTCAATGGAAAGAACCTTAAAAGAACTTGTCTCTAAGAACTCTAACCTTGGGATGTCACAAAAGAAGACTACTCCTTCGATAAGTCAAGTATTCTCAAAGAATACAAAGAAAGCAAGAAAGCTCTCAATATTATTTCTGAATGGAAAACATCCTCTTTCAAAGTACATAAAGGATGTTTATTTATAAGAAAAACTTCTTAACTTAATGCCCTAAAAAAGAAACTAAATAAAAGAAAACAAATCAATCCCTAAAAGGAAACAAAATAAACTTAGAAGGTGCTGACTAGATGACCCTATTTTAAGGGGAAAAAAAGGAAACTAATTAAAATATGATCTGAACATATTGGACCTTATAGATCATGTCATTCTCCTTATTTTTAAGTTGCACATGGTTGTCATATGATATTTTAAGTGAGTTCTTCCAATTAGACTCCATGTGGGCCTTTAGACACTTCATATTAGGCTTCAAGGAGTAAGACAATGCTTCTTGGACTTTTATGAGATGAAATCTGACTCAACAACATGGACTCTATCTCTTGAAGGTCTTAGATCAATCAATTCAACGCTTGCTTCATTGCTTTGGCCCTAGCTCTTATCATTGGACCTCCAACATCTTGTAATGGATCTTTAGGAACATTAGACTTGAATGTTAGGCCTTTGATATAAGAATTTCGTTCAGCACCTTGCCTTGCACATTCAAACTTCAAATTTGATCCAATATCAACTCCTAAGCCTCCTTCTGCAATGCAAGTCATGTCCTAGGCTTCCTTGAGGCAGATCATACCATATATGCTTCTTTTCTTTTCTTTCACATGCCCCTGGTTCTCCATCAATGTTCTTAAAATTTCTTTCTTCTTATTCTCGTATATCTTCATAATGTCTTTCTTCAGCATATTTCAAGTTGGAACCTTGAAGATAGGTTGTAGTGAGTTGCAAAACATGCTAACTTTTTTGGCATCAACTATAAATAGTGGATATTCATCACTGGTTACCATAGAAGAAATAAAAAATCTTGATTTGTTGCTATTATAAGATGTTATAGTCATTTCATTCTTCCTTCTCATAAGGTTATGGATCAAAATTGCTTAACCTCCTAGTACGATCTTTTTTTATTACACAAATCCACATGTCTCTTTAAATGAGAGGTTCTATCTTTTAAACTCTCGACCAACATCTTTTGTCAATGCTTACATTCAGCTTTTTCTACCCTGTTTATTAATCTAGTCTTATTAAAATGATTTCAAACTTCACTTTTAAATTAACTTGGACTTCTATCTTCACTTAATAAGGGATTAAAAGTTTTCACTTCTGTCTCCGATATTGGATTATAGCTCTCCACTGAAGGAATAATCAACATATTAATATATATGTTATTCACAATCATAATTGATAATTCATAAACATGGGAGAGTATAAGATAATATAAACCATAATCGTAGATTTAATGTTTATTAGTGACTTACACAGTCACATACATTGAGATCATGTCATAAAACACACGAGTGTGTATGTGCTTTAATGACTTTACACGATCATATACATGAGTATATATATGACCATCTAAGTTACTTTAAATTTTTTGCGCATACGTATACGGTCACTTACACAAACGTGTATGTGACTATGTATGTCACTTAATCATACTTACATATTCCCATAAACAGGATTATATATGATCGTGTAAGTTCTTAAAACTTCACTTCATAGTCAATTACACGATCACATACACGCATATGTATGTGAGCTATAAGTCTACGAAAACGCTCCCCAGATGACAACAATTCTAGTATTTCACAAATTCAATCTTCAATAAAAAGATTCAAAATCAGAATACAACGAAGGAACTTTACCTTGGTAGGTGGGTGGCAAAGAAGCAAAAAAATTATGACAACGGGGTGGGACAGCAAGGTGGCGTAACAAAGAGACAGCAAGAGGGAGTGTGAAGACGAAAGAGGAAAGTAAAGTGAGCAGCGCGGCGGCAGATTGGTCACAGAGAGAGAGAGACTGAAGTATGTAGGGGAAGGAAGAAAATGACACATGAGAGGGAGCAAGGATAAGAGAAAAGTTAACCTAGACTAAAATGATGAGAGGGAGCAAGGATAAGGGAAAAGTTAACCTAGACTAAAATGGCGTCATTTTACTTCATAAAAAATTAAACAATTTAATATAAAACAACGTTATTTAAGTTTTAAATTCGGTCAAAATTTTAATATTAAGATCTGAGGCTTAATTAACCTTAATAAGATCCGTTAACTTCAGGCCAAACCTGACCAAATTCAAGCTCAAATGCTATCTTCAATCAGCAGATTTTGGCAAGTTTCCCCTTAATTTAAGTACAACACCTATTTATTACAGCCTTTCAGTAAGAGTCTACTTAAGCCACGTGAACATTAAAGCAAGTGTAGAGTAGGAAGTTTAGCTCTCTTCCCATCACTTTTCACTCGAGATAATTTGTTGAAGAAGGGAGTCATTCTTTACCCCCGTCCTGCCCACTTGGATATAGAAGCAATATACAAATTAGAGCTATAGGTCTTATATTATAAAATTTGCAATTCATATTATACAAATGCAATTGACTTTGGGTGTGGAAATAGAAAGGAAGTAATCACATAAAGTCTTATTAGTTGACCTAAAAAAATTTTAATAGGTGAACTTTAAGGCTTTACACAACCCATCATTGATCCAGTAAATGAATCGAGCACTGTTGTTTGGGCTTGGAAGCTGTAAATTTTGTACTTTTGATGCTTCAAGGCTCAGGACACTCCAACACGTTGAATAGGTTTCTTGCTTGATTTTTTCCTAAGGTACTGATGTGCCCATCAGCCTAATTGAAGTCGTAGTATTTTACGTAGTTTTAGGTTGTTGTAGTAGTCTCGGGATAATCTGGTGGAGAAGAAAAAGCCTCTAGAGAACCAATCTAAAGGTTAACTTTTTGCTTACTGAAAGAGAACTTTCTGTGACAGATATAACAAGATCTGTATAAAGCAAAGCTTATTTCACCACTAAAAAGACAAAAAGGGTAAAGTAAGTGCAAAGTGCCCAATTGTAATTCCTTCTGTATTTTAATGTCTAATTCGGAGATTATTGATCAGCTTTAACAAGCCAGAAAGCTATGTCTTCCCAAAATCTCAACTCATGGGAATACCCCTGCAGGAAAGTAGTAGGTGGTACAAAATGTAGGCTAATATCCACATAAAGAGAGCTACTTGAATGATCGAGGAAACAATAGTTACACTGTTTCATTAAAAGTTGCATCGATTCTAGTACAAGAGAGCAGTGCAATCTGACAATCCGATTCCTGCTAGAAGTTCCTGTCTTAATGCTTCATATCACTGTTACTCGTGGTTTACAGACAATCAGCAATTCCCTAGTTGAACTGCAGTGGCATTGTTTCCTTCGGTATTGCTCGACTTGGATTTACGATCATCAAGATGATGTTGGTAAATATAGGAAAGAAAGCCCCAAATAGCCAATAACATGGCTATGATCTTAATGCCCTCCATTTTATCATGAAAGAATATCGTAGCAAGAATAGGAATAATCGGCAAGCCAAGCGTGCCGATGACATTGCAGAAGAGGGAAGAAATCTCGAAAACCAGCCCCAACATGCCTACAGTCGAAATTTGCCATGATATAGCTGTCCAAATCAGATTCATCAAATAGGATACTTCTCCTTCTCTATAATTCTTCATCTCAGCTCCCAAACTTTTCCATTCTCGACTTGCAAACAGGCCTAACAGCGAGCCACAACTTGCAACACAACTCGTGCATATCTGCATATTAAGGACAATGGAGAAAGTTTCTTGCTTTATAAACTTCTCAAAAGAGAGCTGCACTAATGAAAGGTATAGGGAGTATGCTGCTGATGCACCAATTGTGCATGTAAATCCAATTATATACTGCCCCTTTGAAGTGCCTGCAGGTTTCTCAGATTCTGCGTTGACAGCTAGAAGGCACGCAGATATGGTGAGAAGCACAAGAGAATTGAGAATAAAAGGTGTGAACTTCTGAGAATTCAGGAAAAATGAGAAGATTGCATTGAAGGCCAATTGTGTCGCACAAAGCAGAGAATAGGTAGAGACAGGAAGGTATAAGAGCCCATACGAGTACATCAAGTTGTCTCCAGTAATAAGCAAGCCAATGCCAATATAGATGAGTGCAAGTGTCCATAGACTTGATTCCGTGGCAAACAATGATCTGACGCAATGAGGGGTTCTATTGGTGGCAGATTTAGTTGATGGATAGAAGAAAAAGAGTAGAGGTAATAGAACAGGAAAGCCAGCTGATTGAACAAATGTTGCCATCCATTTGCTATTCCCCCCTTTGTCAAAATATAACCTACCAAGAAGAGTTGCGGCAGCTTGGCCTGAGAGAAGAATGAGAATATAGCAGGTCACACGAAGCCACCAGACGAATTTCGGACGCTTCAGTTCACTCTTAACTGCGGAATTACCAGAACCAACGTTGGCCTCTTTGTCTTCCACAGCTGAAAGACACCAAATGATCTATTAAATAATATTGGTATCTTCATTTGGATACCCTAAAGCCCACATGAAGATACATAATATTCAGCCATTTTCTCATGCTGCCTAACTGGATATATGTTCATCAATTGGCAATGATTTTAGTCAACTCTTCAAGTCGTCAGACTAAATTCGAAGAGCATCTGCACTAGGCTCATCTGTTAATGCTTTAAATGTCTCCATATCATGTTGAATTTAAATTTTCTAATACAATATAAAATGTTGAATGACAAATTTACGATAATTAATAACATCCCGAGCAGTAGAATAAACCTTGATCCGTCCCACGTTCTTAGCCCAAAACTTTTTCAAACTTTGTGGACAAGAAACAGAAATACAAGTTTGAACATGGAAGCTAAAGCCTTCTGTTCTGATGAAATTTGTCATTACATACCTATTGATTGCAGGTGAAGATCTTGTGCAGGCTCCATGAAGGTTCAGAGAGTATAAACTCAGTAAACCTAGTGTGTAGCAATTATGGAAGTATCTTCTCTCAGTGATTGACATAAGGCCAAAAGATCTCCAGTCAACAGTTGAATATTTAATCTCTCATCATGTAGAGCCAATAGTTAATAACTTAGTCAAGGTTGAAAGTATTCAAAGTTTTCATGCCTGACTTTTGCATCACATAAGTACAATTTCCTGACGTTATTTATCTAAAACCAGAGTGATGAACTTGGTTATTGCTGAATCAGCAGTCACAGTTGAAAGTATTCAAAGGTTTCATGCCTGACTTTTGCATCACATAAGTACAATTTCTTGACGTTATTTATCTAAAACCACAGTGATGAACTTGGTTATGGCTGAAATGAAATTAGTAATTCGTCAAAAGTTGCTCTATTCCGCGCAAAATTATCTGCAAACGTTCTGGAATAGGATCAAGAAGCTAGATACGTCACAAAAATAATTGGCAAGTAAGTAATACATGTAGTTTCCTAATTCCAATGTTCCTCGTGAATCAGGAGTTCGCCTTACAGCCATGTTCAAGGTAGTCCATAATGACAGCTAACACTTGAGATCAATAACGGACGATAGCTGGACTAAAAGTCAAAACAACATGCTGCATACAATTGTTAATAATTAAGCCCAGTGATTGATCTGTCCTGTGCAAAAAAGTTAAATCAGGCACGCCAAAAGCCAGGTTCCAAGTCAATGTGCATTAGGTTTCCTTCTCTGTCAGGATGATTGTGCCTAGCAATTCTTAAGGAGTAATACAAAATAATTTGTCGTCATATAAGTTGTCTACCCAAGGACGTCATTAACCTGGAAAGAAAAAGAAAAAGAAAAAGTGATTTGATGTAGATTCTTGCCAAGTCTGACACCTAACTATAAATTTGTATAACCTGCAACCTGCCATATTAAACACCCAATACTAGCTTGCTATTGGGTTCAGCTGTCCGTTCTTTTTGTATTATAAATACTCATAAAACAAGATACATACAGAACAATAGGAACAGATTTGTTTGCCTTACTACTAAGTACTAACTATGCAACTTCGCAGCACTCCATTTTTCCGACAAAAAGAACTGAGGTTAGCATCCGTGACGAAGTTATTTCTGAAAGAAGAGACGTTTTAGGTGCATGTGCAAGCAGGTTGACATATAATGTACTTTCTTCTAGAGGATGGCAGTCTCTTGATAAACTATAAGATATAGTCAACTCTTGGTGTTTATAAAGGGCCGGTAAGTATGCGTAAAGATTCCAAATTTGCGATTCATATAGAATACAAAAACGTGGTTATTGCTTATTGGATTGAAGTAATTATCAGTATTACCTTTGTAAATTAATTACTTCAAAGAGTCTCAGTAAATCGAAAAGGAATGCGGAGCTAACATGAGCCTTTCTCACCGTAGGGAAGAGAAAGCAATCTGAACTGAAAGCCACAGCTACGACAATTTCATTTCTGACCAAAACTTCAAAATGTGAAGGAGAGGGCATACCGGTTGAGATGGAAAGTCTCTCTCGCTGCAAACCTATCTATCACTTTACACACCCCTCAAGTATGAAGAACCAAAAACCCTATGGAGCAGAGATTTCTACTCTTTTAATTTGGCAAAAGAGAAATCTTGAGAAGAAAATTCAGAAATGATTGGAACTTTAAGTAATTCCTTTCGGTGTACTGCAACATGAACCATTTTATTCACTATCTTCCAAATGGTATGCACAGCATTCTTGACGGATCAAAACTGTATTGATTGCTTACCAGCTACAGCAACGTGCAGATCATTGCTCCAAAGTAATAATCACCCTTTTACATCTACAATCTACACAAACTTTATACCAGAATAAATCACCAAGACTTAAAAAAACAATCTACTATGATCTGCTTCCTTTGATCATTGACAACTTACGTACCACACAAAAATAATGTTACATTTGTTCAACATTTAAAACTTCCCCATATTCCTCAGCTTGTTTGCTTATATGATCATGGTTTTCTTTATCCAAGCCCCAAACCTGCTGTTGCTCTTTTCCTGTGCTGTTGCTACCAGATTTTAAGAGAGAGAGCTGATCAATCACAATAGCATTTCGCTTATAGTTCCAAACAAGCATTGAGATATAGTCCTGAGGTGAAACCAGACCTTGCTCTCGAATGCATTGACGTTGCTCCTCCAAGGTTCTTGGATCATCAAGACTTATATACTCGAGCAACGCCTTCTCATGATCAGGTCTCCAATTGGTTGGAAAAGGAGTATAATCAGTCTCAGGTACAAGAGACATCCTGGTATACTGAAGCCCATCAATTGACTCAACAAGACCCATCCTTAGCAAGTTATGGTACTCTGGGGAGGCCCCTTTTCTCTCCTTCAAAGGACGGCTCAAGTTACGCGAACCAATCTTATAAACCTTTGCACGTGAACGGAGCTTATATTTTGCAGCATAAAGCTTTGCAAGTGAACCCCTTAAGATGTAAGAACAGAAGTTAACCACTTTCTTTCGATTGTCAGCATATCTATACCACTCAACCATGGTTGTCAGGAACTTGTTCATCTGGGCATTCGTGTGAGCTTGAGTGGCATGGAACATTCTAAAACAAGGCTGTGGATCAGGATCCCTATCCCCCTTTATAAAATGTAACTTCCTAAATTGCTTAACGCATTGTTTTAAGCTTGCTGTCACTGACAAAAGTGTACCCACACCCTTTTCACTAATGATCTTTCCACCAGTTGCAGTGTATCGAAGAGTTGGATAAACAACCCTTCTGCACAACACATGGTCAAGAAACATAATACCCTTGGTTATATGTTCTATTGGGAGATTCTCATTGTCAAGCTTGAGCATGTACTTCTGATCAACAAACTCAATCAATTGCTTTCTCAATGTGGCAGCATCCGCCCTAGGACCACGCACACCGATCAAAATATGACCCCCATATCTTATATAATCAATTTTTCTAGTCTTATCAGGACCACTTGTTGGCACAAATTCTGGCCAAGATGTATTGCCCTGCTCTTCCTCCCCTTCTGGGCTGTTCCAAATAACATCACTTTTTGATGGATGATAGAACTCCTTAATCTTACCCTCCATCCATTGGTCCAGTTCGTCAAGGCAGATATTAGCCAAAAGAGGAGTGAGCATTCCGCAATGCCCCCAAGAAGGAGTCTTCTCTGCCTCCTCAGGTGCAAATCCAAAAAAGGTCTCTAACCAATATGGATCCGGCTTTGGCTCATCTTCTGCCAACACCCTCTTTTTCTGATACTTTCTCTTCTTCTTCTTCTTTGGTAATTCCACAGCACTTGTAATTACAGGTGTAGTCAATGCTGCTTTCACCAAATCAATCACTTTCTTATCTCTAACATCCCTCATTAACGCACTGATCACCAACCCCACCTTCATTCCATCCAAAACAGTGCTCAAATCACCTTTTATGTACCACAAATACCCTGCAAATTTTCTCCTAATCACCCTCAAAACCGTATGTGCATTTCTACCAGGCCTAAATGCATATGACTTTTGTGAAAAGCGTGCTTCATATATGGGTTCAAGAATCATAAACAACACCTCCTGTACTATCTTATCCTGAAATGGAGCTGGCTGTGTGGTTGTCAAAATTGCTTTAATTTTCCTCTTAGATAAAGACTCATAATCCGTCTTGTCCCTTGGAGACTTAATGTAAAACTGCAACCGAGCACCCCACTTAAATCTATCATCAAGGACTGCATTTCTCAGAGCCAATAAATCCTCCAATGCAGACCTTTGTATTGCATTACGAGGCATATAAGCTCCCATTTCATCAGCAGAAACTTTCTGATAAGCTAACACCCACAATTCAAAACGGCGAAGATATTGGGTCAAATTGTTAACAATTCTATCAGGTTCACGGAAGTTGTCAAGCCACATTTGGGAGCAAAGTGACACACCATCTTCCTTCATCAGTTTGGAAGGATCGTCATCAGGCAGTGGTGTTCGCACCCGGTGCATAGGAGCGAATGAGAGAAAGCGAAGGAAAACTAACCCATTAACCCTGTGGTTTAAGGGACTGGATTGATAGGCAGTGGTAATATGATTGGACTTGGAAAGAACTTTATGAGTGTATTTGACAAAGCGAAGAAGCATTTTGTGATGGTGGAATCACTTCTACAGCTATCTTAGACCATTATCCGGGTTCATAAAAAAGGATACTCAGCCAACTATAACCTAAAATCAAGCAAACCCAGTTCAATGACAAAAGCCGAAACTAAACATGGAGAAACTAAATGGAGAGTGAAAAGGGTGATCGGGTTTGAGTTATTACCAGAGCTTGCAACAAACCCTTTCGCCTGTGAGCTTTGATACGAAGATAAAACACGAAGAGCTTAAGACTCGGTGATTTTGAGGTGCTTTCAGCTAGCCCACGAGATGTTTGTATTATTGCCCAAGGGTTTACGACGGTTCCTTGAGGTTTATCAAACCCTTGGGTTAAGCACTGTGAAGCTGCTGTGGAGAAGCATTGGGTACTTTTAACATTAAAAAAGTTAACGTGTATAGTTATCGCCGTTAATTATTCAGTTCAAGAAGACATCTGATTTCGTATAGATCATTAGATTGTTTGGCTTTTTATTTTTAGTTTCGTTTTTTAATAAAATAAAAATATATTTAGGTGAGAATTGTAATAAAATAAAAAATTAGTTAAAATTTATAATAAAAATTAAAAATAGAAACTTGTTTAGTTTTATTATTCTATTATTCTATGATATTCTTATTATAGTATTAGATGTAAGGATATGAGTTTTTTTTTTTTTGGTTCAAGGGGAAGAACCTAGAACAAACTATCTAACGCAACATCCGGCGGTACAAAGCGCCGTGCTGGTCCTAGAGAATGAAGTCCAACGTCGTCAGTGGGGCCTCCTGTAAGATGTGCAGTCTTGGACTGAAAAGGGTTGGAAGCGAGGCAAAATGATCCGCACTCTGATTCCCTTATCGATAAATATGCTGAATCTGAACTTCTCAGTTTTGGAGTAGCAATGCACGAACACCTGTCACCAGAGGAAGTTCATCAGGTAAAACAGTAAGGGAAGAAGACAGAATATTGATTACCTCGAGGGAATCCAATTCCAAGATGACACGCCGGTAGCCCAAATTCCAAGCCAGTTGGAGGCCCGTGTGGATACCACCTAACTCAGCACTACACAAGGATCCACTGGGCATGTGCAGCAGAAAACCGCCACACCACCTACCTTGCCAGTCCTGAATAAGCCCCCCCACAGTAGAAATAGTACCGTTGTGCTTAACTGCCCCATCAGTATTGAGCTTAACCCAGTCCGTTGGTGATTTGGACCAGCCCACTAACTATCCTGGGGATAAACCTTGGCCCGGGAATACACAACGTTCTGCTACCCTAGCCCTTTCAATTCCTTCGGCGTAGGCGAAAACTGCTCGATCCTTTATAGTCAGCCACGCAAACTCGGGTTTGAACACGTTTTTATTACGCCAGTGTCACAGGAACCAGTAGGTAACGCCAAAAAGGGTGGCCCAGTCAAACTGTTATACCTCGCGGTGAGTCGTAAGGTTAGACTGTACTCACCTCATCTCATCATGTAGGAAAAAGGCCGGATCCTCAGCCACCTAGGGAGTAAGGATATGAGTATTGAATAGTACTACATGATACCGACCGTATCGAATAAAAAATATTAAGGTAATCATATATTTTGTGTTGGTTTATCACTTTATTGTATTAACCGATATCAACCAGTACCCGAGATATTGGAAAATTACTATATTAAATTAAAAAAGTTTAAAAACTTATGGAGTAGATTGAAAAAATAGATGCATCAATTGACTTGTTAATTATGCAGGTCATTTTAATGTAAGAATCACTTATTTTGATATCACACTTATAAAATAACATCTTTCTAAAAAATTTATCAAGAATCTGTTTTCTAAGATTAGTTGTGTAATTTTTTTTTGAATACAAAGGAAAGCTACAATTAATCTAAAGCACGCAAAATGTGGCGCTACTCAACGCCCTGCCTATCTCGACGGAGGAGATCCTGCACGATCAAAGGAGGCTCTCGAAGAATATGGATGCCTGGGCAATGCCGGACTACGTCGGCTGCTAGTTGATCTGCGTATTGGTTTTCCTCCTGATAAATGTGTTGGATGCGCACCTCCCAATCACGATGGAGCAGTCCGTGTATACCTGCCAATAACAAGGAATTACGATCAGTCGTAGAAATAGGATAAGATAGTAAATTAATGACCTCGAGGGCGTCGACTTCTAAGATGATCCTGTTGTTACCACTTATAGCTCATCACTCATGTCATGAAGTCATGCCATCTTGCTCTTCCTCTTAGAGTCTTGGGCCTCTCCTCCTCCAGACATCGTCCACCGTCCAACGCTAATGCCCTTTCAACCCCCTCCTGTCGCCAACTTGTCACTATTGTTCAACATTCAACAATTTAGTAAAATAGATCAAGGTTATTGAAGAAACCAATCTTCAGATCTTGTAAGGCATGTTATGACTTCATCATTTGGATGTTTTTGGCTCTCTATTATGTGTATTTCTACTTAGAAAAGGTAGTGCCTAAGTATAAAAGTTGGTTTATAATTAGTTGAGTTATGTAATTACACAAAATGGATTCAATTACAAACCATTCATAATATTATCATACAAGTATGAATATTAGCTGTCGAAGTGTAGTAGTCAAAGGATTCTTTGATTTTTAGACTAAGAAACATGAGAATTAATGTATATACCTCCAATATGATCGAAAGAAATGTTTATGGTGGTTATTCATTTCTCTCTTATAGTAGTTGCACTTTTTTTTTTAGCATATGAGGTTTAGTTTTTGCTCAATCTTAAGTCTTAAAGTATCATAGTGGTGTATTGGTGTATGTATATGTATATGTAATATTTACCCTTATCATAAATTAGGGATTTGTTAGTGTATCAATTATTAATAAAGTTTATCTGAGCCTTACAATTGATTTATTTAGATATAATACAAAATATAGTGATATTCTTGGATAAAATGTGCTTAAGCCCCAAATTTTCTCAAGGGAAGATTTATATAAGTTCATGAAATTTACTTGCATGTCTATATTATATGATTGTTAAGAAGTTGTTATTGTTCTATTTCTTCTTTTTTTTTACACATAACTTATTCCATATTTTCAATGGCACTAGTAGTTGGTAATTTGGATTCTTGGATTATTAAATTTGAATATAAGATGTATGCATGCTTTTAAAGTTTAACTTGTATATATGTTTTTAGAATCTAATTTATGCTTCTGTGTTTATTTTAAGTTGAACAATACATATTTTATGAAAGTTGTTGATATTGAAATTAAGTTAGAAGAATACTTTATTTTCATATGAAGTTATCAATTTAATTTTGACATATGTCTTTGTTTATTTTATAGATAAATAAAGTGAAGTTTAAGCACTCCTAATTATTTAACCTCTTTAGGTTCGAAAAGATTTGATGATTTAGCTTGAGTTCATTCTAGATTAGTTCCCGGTATGAATAATTGCACTTTTTATTTATATTACAACAAATATTTGAAAGCTGGGGGAATCACCAAATTAAAGAAGCATTTGACTAGAATCAAAGGTGACGTAGAGCCTTGTAAGAAAGTTACCAATAATGTGAAATACAAATAAAAAACTTGCTTGAACAGTAACAAGACCGATAAATAAAAACATGGTGCTTTACTTGATTTTTTGTACTTAATTTTTGTATATGATTTTGGTGATTGGTGAGGAGGAGATTGGTCAATCGTGTGCTGGGCACAACTGATTAAGTAACCCTTGTACCCTTGACACTGATATATGAAAGTCGATTCACTATATCGACACCTTTTTACAGGACTCGCAGGTGATTCCACACCTAGGGTCTGGACATCGACGAGGTCATCTCCTATGGTCATGACGCCCTTGTCGACTGTAATCCGGACTCACCACAGATGAAAGTCGAGTCAACACCGAGTATCGGTGGGTGTGCACATTAGTTTGGCCAACTAGTGGTGACACACATAATTGTTTTGACTTGTCCTGATATTGGTTTTCCTATTGTTATTTGATTTATACATATGGTGTTTTTATACTTTTTTGTACTGGAACTAGAACCTATGTTCACCGAATGAGTGAGTTAATAGGCTAGGCCTATATAGTTCCTAACCAGTATATGTTGAGTCATAGGCTACGCCTATGTGTTTTCTATGTGATATATATTTACTTCATAGGTTATCTATACCATTTTGGTATGAATCGAATTCTATTTGTGATATATGTCTTTCTTGCTCACTGAGTATCTAGTGTACTCACCCCCTCCGCTTTCCAATCATGTAGGTTAATTTAGTAAGTTTGAAACTCTAAGTGGATCGTGTGGTCTTTTGACATTTTTGGGGTATTACCGCACGTGGATAGTTTCCTATTTTGTACTTTTAGGATGTAGTGGCTCATAAACTGTGTTTATGTAGTTATGCTTTATGACTTTGTAAGTTAACTTTTGACTGTTTGGTGTTTTACAAATGATTTTATGTATGAACTTTCAATACCGCTGTTGAGATTGCCTTGAGTGGACTTTAAATTCCTGAAGTTGTTGGATGTGAATATAGAAGTGTGTTTGAAATTATCTGCAGGTTCTGAGATTTTTAAAATATAGCTATTGTGTTGCCCAAATTTTTTTTAAAAAAGAAAAGAATAGATATTCAGGTAGTCTTGCATAGTCGGATTAAGGAAACTGTAAATGTCCTTAGCCCGATTATGCGACGGTTGTCATGGGCCCGATGTGGTACCGAGTCATGACATAAAATGAGAAAGATAAAAGGCAAATATTGATACTGGGGATGTTAAAGGTGTTATTCTTACCCAACAAAAAGGGATTGTTGCACCCAATGTAAGGATGAGAAGAAGATAGAAGCCTAACTTTTTATACCACAAACAACTTATAGAGCTCATTCTTCAGTTCATAGTGTCTTAAAATCTTTTTTAAAAAAAGCTTATAATATGGACATGACAATGGCTAAATAGTGGAATGATACAAGTGTATTATTCAATATTGTTTAGTTTTATTATTACTAGCCTAAGGTGAATGCTATTACCTTTTGTAATCTAAAATATAAAACTCCTTTAATTAATGACTACAAAAGTTCAGTTTGTGAAATAAAAAATTATTTGGATCAAAGAGAAACGACATGGGCAACTGATGGATATTCAATCATATGAGATGATTGGATAACTAGAAAACATAAGTATATTATAATTTTTTTAGTTTATTCCATTAAAGGGACAATGTTTTTGAAGTTTATTGATGCATCTAGCTTTGTTAGAAATATTGATAGTCTTTTGCAGATATTTGATGAAATTGTGAATAAAGTTGGGCCTAAAAATATTATACAGTTAATCACTAACAATGATTCTGCTTATAAAACAACTAGAAAAATGTTGCAAAGTATGTATAATTTTTTTATTGAACTCTTTGTGTTACACATTGCATTGACTTGATGTTGAAAAATATAGGAGATCTTAGATACTTTCCTATTATTAATAAAATTATGAAAAAAGATAAAAAAAAAGTGACCAAGTTTATCTATAATCTTCTATATGTCCAAATTTTAGTGAAAAAGGATTTGTCCAATGATATGGATTTATGTAGTCCTGCCATTACAAGATTTACCACTAATTTCTTATTACTTTAGTGATTTGTTCTAATGAAGAAGGAGTTGAGACAACTGTTTACATGTGATAAATGGTTTATACCTCAACATGTTAGGTTTAATGCCGAAATGAGAGTTTCTAAAAATAAACTTGAACATTATAAATTTTGATCCCAATGTCAAGTTTTCACTTAAGCTTGTTAGCCTTTGGTGAGAGTAATTTGTCTGAATGATAATGATAAGAAGGAAACAATAAGTCGTTTTTATGATGCCATGGAGAAGGCAAAGGAAGCAACCAAGGCCAATATAAAAAATATGCGTTCTTTGTATACACCTTATCTTGTAGTCATTAATAAAAGATGGGAAAGGTAATATACTCTTTGTTGTTTGCTACAGAGAGATTTTTGATTATTAATGTCTATTTTAAACCAAGTTTTACAAAGAAAGTTAAAGTTAATAGGAGAATGCTATTAACTATCATAATAAGTGTTGCACATGAGATAATGCAAGATCTCCTTAGCTCACAAATAAAGGCATAAAAGGATGTATGTAGTGATTTTGAGATGCCCATTGCAATTTATTAAAGAAACAAACTTAATCTAGTATATATTTCTTCACTTCTATTATCTATTTGAAATTAATCATCATTTTATTTTATTTTATTTATAAGGTTACTTTTATTATCATACAGTTACTTTGTGGGACTAATTTAGAAGTGATGTTCCAGAATTACAAAGATTTATAATTCAAATTCTTAGGCAATGTGTGAGTGCAATTAGATATGAAAAAAATTGGAGCATATTTGAATTTATCTTTAAAAAAAAGAAATAGATTGAAATACGAAAGATTGAACAATTTAGTTTTTGCTTAATATTACTTAAATTTTTGAGAAAGATATGTTATTATCATCATTAAGTTAAATATAATTTCTTGTAATTTTCTTAATAATTTAATTTTACTTGTTTACTATGACTCTCACTAGAACGAATAGTTCTATAAATCCAATTTACTTTGACCAAATTGATCTTTTAACTAATTGAGATTCTACGTAACCAAGTTTTATAAATGATAATGGCTTGGAAGAAAATCTTATATGAGAGAGTGTTGATATGTTATTTAGTGTAATGAATTTAAATAATGGTGATAATGAAATTCCTCTCAATTATGAGGAGTTAGTGCGATTTGAGCAAATATTACATTGAATAAGGTACCAAGTTTTTCACTTTTTTAATCTTTTATTTTGATTTCACTTGTATTTGATATATATTTTAAATTCTATATATGAAATATATGTTTTGATATAATTATTTTTTACTATATGACGTAAATTGTAATATTAAGTGCTTTTATATTATTATTAATTTTATATTTGGATGATAATTAAATAATATTTTTCTTATATTAATTTACGTTATTGTTTATATATGAAATATATGAAAAGTAATATTAATTGAAATAAATAGATAGTTTTTGTTTCAAAATTTATATTATTATGATTTTTTGAAACACCATTGATGTAAAATAAAAAATGATATAACATAATACATTGAGGGACTATTTTGTAATTTTATACAATTTTTAGACTATTTTGAAAATTACTTAAAATCATACCCGATATTGAACAATATTGGTATTATAACATATCGGAACCAAATTCGGTACCAAAGTTGGTACAATATTAATAACATTGATTAGATTTCATTTTTAATGTATTAAATTATTTTTTAATTAAGTAATGTTTAATAAAAATAAGAATATGAATATTTATCATAATTAAAATTTATACATAAACAATTTAAAATTATATTAATATACCTAACTTGTTGAACCAATTATTAATTATGAGATATAGCATCATTGATATGAAATTTTAAAACAGTTACAAAATTTAGATTTATATTTGAGGCATTGATTAAAAAAGCATAAAGAACTAATTTTCAAACTAAGTGAAGCAAGGTTGAACTAAAATCAAAAGCAATTGATTAGGTATTTGTAAAAATATATATTAAAAATTGGAGAATTAAAAGCACAAAGTAAGAAAAAAAAATGCACAAAAGAGGCCATATATTTGTCTAAACAATAGTGCTGGATACTTCCGTTACTCTTTTAAAGCCAAAACTAATAATCTAAATGGACTTTTGAGTACGTAAAGGTTTTGAATTGATCCAATATTTCTGCTTTACTAAAATATGATACTTGGATTGAAATATTCTAATTTGCATTTTAATAAGTATTGAAACTAACTAACATATAAATTCTATTGATGGGAAATTTTAGCTTTTGTGGTCTGTTACGCATTAGATAGAGTTTTGATTAAAAAAAATTTATACTGCTGTCACACTAAATGCCTGTTTGGTTCAGCTTTTGGAGACTCTAAAAGCACTTTTTTTCACCGCAAAAGCTATTTTCAGGAAAAAATGGATGTTTGGCTGCAAACTTCAAAAGCACTTTTTAAGTAGAAACAGCTTTTGAAAAAGCTAAAATACAGCTTTTTCAAAAGCTAAAATTTGGAGCTTTTCAGAAAAGCCCAAATTTCAGCT
>JANIJH010000005.1:15135744-15155079 GCA_024520975.1 Erythroxylum areolatum | reverse complement strand
CCGTCGGTGATATATGAATTTCACCGACGCAATTTTTAATCAATGTCCGTCGCAACATAACAACAACGGATAATATTCCGTCGGTTTTTCGTTGACAATACACCGACGGTCAGTTTCCGTCGGTAAATAATAACGACAGCCATGTTTACGACGGTTTCTTCTTTCGTCGCATTCCGTCGACAAAAATAATTGTCGACGAAAATGTCCATTTCTCTGACGGAATATTCCGTCGGAAAACGTGAGTTTTCTTGTAGTGAAAATTGGGAGTGTATAATTACCGATGAGAGCATTATCATTTTAAAACCTATTGAATGAATTATTTAATATATGAAATAAATTATGAATTATATATTTTAAATAAGTTAGTTAATAAATTAACATATTCAAACTAAAAAATAAATAAACTGACCGAGTTATTGTTTTGTGAAAGGGAACATTCTTTAATTCCGAACGATGTTTATTTTATTTTAAATTGACAACGCTAGTTAAGTACTATGGTAGGAAAGTGCCCATATCATGACATTAAAGGGAACTCTAGCCCAACTCGGAAGTTGGTTGGTACCTTATCCATTTTCGATCAAATCTCACGTGTTACCCATACCTCGTAAGGTATTTAGATTGCCTTAAGCTTGCTCTCCAGGTCCCGCCTTATAAACGTACGAGTGAAGTGATAAAGGATAGTGCTCTAATTCCAAGAAGCACGTGAATTAGTAAGGGATTTTTTTGATTTAAGTGAGGTCATGGGTTTGAATCGTCCTCATGTATACAGCCGTTTAAAACTTGAGGTCAAAATTTTACCTCCTGCAAGGAACCTATTCGACTCGAGCGGGGATTAATCTAGGTATTAATGACTTAAAGATACCATCCCATAATTGAGACCTTCCTAGAATGTCTCGTGGACTAAAAAAAAAAGAGAGTTGCTCTTCACAAAATTGAGTCTTATTTATCGTCATCATCATCATCATCATTTTAGATTACAAAAATGGAAAATGTTTACAGTCTGCCATCTTTGACATTGGACAAGTTTCACATCCTGATTCAACGTGGATTTTACCAGCAAATTACATCACACAGTCAATTTTGTGTATCAACTATATAGCATAGCACTTATATATCTATACTAGTTTACATAGATTATTCAGAAGGCAGTAATTTAGAGGATCATGCTTCCCTTATTCTTCTTTTTGTCCTAGTTATGTACTCGGGCTCAACTCAGTAAGAACATTTCCACGTCCTTCTCATTAGTTTTCTAAGTCTTATATTGCGTTTTGGTTACTGCCTCTCATATGCAGAGATCGAATAAGATAAAAATTTAGAGACAGAACAGAACAAAAATTGAAGACAATGAGGTATTTGATTTTGATAAACAAAACAGATAAAACTGTCTCCGTCTCGAGGACAGAAATGTGTTTAGTTGCAGTTGACAGAACATAAAAACAGTATCAATGACTAAAATACCCTTACAGTATAATATGATTGAAAATATATAATTCATTGATTATTTTAAAACGAATGATTTGTATTAGTAAAAAAGTTAACAAATAATAATAACAATAACAATAACAATAACAATAAGAAATTAATTTCGTATAATAATAATAATAATAGAAGAAGAAGAAGAAGAGGAAGAAAATTAATAATAATAAGGAATTTAATAATCACAATAATAATAAGAAAATTAATTATCATAATAATGATAATAAAATAATAATAAGAAAATTAATTTTGTATAATAATAATAATAATAACAATAATAATAATAATAAGTACAAAATTTATAACAATAATTAATAATAACAGCAATAGCAATAAATAATAATAATAATAATAATAATAATAATAACAATAACAAATTTTATAATAATAATTAATAATAATAATAACAATAATAATAATAATAATGATGATGATAAGTACAAAATTTATAACAATAATTAATAATAATAGCAATAGCAATAATTAATAATAATAATAATAATAATAATAATAATAATAATAATAATAATAACAATAATTAATAAACAACAACAACAACAACAACAACAACAACAACAGCAACAATAACAACAACAACAACAACAGCAACAACAACAATAATAATAATAATAAGATAATTAATTTCATATAATAAAATTAATAAAAAAGTAAAAAATCTTGTACCACAGTTTTGTAAGGAAAAATTTTTTTCTGTCCCTGTGATCTGGAGACAGAACAAAAATCAGTTGGGACAGCAACCAAACACTGTGAGGCACAGAATTTTTTTATTTTGTCATCTGTCTCCACTAACGGAGACAACAACCAAACGTTGCATTAGCTTCCCCTCCGATGCTAATCTCATGCTTGCAAACTCATTAACCTTTAAGAGCTCTTGTATGCTAGATTTGAGTTTCTTAAGTATATACGAAATGAGAATTGTGAAAATAGACTTGACAATATTTTTTAAAAAAAAGAACAAGTTTAGTCATGTATAACCTTATTGTGACTAAATTAGAATAAAATGAATTTTCAATTATTTGAAAATTTTTAAGAGGTTTATGGTATAATACATATTGATCAATTTTCTTAAATGCAAATTTTAATGTCACATTTAAGTTTTACTTTCTTTGTATTTTTTTATTATTAAGTGATTCTTAATTAGTAAGCTTAAAATTATTTATTGATTCTATAGGTAGCCATTTAATATTTCATTTAATTCAAGAGAAAAAAATAAATTAATCATTTACAATAATACACTTTCTTATTTGTTTATATATGAGTTGACCATATTCTAATAAAGTGGTATAACAAGCAAATTATGACATCAAAAAAATATTATATGCTATTCCAATATTCCCAATTCATCAAATTCAATTATAAAAGTGAGACACTTGAAATGAAAGTTATTCTCGATTCACAAGACATATGGATTATAATTAATAACAACTTGAAATCTTAAGACAAGGCAAATTTTCACTCAAACTAAGAAAAAAATAAGGCTTGAAAACAGAAAGGAAAAAATATCAATATGAATTGACAATATCAAAGTTTGAATGATAAAATGTTTAAGAAAATTGTAGATAAAACTAAATCACAAAAAGAACCTAAACTCTCTAAATTTTGGTAAATTGACAAAGTGAAGAAGATCTTCAAACTCTATATGTAACACCCCACTTCTATCTAGCACATGCACGTGCACCCTTTGGTCACACATGCACATGCCTGAAAAAAATGACGTGTTAACTATCTTACTTTCACTTTATCACATGGCATCGTAATTAAAATCATAAATTACACATTTGCTAAAATCCGAAATTTCCTTATTTAAGTTCAACATCATCCATATTTATACAACATTGTCCTATGAGCATAAACAGCTCAGTCTACACAGTATGCTACAAACATGAGGAATGCACAACAGTTATTAACAAACTATGTCTTCAATTCCCAACTGATCGACTTTTGAGCCATATATGATCGTCAAAGTTGCACAAAATATGCTTTTATGGAGTCGTAGAAGATAGGTCGTCTCACTCTCGAACCTGAAATTGTCAACGGTGTAATTTTGATGAATTTTACGAACTTAATAGAGTAACCATCCTCGGTGGTTTACTCATGTTATAAAACAAAATCAATCATAAACATATTGTCACACAGTTCATATAAACTTGATTAGCATCAAGTTCTATCACAAACAAATTGTATTTCAGTCAAACAATTTAAATCAAACTATCACTTCATTACCCTTGAATAAAACACAATCATTGGTTTAATACTTGGTTAGACAGTGGTTAACTAATGTATTAACCAATGTTGCTACAAACTTTTGGTATGTAAGTTTTAACAACTTTAACATACAATGGAAATAGGAGAAGACCAGTATTGACTTACCTGGGAACTCGCATGATTGATAACAAGGTAAGGTCAATGCTTCACCATTCACCTTTTTCCCTGACATCAGCAGATAAATGATCAAACAAAGGTACAACAAAGGAAAGAAAGGATTTCTACAAATCGTGGTACCTTTTAAGGATATGATTCCCCCTTTCGGGCTAATCTGCGAAGCCTATACCTTGAAGAAGGAAACCAATATTTCAAGCCCTAAATTTTCAACAGTGCTTAATTGAAGAAGAAGTCAACAAAGGAAGCATAGAAGAAACTATACTGACCTGTTTTTAGGCCTCCAAATGTTGGATTATTCACAGAAGAACTGAGTTCAATAAGCCTGCACTCTTGCGAAAGTAAAGAAAAGATTTAGCGACTCCTAAATCGTCTAAAGTGGTCTTCTTTAAACACTTTAAACAAAGATGGGGTCAAGTTTTAAATAAATTGTTCGATACAGTTATCATTCTACCTTATTAATAAAAGATTGAGAAAAACCTAAAAGAAGGTACTAAAAAGTTCATTAAAAAATTGAGTTCTATATGTAATTATAAAATAAGGAAGGTATTAGACATCCAAATTTACCTGATTAAACAATTACTTAGTGTAAAGGGCATTATAAATTTAAGGAAAATTTAAAGTATAATTAGGAATAATTTAAGGGCATATTGAAATAATGAAAATAAAACTATGGTAGACACAAAGGAGTTTGTTTACCTACGACTCAAACTAAATTCCTAGTATTATATATAGGGATCGAAACAAAATTTAAAAATATTTAGACAGATGCTTAGTAGTTTTTGGTTAAATTTAGGGCTTAAAACAAAGAGATTGAATTATTGATTTAAAATTTGAAATGAAAATTAAAACATATGGTGAAGTTCTATGAATTTATTGATTGACCTAGAGCTTAAAATAAAATACCTAAAGGTGCCTTGATTGTATCATAAGACTTTAAAATAAAGAGAAAGCATGAAATGATGATATAAGATTTGGTAACAAAATGAAATTGAATTTCTTTATTGTGTATTTACTTAAAAATAGCAATTTGGGTGAAACAACTGCAAACTAAAAAAAAAGATTTTTTGAATTTAGAAAGAAAACGAGAATGCAATGATTAAAAAAGGGGATTTCTTGAATAAAAATACTTGTCGGTTGAAAAATATGTTCTAAACCTTAATAAGAAGTGAACCTTTATGAAAGAAAATTCAAATAACTTAGAAAAGTAAATCTAAACTTAGTGGGCTTAAATGGATTTTATTATAAAAAAAATCTCCTAAAAACCTAAACTAACTTCAAAGTAACTTAATTGGCTTAAGGACCCAAACTAACTTTATCCATATTTTATTTTTAATTGAATTTAGACTTTTAAAAGGAGAATTGAGCTTTGATAAGAGAAAATAAGGTTCCAAAAAGGGATATTAGGCTTAAGAAAAATAATTTAGGCTTTTGAAATATCATTTCTATTAAGAAAGTTACTAAGTTCTCTTTATCTCGACTCATACCCTTTGGGGCATATGTTCACATCAATCATTTAACCAAATACCTAAAGAAAAAAATAAAGATAAGATGATAAATTTTTATTCTTATTTTTTAGTTTAAGCCTAAACTAAATATTTGGGCACTAAGCATAAGACCTAACTAGTTGAAAAGCTCATTTAGTCTAGGCTTTTGAGAACTAAGAGTCCAAATGAGGTTTTATTTTATTTTTAAATATTATAGTTTTGAAAATCCTAAGTTAAAAAATAAAAACAGAGAAAGAAAATTATAACAAAATAATTACATAAATTGGGTTTAAAACCATATAAACCTTTTTCCATTTATGGTTTCTCTTAAAGTTCAGCTTGGATTCCAACTTCTATTAGGCTGCTTTCTTGCAAAATTGTCGTTTGAATAAGTTAATCACTTCGTGGGTTTTGTTTATATTTCCCTTATAAACATCCAATTAAAATATACAAAGAAATAATCATAAAATAATTTTGAGTTGACCATTTTAAGCTTAAAAGTTGGACGGTTAAAATAAGTAACTATAACTATTATAAAAAGATTAATTAAGTGTAAAAAAAGAAATTATGAAGTAAACAACATCTACAACTATACATAATAGGGGGATTAGTTAAGAAAATGATATCAACTAATCAGCTTAGCATGACGAGATTATATAAGAAAATAAGAGCAATAAGAAAAGAATATGTTAAGCTCATATGAATATAACTTAGTCTCAAACATTAAAGTACACAAAGAAATTGGAATTCATGTATTATAAATCTTAAAGCTATTTAAGTTAGCACTCAAGTTTGGAAACAAAAAATTATTAATTTTCAATTTTCTCATACATCATATAACTAAAATCTTGTTCCATAAACTCATTAAAATGCTACATCAATTGGACTAAAAGCTAGTCATTCCGGGAGGCAACATAAAACTAGTTATGAAAATGGAAAATAATACCAACAAATGAGTACTTGATTGAACATAAACTATGATATTAGACCAACTGATGTTCTAACATATAGTTTTATGGTAACAAAATATGCTATTACTAAATTTTTTTTATCTTTAGTGATAATAGCAAGTTAATTTATGAAAGATCAAGTTCAATACAAGGGATGGTTTAATCAATTAAGAAATCAAAAGATAAAGAAAATAAGAAGTGGAGAACATATGCATCTTAAGAGAGGTTTAAGGGAATTTAAGCGAAGAACTAAGAATAAGGAGGATTTGAGGATATTAAGATTTAAGCAAATCACTATATCTTTATTGAAATCTTATCTCAGTCATTTTAATAAATTAGGGAGTCAATCATTGCATGGTTATTTGTACATAGGGCATAATGCATACTTTTTCATAATTAAGAGAAAAGTTTTGAAAGTTTTTAAAAAAACTCTCTTGATGCATCAAAATAATTTTGAGAAACTTCTGAAATTGTTTTCATTCATTTTTTTTCTTCAAAAGAGTGTGTTTTGATTTTTGAAAGAACTTAATAAATTTTGAAAGAATTATTGCAGGAATTTTAATTGACTAATATGGGGATTTGGGATACCAATATTAAGATTTTAGATGGAGTGGTTGACTAGTGTGATAGTGCAGTCTATTATTATCTTTTGATGATATGTACCATCAATTATAATCACATTGGTCAATCAATATGTTAGAATTGTTAACCAATTATATTATCACTAGCCATAGTTTTATTTTTAAAAACTATTTTTATTTCTTTTATTTTAAAGCTTTAAGAGGCTAAAGAGAGTATATATATACATATACATATATATTGCGTAACATATATTAACCCTTTATTTATTTGTAAAAGCAAAAGAGAGATGTTTTTAGTTATATGGTTGTACAATTATTGTAATTGGAGAAATTGTTTGAGCTATATATTATGAGGTTTCTTCTTTACCTTAAACAAGATTTGTGAAGAGTTACTCTTTAACTATGGCAAAGTACAATATTTAGGAGTTTCTTTTCACTTATGGCAAAGAAAATGTTATATGTAGGGTTTCTCTTCATCTATTAAAGGAAGAAGATAGTAACTTCACATCCAAGCAGGTCTCATTCATTATATATATTCTATTAAAATTTAGAGCAAAGTTCACTGTGGCAGGGTTTAATTTAATTTATATCCAAAAGGGCCGCGATATTAATATTGATCCATTTTTTAATAGAAATGATTCCTTCTTTTTTTAGAGAACTAGGATAAAAGTCTTTCTTGTAGCTAAAGATTTTGATTGATGGAGAGATTGTAGAGAAGAGTGAGTGAAATAGGAATGACATAGACTATATTATTAAATAGTAAGGCAATGCATTTTTTTTGATATATTAAATAGAAATGAGCTTTTAAAAGTTTCAATATGTCAAAATGATGATGTTATTTGGCTTGTACTTGATCTTATATTTTTTAATAATTATCATAATGATATTTACATTAATGATACTAATATTGCTCATAATGAGCCATTTTTGTCCTAAAAATGAAAATGAATTTTCTTAACTTTTTCATTTTTTTTTGTGATTTCAGGAGACACTCGAGAACTATCTTTTTTTAAAGATAGGTGAGTCTAATCTTAGATATTGATAAGAATCTAAATGAAAATCAATAATAAAGTAAAAATAACGATAAATACCAAAGGACAAAGAGAGCATTGAAGACCATATGGGATGATCAAACAATTATAGAAGTAGAGAACTGAATAATGAGGTGGCTCACATATGCTTTATAAGAAAATAATTACTACATATCCCCTTGGTTAAAATCTCTTGTTGATAATGATTGCGATGATAATATAATGATTTGGGTTATAATGAACTTATTGAATGCCTAAAAATGATGAGCTTGAAAAAGAAAAATTATCTTTAAAGTATAAAGAGGTTTAAAAACTCTCAGATGCATGCATGATGGAGAATGTGTTATGCATAATCAATGAAAATGATAATGATTTGTTGTGTGAAATTAAGGCATTGAAGAATAAGATCAATGACCTCAAAGAGTCCTTTTCCAAATTACTATATGAAGTGAAAAATTGGATAACATTCTTGGGGCCTAAAAGTGATAATAGGCATGAGATCATATACTTCCATGAAAGTGCATCACCCAATGCTAAGACAATTTCTGTGAAAATGAAAGCAAGTGTATAACAGTGAGCCACTGCCTAAGTTATCATATGAGTATATAACATTCATTTATAGATATAAAAGTTTCAATACTCATGTATCACTCATTTATGTATGATTCACATTCTAACCTATAAGACATGGTTCACAAAACAAAATAAGCATAATTTTCATGTAAGGCCGTATAAAGAGCAAGCAATATTTTTCTCATTCATATATGCCTCTCCATCAAAATAGAATAAGATAAGCTCACAATCATTATAGGCTACCATACAAGTAAAAGGAACATGCTCATAATCAACATATGACAAGTTTTCATCAAAAGAATGTTATGTAATAATTCAATTTTTAAGCACAAAGAGAGCTTCATACACTACATATATGTAAACTAGAGCTTCCAATTATCTTCACACACAAAGAAGATTTAAACATGCATATATGCTCTATCTTTATAGGTATTTATCACATAGTATTAACACTTTCAATTCTCATAATGTGAGATGTTCTTTTTGTGGTAAATTTAGAGATATCTATAGAAATTGCTCTTTAAAATAATATTTGGTAAGTAAACTAAAAAAGATATAGATTGAAAAAGGTTTAAAAAATAACCCTCAAGAACTTAAATTTGTGTAGGTGCCTATATTATATTTATTTATTTGTCTTATAAGTTAATATCAAGTGTTATTAAATAATACCAATAATTGGTGTCACCTTTATTGATATTAAATGAGGAATAATAATGATATCTCCAATAATTTATTTTAAAATAAAAATTACAAAAAGCCCTTTTATGGGCCATTTAAAGAGATTGATATTAAAAGATTAATTGTTGAACCAAGTAGTGAGGAAAAGGAGGTAATCATTGATGGCATATAAAATGAGGCATACACTTTCTTTCATATTAATAAAATTTTGAACTTATTGACTTGTCATACATATTTTAGGGGAGAAAGCATCGTTGCATATAACTAAGGGAAAAAGATATATTGATATTTGAAACTAGTATATAATAATTTAAAAAATTGCTCTTTAATTTTATAAATATTTTGCATATACCTTTTACCAATATGCTAGACTTTTTTTAAAAAAGGAGAGGGAATTTATTTTCTCTTTTTAATTCTTGTAAATTTATATATCATAAACACAACAACAACAATGTCCTAGTAAGAATCTCACCGAGATGTAAAGTCTAAGGAGGACCAAAAATATATAGCCTTATCTCTAACTAATAAAGAGGTTATTTTCAATAGACCCATAAAAAAATTTGAAAATGGTTGTAAGAAGATAATAGCCAAATATATCAACAAATAACATCATAAATGAAAAAATAAAACCAAAAGATCAAAATAAAATAGAGATAAAAGTACATGAAAAACAAACAAGAAAGAAAACAAATAAATAAATAAAACCAAGCAATTGAAAAAGAAAATTAAATATATAAATAAAATAAATAAGAGAGTAAGTGCTACAAGAAAAAGTAATTATGCTAAATAAAAGCTACAAGAATAAAAGGCAAATGTTTAAAAGGCCTATGAAAAGATAAGAACCTCTTTATATTAAGTCCTCTACCCATATCTTAGTTCGCTAAAATTTCCTATTGAGAATTAAGTCTTTGGTAAGCTCTAGTAGGGTTATATTATTCATGATCAACTCCCACTAATTATTTTTAGGTCTTCATCTTCTTCTCTTATAGTCCCTGAGTATAACATTCTCGCATCCTCTCATTGGGCATTAGGATGTCTTATCTTAAGATGTCTGAACCACGTAAGCTATTTCTCATTTGATTTACTATCAACATTAGCCACCCCTAACTTGTCTCTTACCACTACATTCTTAACCTTATCTCTTCTTGTAAGGTCGCACATCTAACGGAACATCCTTATCTCTGTTACCATTAGCTTATGCATACCTTTGATGGGGCAACACTCTATCCCATAGAGTATGACTAACATAATTGATAAATGATAGAATTTACTTTATAACTTGAGATCTTCTTGTTCTTATAAAACTCCTGAAGCATCCCTTCATTTAAGCCACTCTGATTTGATATGGTGAATTATGTCACGATCTATCTCACTACTACTTTGGATAATAGATCTAAGGTACTTAAAATAATCTTTTTGTAGTAAAACTTCTGTACCAATCTTGATCTCCACCTTGGATGCAACACTATAACTCGAAAAGTTATATTTTAAGTACTTAGTTTTAATCCTACTCAATTTAAAACTCTTTGACCCTAACCTATCCATTTGAAGTTCCAATTTGATATTAATATCGTCTTTTGTTTCATCCATTAAAATAATATCATCAGCAAATAACATACACCAAGGTACATCCCCTTGGATATTCTTGTTAAGCTCATCCATAACTACTAGAAATAGGAAGGGCTCAATGAGGATTCTTAATGTAGCCTAATATTAATAGTAAATGCTCTATATCTTATCCTGTCATCCTTACTCTAGTCTTAACACTTTCATACATATCTCTAATAATCCATATATAAGCAACAAGAACTCCTTTAGCTTATAAACACCTCCATATGACTTTCCTACGTACCTTATCTTAATTTTTCTCTAAATCAATAAAAACCACGTGCAAGTCTCTCTATCTATCCCTATAATATTCTATTAATTATCTAAGGAGATTTATGGCTTTTGTCACGGACCTCCCTAGTACGAAACCAAATTGGTCATTTAAGATAGGTGAAACCTTTTTCAATCTCTTCTCAATCACCTTCTCTCATAACTTTATGGTGTAATTAAGTAGTTTAATGCCTTTATAGTTGTTAGAACTTTAGATGTCCCCTTTGCTAAATCTCCACCCATATAGCATTTTGGAAGATTTAAGGATCACACTATAGAG
This sequence comes from Erythroxylum areolatum, assembly GCA_024520975.1. Lineage (NCBI taxonomy): Eukaryota > Viridiplantae > Streptophyta > Magnoliopsida > Malpighiales > Erythroxylaceae > Erythroxylum > Erythroxylum areolatum. The sequence goes on along the minus strand of JANIJH010000005.1, from coordinate 15,143,745 downwards.
CTTGGCTAACCAAGTAAGACCCTCTTCTCCTAGGCTCTTCCAAACCTCTATAGTTAACTCATCAGCTGCTACTGGCCTTCCACTTTTCATCTTCCTCAAAGCTCCTCTAATTTTTTTTTCTCATGATACATCGACAATAATTAAAGCTATGGTATTGCTCAGAACTAATAAGATCACCCAATGAAATGTTGTTATCTTTGCCTTCATTTTCATTCACGAGCACCCATCTTACTTCATCTTTTAAACAACGAACTTAACCTAAATCACTTGCTTTTTGTTCCATAGATTTTATCAACTTAAAAATATCCTTTTATCTATTTATATTTTTTGATAGTTGATACAAGTTCTCATATGCTTTACTTTTGGCTTTTGAGACTTTCTTTTTAGCATCTTTCTTTTTTAGCTTGTAACTCTCTTTATTGGCTTCCCTCTTTTCATATATGTTATTTTCTAATATAGAATTATAAGCAACTTCTTGATCTTCACCTCGTCTTAGACCTCTTCATTTTGCTACCAAGACTTTGTCTTACCACTCCTAAGCCATTTAGAAACTCTCCAAATCCTGTTAGCTACATTCCTTAAAAGAGTTGATACTCTTTTTCACATGTGACTATCATCTCCTTATAGTTTCTATACTATTCTAGACATTACTCTATCCCTAACTCTAGTGCACCTTTGATAACGTCTCTTCTTTCTCCAACTTCTTTTTATAAGATCTATGACGAACATTCTATATTGAGTTAACAAGCATTCATTAGGTATCCCGAAGCAATATTTACAAATGTGTTAATCACTTCACCTCATAAGGAAGTAGTTAATTTGAGTCTTTGTGATTTGGCTACTAAAAGTTACCAAGAACTCCTCTTTGTCGTTAAAGAATGAGTTGGCACCAAAGTAGAAACTACCAAAAGTTCAACAAAATAGTCCCACTATCATTCCTTAAAACCCGAGGGCACAAGAATACCCATCCAAGGTCATCCCTAATGACTGTTAAAGTCTCCTCCTAGAATAATTTTCTTGTTAGGGTAAATATGTTGAATCACCTTATCTAACTCTTCCTAAAATTAACACTTAATATGTTCTTCCAATCATATTTGGGTCGCATAAGCACATATATATTGCAAACAACATCTTTCACCATAATCTTTAAGGACAAAATCCTATCATTGGTTCTCTTTACCCCTATAACATGATGTATGAGTTTTTTTTACAACTAAGATACCTACACCATCCCTTTGCCTCGAACACCCTAAATACCAAAGTTTTAACCTATTGATCTCTTTCACTTTAGCCCTCACCCACTTTCTCTCTTGGATGGATGTTATATAAATCTTATATTTGTCTAAAATCTCCATTAATTCCAATGACTTCCCTATAAGAGTTTCAATATTCTAAGAACCTATCTGCAATCTATCAACATCTTCTCTCATCTTGAGCCCAAAAATCATTAAAAGACTAGCGCTAGCTCTATGATAAGAAGTCAAAGTAGCCACTCCTATCCTAAAACCCGACATAAGCTATACATGAAAAGTATAACAAGGTCTTATATGATGCTAATACTACTTGAAAAGAGTAACAAGTACTAGTGCTTAAAAATATACCCAGATGAAAGGGATAAACTAGTAGTAAGCCACAAAAAGGAACTACTAAAGTAGTTAAAAACAAAACCCAAATAATTTATACTAATAACAATCCTAGGAAATAAATAGAAACAATAAAAAGGAAGAAAGAAACTAATCAAGGGAAATATAAAGATAGTATTGATAGTAAGATTAAAAACAAAGCAATCAGAGAGGTAAATATAACAATTAGGAAGAAGTAGAAATTCCCAATGCATATATAAACCATAGTTAATCCCATAAAAACCTTAACCCTAACCCATACGCATAGTCATAGCACCAAAATTTTGAAATCTTTACTTTTTATTTAAAAAGTAAGATGAAAACAAACCTCTAATCAATAATATTGAAGTGAAAGGAAAAATTTTAAATCCTAAAATGGCCACCACAATAAATAGATATGAAAATCACAAACAGATCAAATTTTAGATGATCCAAACATGACCCAATAATGGTCGCCTCTCACCTAAAACAACATGACTTTATACCCTTCAAAAGGAAGACCACACCAGAAGGAAGTCATGGAGAGAAACGAGAAGCAACTTTGAACCAAAAGAAAAAAAAAAAGAAAAACCTCCTCCTTTTATACCCTCTGCAATATTTATAAAAAGGGGAAAATGATGATATTGAAACTTGATCATTTATGATGCATGAATTAAAGGGGGAATGCATTAAAAATTGCTTTAACATAAACAGAACTTACTTAATGTCTTTTATTTTTCACAATGTCACTAAATATTATTTTATCATAAAAAAGGAAAGATTATTGGACCAATTGAGATTCTGACCTATGATTTTGATGATAGCAAAATGTGTGACTACTAATATTTTTTTCTATGTGATGGTGGTAAGTCAGTTTGCAAAATATCAAGTTCAATCATATGGTAAAGTGAGCAAATGATTAAGTTTAATCAATTAAGCAATCATAAAATAAAGAACATGAGCAAAATGGAGCATATAGGCAATTTAAGAGAGCTTTGAGACAATTCAAGTGAAGGATCAAGAATAAAGAGGAATTAAACTCATAATGATTTAAACAAATCCTTGTAGTCTTTTTTGTAACCTAATTGGTGGTTAAAAAAGTTATTGAGATCGTAGATACCATGTGTATCATCACCAATAATGGCCAAGTCATCAATATATAATAATATTATAATACCTTACTCTACCTTCCAAAGGAATAATGTCTGATCATGAGGATTAGACTTGAAACAAAACTAATAAATGATGGAATTGAAATTAACAAATCAAGCACAAGGACTTTGTTTAAGTCCTACAAATCCTTTTAAAGAAGACATACTTTATTTTAAAGATGATTATAACTAAAAGGTTGCATATAGACCTCTTTAATGAGATATTTATTTAAGAAGGCATTATTGACATCCTTATGAAATAAAGTCCAATGTTTAATAGCGGTAATGGCAATGAAAGTATAAACAAAAGTGATGTGGGCTATAAGAGTAAAAGTCTCCTTATAATTAATTCCATATTCTATAAGTTAAGCCTTGTATTGTTATACTAAACTATCAACCTTGGTCTTAATTTTATAGACTCATTTATAACCAACCACAGATTTTTCAATAGGGTAAATATACTAAATCCTGTGCATTAATAAAAGTAAGTGCATTGAGCCTCTTCCACTGCTTTTTGCCATAAAGGATTACTACTAGTCTCATGAAAAAGTACAAGGCTCATAAAGAGAATAATCACAAAAGGTGATATTAGGTTGACTTATATGAGAAGAATAATGAATGGAAGATTAGAAAAAGATTAAATAATATAAGAAAAAAGGATGAGGATCCATAAAAGGAAGATAATTATGTATATGGTAAAGATGGATCATAATAGTTTGAGTAATCTAGACTTATAGGAGAGTCATCAGGTAAGAAAGCAATATTAACATCAGTAAGGAAGACAACAGATGAAGTGACTCTAAAGGTAGATTAGGAAAAAAATATCTTATGTTCCCTAAAAATGATATGACAAGAAATACAAATATGCTAAGAAACATGATCTTAACATCAATGACCCTTTTGTTCAATGCCAAATCCAAATAAGCAATATAATTAGGCTCAATATTTTAATTTTTATGTTCATATGACTAAGGGAAAATATTATTGATGGCACTAGAAGGAATACAATTAATTGTGTAGACTACTATAAGAACGACTTTATCCATAAAAGATTCAAAACAAGGAGATGACATAAGGAGATATCAAACAGTTTCTAAAATGTGCCTGTGATTATGGTCTGCATGACCATCCTATCAAGAGGTAACAAGAAAAGAACATTGAACAACAGTTCTATGATTGGTAAAAATTGATACATGATATTGTCTTAGTATTCTATGACATTATATATGCGAAAAAATTTAATTTTGCAAAATAATTAAGTTTTAATCTTATTGAATAGAAATTGATGCATTGATACAATTTTTTATAAGATAAATTCATATATACCAAGAATAATCATCAACAAAGATAACAAAACATCAAGAATCACCATTAGTAATATTAGGAGCTCATTAAAATATTAGAATGAATAAGATCAAATGGTGTAGAAGAAACAAAGTCATTTATAATATTAAATGACAAAGTACGACGTTTTGAAAGTTAATATAAAACACAATCAAATTGATCATGTTTAATAAATCCTAGAAATCAACTAGAAATTAAAGATCCTAATCTAAAAGAGGAAATATAACCAAGACACAAGTGCCAAATATTGGAAATAATAACTTTGGATGGCAACTAGAGAGAAACAAGCTCAAACAAAACCTTGTCCAACTGTAAATCTTGCACATTAACTATAACTCAAAAAGGTTACATTAAAACCATGTTGATATAATTGAATAACAAAAATAAGACTAAGAGATGGTTTGGGCACATAACAAGCATTAGATAAAGATAAGTGAGATTTAGAAATATTTCCTCCATATTGTATAAGCAAGAAATTATCAATATTGTGAACGATTGGTATATGAGAAGTGGAAACAGAACTAAATAACTTAGGCTCAGGATAATCACAATATGCAAAATCAAAGTATCAAGAAGTAGATTTTCCTAAAGTAATAGACAAGATAGAGGAAGTAAAAGTGCCAAAATCAAGTTATATCTAATGAAGAGGAGCCTGAATTTCTTTCAAGGAAAAACAAGAAGTATCCTTAGAAGTAGAACTTGAAGTAATAGACAAGATAGAGGAAGTAATAGCGCCAGAATCAAGTTATATCTAATAAAGAGGAGCATGGATTTCTTTTAAGGAAAAACAAAAGTATCCTCAGAAGTAGAACCAGAATAGTGGAATCACAAACAACTAAGTTTCTGGAATACGATGTCTATGACGATGGTAGGCCCTTTGACCCTTTGGATGATAGCAGGGTGAATACGATGTCTAAACCATCCTAAACCAGTCTAAACTCATTCACTTTTGAGTATTTCTAATTTTCACTAAAAATTCGGGGTCCAACATTTTGAGTGATTAAGACAATTGTAGCTCATGATGATATAGAGTTACGTCACATGGTTGTCGAAACTACTTTCCTAATTAAAGACCTTTATGAAGAGGTTTATATAGTACAACCTAAAGGATTTCAGGATCCAAATAGAACTGAAATGGTTTGCACGTTATGCAAATCAATATATGGTTTACTTCAAATGTCTCGAAAGTGATACTTTACAATTGATGAGGTTATGATCTCTTTTGGCTTCATGAAAAATAAAGTTAAAAGAAGTTGTACTATGAGGTTAAGGGGAGCAAAATTATCTTCATATTACCGTATGTGGATGATATATTGCTCACATTAAATTACTTGACCATGTTGTATAAGGTTAAGCAACTTTTGGTCAAGAATTTTAACATGAAGGACCTTGGCGTTGCATCTTTTTTTCTAAGTATTCAAATTCACCCGGATAGATCTCAACACTCATCAGGCCTCTCATAGAGAGCATACATTGAGTTTATGTTACAAAGGTTTAATACGGTTAAATGTAAACCTGTTATAGCACTTATATCTCATAGTGAGAAATAATCTTTCGCTCAGTATCCAAATAATAAAGTAAAGAGAGAGGTTATAAGGAATGTTTCGTATACTAGTACGATTGATAGCTTGATGTATGCTTGACTATGTACTAGGCGAGACATTGCATTTACTGTTTGACTGTTTGATCAATATCTGGATAATCCAGGTGTAGACCATTGGAATGCAGTCTAACGAGTGTTGAGATACTTAACGAAATTGAGAATTATATATTGACATATAGCACAGTCAATAGACAAAACCTCGTAGGGAATTCATATTCAAATTTGGCTATGTGTCTGGATGATTGAAAGTTCACTTACATGTTTTAAGTTTGTATATGGTATAATATCGTGGAAAAGTGTCAAGTAGACACAGGTGACTTCCTCGATCATACATGTAGAGTGCATGGCATGGGGCTACTTCACAGATGATTTAGCTTAGAAACTTGATTTCTAAGATATCTGTGGTTGATTCAGTGGCTAGACCCATTTTGTTGTACAGTGGTAATCTTCTTGTTATGTTGTTTAATAACAACAAAGACTATCATAGGATCTTAGCATTTAAAGGTCAATTATTTAGCCATAAAGGTATTGATACAAAAAGGTGACATTAAAGTTTGGAGCATTTAAGGACTAAGGAAATGATAGTCGATCATTTAACTAAAGTACTTTGCCTACTTGTGTTTATGACACTAGTATACAGTATATGTATTTTGACATCCTTAGACAACGCTAGTTAGGAGATCATTATGTTTGCTCCATCTACATTTTGATATATTATGATAGTATGATGGTTCATCAATAAAGATGATCATCGTTTATCCTCAGTAATATATGTTATCATACATTGTCATAATACGTATGAAAGTCTTAAGATTTGTGTTAACTTTAAGCATTTAAAGGTCATTGGGCATATATGCAGATTAACCTTGAGCTTATGTCATTAAGACACATACAATTTTATACGAATATTCATAAAGTTTGACATGACATAGGGAAATATAAGTTTTTAATCACATAAGGTATAAATTAAACTTAGCATGCATGCATCTCATACAAAAGTTATGTACAAAATACATGCATTTAACGATCATCTATAACTATATATATATATGAAATAAGCAGCGGAAATTCAAATGTATTAACTCCAGCCATTGCCTTCCACCACAGATCTGAGAAGTTTGGAGCTTTTCTATCCTCTTCCTTAAGCAACAGAGATGGTGTAAAACGATGCTAGGCGAGAATAGGGGACCAAACAATTGGATATAAATCCACTAAAAAACACTTAAAGCTTTGGCCATCACAAAGACGATGAGTTGGGTAGATGGGCAACATAATATAGTGGGTAGGGTAAAGCTTTTTAAATGGACCATACTCATAATTAGAGATAAAACTTACATTTTCCCACTTGGTCCATTTAACCGAACACCACATATAATAAGAAATCAAATATATGAATCACGGCGATAGGTCCTCTTATAGTGAGTAGTATCTTCCATGTATTACATATACAAAATTTCTCATTACTAACCCTTCAATGTAATGAATAAACCATATGTTTATTATAGGTCCAACTTAAACGACATTTGTCAAAACCAATCAAAATATGTGTGCACAAAATTTATGAGAAAATATCAAACTGAATAAGAGTTCCATTGAATCAACAAATATACAACAAAATCACATTGTGGAACTAAGTCCCATATGCACTACGTGATCCTTAAACTGCTTAAGTGGCATGCCTTTAGTTAAAGGATCCGCAATTATCAAATCAATGCTAATGTGCTCTATGACAACTTTCTTTTCCTTTACACGTTCTCTCATGGCTAAATACTTAATGTCGATATGCTTGCTTCGACTTCCACTCTTGTTATTTTTAGTCATAAAGACCGCAGTGGAATTGTCGTAATACAACTTTAACGGCTTAGAAATTGAATCAACAACTCTGAGCCTAGATATGAAACTCTTCAACCATATACCATGCGAGGTGGCCTCAAAACATGATACGAACTCAACCTCCATAGTGGAAGTAGCAATCATGGTCTGCTTGGTACTTCTCCAAGATACAGCTCCACCAGCTAGCATGAAAATATAACCAGATGTTGATTTCCTTGAATCAATGTAGCCAGCAAAGTCTGAATCGGAGTGTCCAACTACTTCCAAGTTCTCAATTCATCTATACAAAAGCATATAGTCCTTTATGCCCTGAAGATATCTCAGAACCTTCTTTGCAACTTTCCAGTGATCAATACCTGGATTACTCTAATATCTTCCTAACATTCCAACAACATATGCAATGTCAGGTCGAGTGCAGACCTGAGCATACATAAGGCTTCCTACAGCTGAAGCATATGGAATGTTCTTC
>JANIJH010000005.1:15108271-15135644 GCA_024520975.1 Erythroxylum areolatum | reverse complement strand
ATGTAGCAAATTGCTCATCAATGGCCTTTAATAGATCTTTCACGTTACTATGCTGGTCAACTGAACTACGAATGCCAATAGATATTTTTGTCTTTATGAACGTTACGGAGAGGCGATTAAATCTCTCCCACCTGTCATAAAAAGCAATAGCTTCTAGAATGCTGGTCTCAGTCATACTTGACAGTTCGGTCTTCCTAATAGCATAGTCTATATCCATCCAGCCCAAATGAAGTAGAATTCTCTCCTTTCAAACTTTATAGTTGTCACCTCAATTCGGGAATATCACATTGAATATTATATGATTGAGTAGCTGCAAATTGAGAAATAAAAATATATGCTCATTATATATATTTCGAGACCCATAATAAATAATGATTTAATAGATGACTCTAGTGACATAAGACTTGCCTGTGGACTATAGAATTACTCAATTAGATTCATCCAAAACGGTATGATAAAACTATAGAATTATGTTCCTTTTCTTAATTCCTGTGAGTAAATTAAGAAATATAATCCGATATTTTATCCTAATTAATCATATAAATATAATAAAATTCCTGTGGGTAGATTTTATTATATCACATACGATTAATTACAATTTATGTATTAATGTGATCTTAAGCTAAATATATAATTATAATTAATTTGAGATGTTGTGGCTACTCCCAATTAATTAAAATCATATGATCACTAATCTTATTTTAAGCTTTAAATTAAAGCCTAAATATTTGCATCAAGTCGCAAATAAATTAAATAATAATGCACAAAATATGTAATCTAATTTTTGCTTTTATAATAATTATGAATTTATACACACAAAATTTGCAATTAATTACATGTAATTTGTGCAAAATTAAACAATTCCTATATGCATGTCATAAACTTAAATGCTAATAATAAGACATACATAATTAAAAGGAATATTTTTCATCAAATATTATAGTTCAAAACATAATCTGCAGTAGCCCAAGCCCAATTTATTACTAATATTAAAACAAAATTAATATTAATAATTTTAATTTTTTTTAAAAAAAGAGAAAAATCATTGTCTTCCACCTCTAGTCGGGTCGAGCATGACTCTACTGGAACCAGTCGAAGCCCTGACTGATTTAGAGCAAAGAGGGCGCCAAAATTGATGAGAATGGCGGTCGGGGGACGAGGAAGACCGAGCGATGAGCACGAGACGTATCAAACCCGACCATGCAACGCTCCATACATGGCAACATCGAAACCTTCCATACGGCCATCATCCTCCCTCCTTCCCTACACGATTTTTGACTACGTTGAGTGCTCCAGACAGCACGAAAAACAATTCTAACGTCTCCGAGAGGTCCAAAATGTCGAAAACTCAACAACCTCAAACACATATATATACGACAGAAACTCAACCAAAACATAGAGTAAAACAGAGGAAATAGTTCGGTGGTTTATATATATATATATATATATGAAATAAGCAGCGGAAATTCAAATGTATTACCTCCAGCCATTGCCTTCCACCGCATATCTGAGAAGTTTGGAGCTTTTCTATCCTCTTCCTTTGCCTTCCACCGCAGATCTAAGATGTTTGGAGCTTTTCTATCATCTTCCTTAAGCAACAAAGATGGTGTAAAATGATGCTAGGCAAGAATAGGGGACCAAACAACTGGATATAAATCCACTAAAAACCACTCAAAGCTTCGGCCATCACAAAGTCGATGAGTTGGGTAGATGGGCAACAGAATATAGTGGGTAGGGTAAAGCTTTTTAAATGGACCATACTCATAATTAGAGATAAAACTTACATAAGATTCTCTAATACAGTTTAGCATTCAGTTAGAGAACATAAAAATTTTTCTAATGCAGTTTAACATTTGGTAAGTGGAAACAAGTTTTCTTTAATGTTGTTTAACATTCGGTGAGAGAAAACAGGATTTCTCTAATGCAATTTAGCATAAAGTTGGAGAAATCGAGACCTACAAATGAAGATTATATAATTTAAATCATAAAGGTATCATCTTAGTTTGTCACACTTCATTTTCCTATTTGTGTTAATGAGGTATTAGATACACGTGATTGTATTGGATCTATGTCACACACGACACATGTATTTGATACTTTCTGGTATTGAAAGTCTTGCAGGACGGAATGATAGATTTTTCGTTATCTTTGGATCAAATGTTCTGTTTTTAAACTTAGTTTACTAATTTAGTAGCGTGGCTTAACCGAGTTTTTAAACTTTTTTTAAACTAAAGTCAAAACTATAATTAATACTTATCTAAGGAGGAGAATGTTAGACAATTTTATCATTTCCTATAAAGTTAGACAACATTTAATTGCATTTTTCAATTTTTAAATAACTTATCGGTTAAGTTATGTAATTTAACTCAGATAAAGATAATAAAGTGACCCAATAAATCATCTAAATTAATGGGTCGAAGTTTGCGTGAAAAATGGATCTTAATCAGTATAGATTAGACCTATATCGAGCTTTTGATGGGGAAGCCCGATATAGAAACTGTATATAAAGGTTAAAGTCTCCTGCAGTTACTCATATAAATCGTAACTATAAGGATTCTCTGGCCCGTTAAGAGAACTTACATTTTAAGAAAATTATAGAAGGACCTTTCTCGCATTCGGGAGAGCAGTTTCCATGAAGGCGGCGGTAGATTCGCGCTCGTTTCGACTTTGAAAACCTCGTTTGAAGTTATGAAAACTGAAATAAGGTATTTTTTACATTTCTTTGTTTCTTGCCCTTTCACATTCGATCCAAGATATGTAACTAAAATACCATTAGATATTACATTTTTACAATTATAAGTAATCGAAAGACATTGAAATAAATTGTGCTTGCAATAGTTGGTAACTTGTTTTGTACTTTGCAACGTGGAGTATATGCATCGGTGGCTGCAATGGGAATTCGAAGGTGTGCCTATTTTATAACGAAACTATTAGCTGTGATTTTGTGAATTATAATACTGTCTATCTATACGTTTGAATAAATACTACAAATTTATATTTAAAATAAATTATGAATTTTATTAGCTACCTATTTTATAATGAAATTGTTAACTGTGATTTTAGGAGACTATAATAAGGTTGAATAAATATGATAAATTTATATTTAAAATAAATTATGAATTTTATTATAAATTTTTTATTTCAACTTTATGTCTGATCGTGACTTCATATTAAATTATGTTTAAACAAAATTTAATAATAATATTATAATGAATAATTATTTTTGGTAGAGATACAAAAGATATTTTTAATACAATAATAATTTGAGCTCATTTATATTGTAAGAAAAATTCAAGAGTCTATTAATATGTTTCAATTAGATAAAATATATCATATCAAAATATGCTATCATATAAAATTAATTTATAAATATAAAATATAAAAATATTATTTAAGACTTGTTTGTTTTTATTTTTATTTTTATTTCTATTTTTTTCGAATTTAATAAAAAACTTGTTTGTCTGAATTTTTTATTTTGATTTCTTTCAACTTTTATAATTTATAAATATATATATATATATTTCATAAATTTGTCATCAATTAAATATTATTATATTTAATAATTATATTTTAAATTTAAAATATCTTAAATAAAATATAAAATATTATAGTAAATATTATGCAAGAAATTTAAAATAAATAAGTTTATTTAATTAATTCATAAAAATTAACTTTTATTTAATTTTTAATTAATATTTAATATAAATATAATTAATAATTAATAAACAAATAAATCAAAAATCAAAACGAAGAGTAGAAGTGAAATGAAAGCATGCCTTTTATCTTTGGTTAAAAAGTTGTATATTTACGCTTTCTTTCCGTACGAGCTCTCACCACAGTCACGTGCATATTCAGTTTCTAACACCCTCGTCACGTGCCTTCACGCTGTTTGAACTTTGAACCGCTTGCCCTCGCTGTGTTCTCCTCCATGACATACAGTCCCTCTCCCTACTCCTCCTTCTCCTCCTCTCCTCTCCCTCATTTTTCCACCAAATCCTAACCCCTCATTTTCTCCCCTAATTTCAGAAGCCCTAAAAATCCCATACATCGCTTCATGGATTCGCAGGACAACATTCTCTTCGAAACGACGTCGCAGCCGGACATCGGGACCGACGCCTACACCTTCCTGGAATTCAACACTCAAGGTGAATCCGAAATCGACTATACCGAATTTCGCTCCCCGGTGGTCTGGCCAACGCCCTCCGATTCTCTCACGACTCCGTCGGCCGGGGGGCCGCCCTCTTCAGACCACCGCGCCGCGACGTCGCCCTCCGATCAACATTCGGAATCCCCCGTCGTGTCTCCAGTGTCGTCGTCGAAGGCGCACGGAGGGTTTGTGACAGATGGGATAGTTTCTGGGATTGGTGCGCTGAATTTCGAGGAGACTGGGGACGACGACCTTTATGAAATCGGTAAAGGAGATTTTACGGAACATGCTTGCCGCTATTGTGGCGTTTCGAACCCTGCATGCGTGGTTAGGTGCAATGTTCCGTCTTGTAGGAAGTGGTTTTGTAATTCTAGAGGGAATACTTCTGGTTCGCATATCGTCAATCACTTGGTAAGTAGTGAAGTTTTTGTTTCTTTGGGTTGTTGCTTTTCACGTACTCGACACCATCTTGGTTTCAATTACTTTGGTTTGAACGAGGGATGGTGATTTAGATTGTTGATGTTACTGAAATTGGAGACGTTAGACTGATAAGTTTATCATTTGTGCTTGATGGAAAGGCACGATGTGAGATTTTGTTAAGAATGCAAATTTGAGATCTGTGAATAAATTGCTTTGTTATGTTAGCTCATGAAAGTTGCACTTTTTAGGGAATTTGAGGACTGTTTTGTACGTTTGATTTATTTTAGTTCTTATGATTTCCAATTTTATTTGGAAGAGCAGTGTACTCATTAATTGTTCTGGAATTTTAATTTGTGAATGCAATTGAGTGTTGGTTGGAATTTTTATGTGTATATTGAAGGTATCTTTGGTATAGTCAAGTGATGGGAATACTTAGAAAGAAACTGTTTATGTTGCAAGGTGAGATATTAAGGCGACAGAAATTTTTGAGTGGAGTGGACCAAAGCTGATGCGTGAATATCACATTTGAAGTTCTTTGTTACTTTCGAGCTTCCTGAGGGGCATTTCTTGAAAATTTCTCTTAGTTTTTGCTATGGACATTCGAATGCTGCTTATAACTCGTGGGTAGCTCTGCCCATTTTCGTGTGAATTGAATGCTAGATACCTTTGGTTTTGGTTCAAAAGTTGTTGTGCAATATTGAAGGATTTTCCTCTTCAGATAAAGTAACAAACATTTATTTTAGGCGTTTCTTTGTACAAATTAACTTGTTAATTTCAAAGTTTTGTAGTAAGTGCTATTCTTCAAACAGGTAGCATACCAAGCTGCCTTTTCAGGGTAAAATTTTTGGTGAATTTGATAGCCTCTTGTATTTTCAACCTTTGTTTTCAGTAGTTTGGCATCTCCAGTAACAGTGATGAGAAGTTTCTCTAAATCAGTAATGATAGTTGTTGTTTATAGTTAGCCTATGAAAACCAAAAGCAATTGTGTAAGAAGTTTTGAACCTCCAAGGAAGCTCGGTCCTGTATATGTAATGTGAATTTATGCTTTTGTGCCATGCTTACTTGTAGCCACTTTGTGAACGTCACTTGAATGATAATAACTGATTTTTTGGCCACATATAGTACACGTGAAAGTATAGTGGGTTTTTATCTGAGTTTTCATCTATAGGTTCGAGCAAAACACAAAGAAGTCTGTCTGCATAAGGATAGCCCACTGGGAGAAACTATACTAGAATGTTACAACTGTGGATGTCGAAATGTTTTCCTTCTGGGATTTATATCTGCCAAGACCGAGAGTGTTGTTGTCCTCCTTTGCAGAGAGCCCTGTCTGAATGTTAACGCATTGAAGGACATGAACTGGGATCTTAGTCAGTGGTGCCCCCTGATTGATGATAGGTGTTTTCTGCAGTGGCTTGTTAAGGTTGGTAGCACCTTTTTCTTCCCCAGTTAACCTTTTCTTGTCAGTACTTTTGACATTCTGTATTTGGCAGATCCCATCTGAACAGGAGCAGTTGAGAGCACGCCAAATTAGTGCTCAACAAATAAATAAAGTTGAAGAACTTTGGAAATATAACCCTGATGCGACCCTTGAAGATCTTGAAAAGCGTGGCGTAGATGATGAGCCTCAACCAGTGGCACTGAAATATGAAGATGCTTATCAGGCACATTTTTGTTGAACCATGTAACGAGAAGGCTGGAAAGTTAATAATCCATTTGGAATCATCTAACAAGTAGAATTCTTTCTTTTGCAGTATCAAAATGTATTTGCTCCACTTATCAAGCTTGAAGCAGATTATGATAAAGTATGTGCTATTGCTGCACACTTCTTTTTTGTTAATTTTTATCGATGCTTTTTCTGTAACTTATTGATGCTGTGTATGGGGCTCTTTTTTTGGTCATTGCTATAATATATTGGCTAAATTTTAGAATATATTTTTTCAATTTTGTTATCTTTGACATATTAACATGTTTAATTCCTGTAGATGATGAAAGAATCACAAAGCAAGGACAACATGACCGTTCATTGGGATATTGGCCTTAACAAGAAGCGTGTTGCATATTTTGTATTTCCAAAGGTGCTTTATTCTAATGCTTTTGCCACTGTTTATATTGGCTCTGAGTATTCTTGTTCTGGATAGTTTTGTGTTGGTTATCTGTTATCTGTATCGATCTCACAAAAAATGAGCTGATTGATGTGATGTCAGGAAGACAATGAGTTGCGCCTTGTACCCGGTGATGAGTTGCGACTGCGTTATTCAGGAGATGCAGCTCATCCGGCATGGCAGTCAGTTGGGCATGTGGTATGCTTTTCTCAACTTCTTTGATGGTTTGTTCACTTTGAAAAAAATGATTATTAGTATGTTATGGATAAGTTTGTGTGGTGCAATACTTTTGCAAGCAAAAACTCAGTAGCTGAGTGCTTTGAACTGTACAATTGAGTAGACAAACTGTCATTTCAGATCAAGCTTACTGCACAAGAGGAGGTTGCACTTGAGCTTCGTACTAGTCAGGTAACACTAATTTGCTTTATCATCTTCTTTAATTGCTTGATGTTAGATATTAGTGCTAATAGTTACTTTATGTGCACGATATTAGGGCTAATAGTTACCTTATGTGCAGGGAGTTCCCGTTGATTTGAACCATGGATTTACTGTTGACTTTGTGTGGAAAAGTACAAGTTTTGATCGAATGCAGGGTGCAATGAAAACTTTTGCTGTGGATGAAACGAGTGTGAGTGGGTAGGTTGACTTATAATTTCCTTGAACTCATCACTTCTGCAAGGCGAGTTTATGAGTGTATGCTGGATTAAGGTTGTCAATTTAAGGTAGAACTTGGGGGAGTGAGTGACTAATATCTCCTACCTCTCTATGTTCCCTGTTTTATGGTTTTGTTTTAAACAAGTTGAATAATTTTAATTATTCTAACCACTTTTTTCGGCTTCCTGATTCTTAGTGCATTGATGTGTATAGCTCATTATTCCACCTATGATGATTGCAAAGTTATATTCTTTACTATATTTCATTTTGGGGCAGATACATATATCATCATTTGTTGGGCCATGAAGTGGAGGTTCAAGTGGTTCGTAATACACTTCCTCGCCGGTTTGGTGCACCTGGTCTTCCAGAGCTGAATGCGTCTCAAGTATGTTTTCTTGCATTCTCAATTTAAGTTCATCGCATTTGGTTGTGTTTTTATTTGTTGCAAGTTGTATCTCTCTGTTTGGATGAACTGCTTGAAAGTCGTGGTGGCTTCACGATGCCAAAAGTTATATTTTGAACTGCTAAATTTGTTAAAGGCTGAAAGAATTCCTGGGTAAGTGTTCCTAAACAGATAGTTGCAATTATTCTTCTGTTATCTGTCAAAGAACTCAGTATTTTAACTTTTAATGTGCCTAGTAATTCAGTAACTTTGTAAGTTATATTGATTTCACGTTTAGTTTTAGATCATTGCAGCTGAGATCCTCATCGAGTTTTTTTATTCGTTTATGGACAACCATAAGTATGATCAGACCTATACTTCTGATAACTTACGGATTTTTTCAATCTGTTGTGTTATTATTTGCCATGTTGCCAATGTTAAATATGAAGTTTATTGCTCATCTGACATGATAATTTTCAATGTTGACCTTTCTCTATTGACAGGTTTTTGCTGTGAAGAGTGTCCTTCAGAAGCCTGTAAGTTTAATTCAAGGTCCACCTGGTACAGGGAAAACTGTCACTTCTGCAGCTATTGTATATCACATGGCAAAACAGGGCCAGGGACAGGTGACTTCTTGATAATCCTTTTATTGTTCTCTTTAGTATTCGGTTAAACTAATGGTTCATACACCTCTACCAGGTATTGGTATGTGCCCCAAGTAATGTGGCTGTAGACCAACTTGCTGAAAAGATAAGTGCCACTGGATTAAAGGTAGAAATTTTGGCCCGATTTGCAGTTATATCAACTGCATATTTTGTTACTTCTGTATACCAATCTTCTTTTCAATCTCTAATATGGTCGAGAAGCAACTTCAACACAAGTATGATGTAGGAATATGAAGTCAACTTTGTCTAATAAACTGTGAACTATAACATATAGGCATGTGATTGGAACAAGTTTCAAAAGCAAAATATATTTAATGAAATTCACTGCATAAACTCTCCTGAAACTGGAAGTTGTCATTGGATTAAAAATATGGTTTCTTGAAGACTACTTCTGGTGCTGGTTTAATGGCTGCAAAAGAAATTCTTGTTTTAATTTTTCATAACAGAACAAAGAACAAATCTGTGCGATCTAGTATATTTGACTTCTTTTTTCACTCATGATATCTCCATTTGATTGTATTATAAATTGAAATTGTAGATCTAGTTGTTGGCGTGATCACATCTCTGATTTTTTAAAAGCTGTGGCATTCATACAAGTATGCTTGATGATCCTTTCTATTAGTGACCTGCCTCTCATTTTCTTATCCTATGCTTCAATTGGCTTATTTGTTTGTTGATACATCATGTGCAACTAGTACTGGTTATTCCTAGTTAAACATTTGCTAAATGATTTTCTACGTCATTATATTTATTTCTTTTTTCATTAGGAAAATTGCAATTGTTCAATTTCTATCATTTTTTCTCAAACTCAGGTGGTTAGGTTATGTGCAAAATCAAGGGAAGCTGTAAGTTCGCCTGTTGAGCACCTAACCCTTCACTATCAGGTTTGTTGATTTTCAGGCTTCATTCTCTGTTTTCATTACTGCCAAACTTTCCCCTATATGTTTCATACAATTTGTGTTTATGCAGGTTAGACATTTAGACACTTCAGAGAAGAGTGAACTTCACAAGTTGCAACAATTGAAAGATGAGCAAGGTGTGATGTTTATCGGCTTTTTATTACATGGATTTTTTTAAGGACTAGTTTAGTCAAAATTTGACTTACTTGTTTAGGACTGATCTGGGCAACTTTCATACAATTTTGTTGTTTATTTTTTAGATTGAAAGGCATATTGGTTGAGTTGCTACTGAATTTTGAATTTCAAACTATCATTTTTATTTGATAATTTGGTCATCCTTCATATGAGATCAAAATGCTATGCTAGTAGAAACCTCATTACTGATGAACTAAGATGTAAGTTTTCACCAATATAAAGAATGACTTTTGTTTCCATATATTAGTTTCATATGTAACTTTTAAATTAGAATTCATGGACCTTGTTCTAATATTGTATTCTTTTCTACCTGTTGTGTGGGAAAAAAATGAAATACTGTATAAACAGGAGAACTGTCGAGTAGTGATGAGAAGAAGTATAAAGCTCTGAAGCGAGCAACAGAGAGGGAGATTTCTCAGAGTGCTGATGTTATTTGTTGCACTTGTGTTGGTGCTGGTGATCCTCGTTTGGCAAATTTTAGATTCCGTCAGGTTGAATGAATTTGATTTAATATTTGATTTATAATGAAATGCTTTAAAAGTCTCTCACACTTTGTGCTGTTTAGGTACTCATTGATGAGTCTACTCAGGCAACAGAACCTGAGTGCCTTATTCCATTGGTCCTTGGGGCGAAACAGGTACTTAAGATTCCATCTACTTTTTTTATCTTGATCTACCGTATGTTCCTTTATATTCTGACAGAAACTTCTGTTTAGGCGATTCTTGTTGGTGACCATTGCCAGCTTGGCCCAGTGATTATGTGTAAGAAAGCAGCTCGTGCTGGGCTGGCTCAGTCTCTCTTTGAACGGCTTGTTCTACTCGGTGTCAAACCAATTAGATTGCAGGTAAGTGTCTTGCTTGGCATTTCTCCTTTTGGACATGCTCGTTCAGTGTGTGCATAATTATGTCAATGGTCATACTAACTCTTCAAGAATTCATAGTTATGTTGTGATTTTTCCCTTCTAAACTTTTTGTACATAATTTAGGATTATGTTCACATTTAAAAATATTCAAGACTTCCACACATGGAAGTTTAATGTAATATGGGATAAAAGGGAGGTTCTGTAGTGTTTTTAACGTGAATAAGTGATAGAAGTGAATATCATTTCTTCGTTTGAAAGCATTGACAAATGTTCCATATAAGCTCTGAAATATCTATCTTATTCATCTAGGGCATTTATTGCATGGCCAACAGATTGACAGAAGAAAAAGTGTCCTGTTCCTGATTGAACATGTTTTGGTTAATTGGGAAAAGTGGAACTTATTAAAAGCTTTACTTTATATGGAAATTAATTCTGTGGATCTTGAAATGGTATGACTTGCCCTTTTGCTGGCCCATGTATTTGGAAGGTTGCTATGTGTGTAACTTTGCACTCAAATGCATGGGAAGTTTCTGTATTTTGTGAACATTTAGGAATGGGTATCTCTAATTTGAGTTTTTTATGTTGATTCTTTCCATTTTTGCTGAAAATTAGTCCCAAGTCATGCTGTTTGTTAAGTTTGACCATCTTATATTTTATGGTGGCTCTTGCTGAACTCACTTTTCTAACTTTGAATTATATTTGCATGCATTCTCCAAAAATGGCTAATTCTAGTGAGACCCAAACTCTTCAATCTTTTTCATGGAGATATGTGAGGAAGTTTAAGATAGGCCTAATTGTTTTGCTTTGTTTAATATTTGTGTGGCAACTGGCAAGAATTTGAGGATTTGAAGTTCGTGCATTTGTCTCATCAGCAGCCTTAACTAATTTTTCAAGAGTATTTAGGTGCTTATAGCCTGTTCTTTCCTGACAAATATAGGTTCAATATCGAATGCATCCAGCTCTTTCAGAATTTCCATCTAACAGCTTTTATGAAGGAACCTTACAAAATGGTGTGACTGTTAATGAGAGGCAGTTGTCAGGGATTGATTTTCCTTGGCCTGTGCCGAATCGCCCCATTTTTTTCTATGTCCAGGTATTAAGCATGAAATCATTTACTTATTCCATGATTTTTTATGGTCTTCCACCTGGATAAACTATTTAGCTGCAGTTCCTATTGATCTTATCCTATAGTTTTCCGAGTCCAGGTTTTCTAACTAAGCTTTTCTTTAGATGGGACAAGAGGAGATAAGTGCTAGTGGAACATCCTACTTAAATCGTACTGAGGCTGCGAATGTTGAGAAGATTGTAACCACTTTCTTAAGGAGTGGTGTGATTCCTAGTCAGGTATGTTTTCAAGTTGGTTTTATTTATCCAGTTTCACATTGTGGCACTGCATGTTAACCGGATCAAATTTTTTATAGATTGGGGTGATAACTCCATATGAGGGTCAGAGAGCTTACATTGTTAATTATATGTCAAGAAATGGTGCTCTGCGGCAGCAACTTTACAAGGAAATTGAGGTAGGATATGTTCTTTTTTTTTTTAATTTTTGAAATTTACACGGCTGTTGATGTTTGATTCTAATCCCTTTATTTTGAATGTGACTGGATGCCATGGTTTTAAGCCATTAAAACAACTATTTACTAAAGGAAAATAAGACTGCTACAGTGTGGAAGCCTCAGTCACTAGGATAGTTGCTCATATAGTTTGGATTTCCATTTAGATCTCTAATTGTAATTGTTATGGCCTTTGTGTTTTTGGCAGGTTGCGAGTGTTGATTCCTTCCAAGGAAGAGAAAAGGATTACATTATTTTGTCTTGTGTTAGGAGTAATGAACATCAGGTTGGTTTATTATACTTTCCTATCTTCCTCTAGTCAAATATAGAATAATGAGAAAGAGAAACGAAACTGGCATTATTTGAATTTGATAGAAAAGAAGAAAGTTGTACTGCACCCTTCCACTGTGAAGCCAGATTGTTCCATCTTGTTTTCCTCTGTAATGCCAGCTTTGATAGTGATTTTATAAATAGTTTGTTGAATGGGACTTTTCTAGGTTTATTTTGTTATTGCCCACCTTCCATGCTTGCTGGGGATTTGCAGAGTTCTGAATAAACGCCCATGGACCTGGCTTCTGGTTCAGATCTTAAATGAATGTATGTTGACAAAACACTTGCTCACATGGTAAAACAAGTTTGGATGTACAGGATTCAGTTTATCTGCATAATATTATAATAACCCTACCATGAGATATCAGTTCTGGAGAACTTATTATCAGTCTTTACAAAGGATTGCTTTTAGCATGCTACTCTGAAATTGTGCGGTTATACAATCTGGTAACATAAATGTTAATTAGCCCTCAGTTTTGCAGGATTTGTGTGAATCTATTGCTTGTTAGATAATTTGTCAAGCACTTATGCAATGACACTTGATGGTTCTGTATTCTAAATGTGCATGGTATTCTCAATGCTATTTATCTGTCATGGAAAACATTTCTTTTTCTAGCTATGGATAATTTATTAGAAGTTAGATATTTCTCTTCAAGTTGTCTTTGTTATCTGATTTTGCTATCAAGGTATGTTCTTTTGAAGTATATGGATAGATCATTAATTTATGTCATCACATTGACTTTTGGTCGCTGAACTCTTAATCAGGGAATTGGATTTCTTAATGATCCTCGGAGGCTGAATGTTGCTCTAACACGTACTCGATATGGGATCGTCATTCTGGGCAACCCTAAAGTTCTCAGCAGGCAGCCTCTATGGAATAGCTTATTGTCACATTATAAGGTACTCCACTACTTTTTTGCTTTATGGACAGCTATTATTTAACTTGACTAAGTTGTGCAAAATTTTGGAACTATGGTCTGTGTTGGCACTGCCACTTAGACTATTTAACGGCTGTTTTATCATCTAATGGTTTCTGGTTATTTTCTTTTTGATAAATGTTTCATCAGGAACATGAGTGCTTGGTTGAAGGACCATTAAATAACTTGAAGCAAAGTATGGTTCAATTTCAAAAGCCTAAAAAGGTATACCAGCCCTTTAAAGGGCTTAATTATTTGATATTTACTGTTTCCTTGGAGTCTCTGTTTATCTGTGCTATAATTGTTGTTTTGAATATAGACCTCTTATCCTTCTACATTAGTTGGTGATAAATTTGCACTGGTTTCTCTTGACAGATCTATAATGATAGAAGGCTTTTCTATGGAGGTGGACATGTAATTGTGGGCAATGACAATTTTGGTTTGGTTTCAACGTCTAGTCCTGATAGAAGAAGTGGCCATTCCAGGGGTATGCTAGGTTCAGCTTTTGAACTGAAGTCATAATTTGCACAGTCTGATGATATTATTTGGTTCAAGTTTGCAATTTTTTTTTTTTCTGAAATTGCTATATGCTGTCAAACTCATACATGAGCATGTTTTGTTAGGTTCTCTGCTTTTTTGTTTTGCTGCTGTCACATTGATGTGTATCTATTAAGGCATGATTTACAATGTTCCTGTTTACAGGCTCTCATGTGCCACCAAGCCCACCTAATGGAACCCACAAGTCTGGTGTGTATCCCTCTGGGTTTCCTGTTCCTCGGGTCCCTCTTCCACCATTACATGGTGGTCCAACTTCTCAGCCTTACACTATTCCAACCCGTGGGGCTGTGCATGGGTCAGTAGGAGCTGTTCCACATATCCCTCCTCCTGGAAGTCAAGGTTTTGGTGCTGGTCGTGGTAATACTGGTGCTCCTATAGGTGGCCATCTTCCTCAACAACGAGGGTCACAGCAGGCCATTGTAAACATGGGATCTGCCTATAATTTTCCTTCCCTGGAGAATCCTACTAGTCAGCCATCTATTGGGGGTCCATTATCCCAACCTAGTTATGTTAATAATGTAATGAGTACTGCAGTCCTTTTTTCTTCTCACCTTTCTCTTTATATGGATTTTGGATATCTTGACATATTTGATCTTGGGTATATCTTTGTGGCTAATGTAGATGGCAGTTCAGGGACCAAGTCAAACATTTTGTGATGGATTTTCCATGGGAGGCATGTCTCAGGTATGTCGATTTCACTTTCATCTTATGTTTGCTGATTGTTTTCTTCATACATACTTTTCTGATTTTGGCTTATAATGGCCATCAATTAGGATTTCTTAGGTGAGGACTTCAAAAGCCAGGGATCTCATGTTCCTTACAATGTTGCTGACTTCTCCACTCAGGTATACGATATGATTGTGGTGTTTATTTTGTGATAATCTGTGGTTTATTTGGTTCACATGTTGTACGCACAAATCATATCAAACTTTTGTAAGGTCGATACATTGACTTTCTTCATTAAGACTGAATTTATCTAGACATAAAAGGCTTCATTCAGAGAAAGCAGGGTCCTAGAAATGAATTTTGCAAATGTATTAATGTGAGGTTTAATCTGTGTGCAACACTACAGCTGCGAAATGAACTTGCTATTGCATTTTACATCAATCTGCAACTTTGAAAGAGTTTCGCTGTTTTAGAAACTTGTGTCTGGAGTAAAATCATTGAGGTTTCTTGTGTTCAGTTATTTTCCATTTTTGTCATTTTTCCAATTTGTTGCAGGCTTCACAAAGCGGATATTCAGTTGATTATGTTCCACAAGGAGCGCAAGGTGGTTTTCAAGCAAACTTTTTAAATCAGAATTCCCAAGCTGGATATTCTCGCTTTAATTCTGGAAATGATTTCATATCTCAGGTTTGCTTATGCAGAAAGTATCTCTTGCTTTTCTGAACTAACATTTATCTTTTTCTGATCAACCATTGTTCTATTGCAGGATTATATGACTCACGGATCACAAGGACTATTCACTCAGGTTGGCTTTAATGAACCCTCCCATGGCAATGCAACCCAAGGCCAGTTTGATCTAGACAATATAAACGCCCTTCAATCCCAGGTTTTTTTGCCATCAAATACCGTTAGCTGGGGCACTTTTAGTTGAATGTAGTCACAATTTGGTTGGTAGTTATGACACATGTTATCTTTAGGGAGTACATAAAGCCAGATGTTGGTGGCATTATTGTTAGTGTTGTGAATTTTATCACTAATTTGATTATTATTATTTTTTCCTATAGATATTCTGAATTTGTCAATTTTATGCAGGGCTTGATGAATTCTCTCTATTCCCAACCCTTCGCCCATTACAATGCACAACCCCTGAACTTGCAAGCTCCTCAACAGCTGTCTCAGCAGGGTCAGGGAGCCCAAAGCCAGAAAATCCACTACAATGGTTGAGTGGTCACTGAGGCTTTTGACTGTTATGGGTTATAAAATTTGATTCAACAACTTGGTTTGTGGTGTCACGTGGTCCCAAGTGCAGCTTGCATGAAGAGCAAAGAGGTTTGTCGTCTATGGTGATGTCAGTACAGTTGATACTCTTTTACTTGGATGTAAAGAAAACCTTGGATGGTGATGTAAAAGGTAAGCGGAGTTGGCAATAGCTATGCCTCTACAGGCTAAACCAGCAGACGTAGGCTGCACATCAAAAAGCTGAGAAAGAACAGGATAACCGCGATTATATTTTTGACTCGACGAAGTCAAGATTGTTCCTGTGGAGAGGCATTAAAGGGTTTGGACATGACGAGATGGAATACTACACTTTTTTGGCATACAACGGACGGTACAGAGCAGAAGAAGCAGTTACTACGTCTACGTGGAAACTGTTGTACGGCAATGACAAGTACGTGGAAACTGTTGTACAGCATTGACTAGGATTGTATGTCCGTCATCTAAACCTTTCAGCTCAGCTCTTTGCTGACATGTTATTTAAAAATTTCCACTACTTTATATGGGGAAACGTTAGGAGTGAAATATTATAGCTGTGGGATCTAAATTTAATCTTATGTCAAAGTTGGGTTTGTTTGTGGTCGCAATCCCATTTCGTTTTTGGGACAAGAGAATGAGAGGGATTGTACCGGCGAAGAGCAAATTCAGTATATGTACAAGTTGATAGGTGATTTTTTCTCTCTCTGTTATTGTACTTGATGGTGAATTATATAACGTTATTATATGCTTCGACTTAACCGAGCACATGTTTGTTGAGAAATGGTTTCTAACAGGATAAGGAAACTTATTACCTCTTTTCCCAGAATCAGAAACAAAATAAAATCAAGAAAGAAAAAGGACAGGGTTTCAGCCCACAATTCCATCCGTTAAGAGCACAAGTGGGCCAAAATTACTTACGTCACCATCTCTTCTACGTGGCAGTTCTTATCATTTTGTTGGTGGAATCAGACTGTAAATGGCGAACTTATCCACTCCACCACCACCGACCAAAGCGTCACATTCACATTCCACATGACTTGGTAGCTCGACAACCTCAAGGCCCTGGCTCACCAACTCTCCCAGACACTCTCCACTCCAGCACCTTACCTCAGAAGCTGCCAAAACCATGGTCTCACCGCCACACACCCTCTTCAACGTCCTCCCCAATGCCGCCGTCTCCGCCATGTCATAAAACACGTCGCTCATCAAAACTACGTCAAACTTCCCCAACTCACCATCCGTCCTTGACCCTTCACTAAAACCCCAAACTAGCTCTCTCACCTCAACTCTGTTCTCCAACCCGTTTGCTTCCACGTTCTTTCTTAGGCCATGAAGCAGCTGTGCAACGTCAGTTAGCACGACCCTGCTAGCTCCTAGTTTAGCCGCCATCAAACCTGGGAGGCCGACGCCGGCACCGAGCTCCAGTATGGATTTGGCCTGTAGGTCGAATGAAGAGATTACCAGCCACTGGGAGAGGAACAGAGCTGAATCCCATATCCAGGACCCGGTAAAAGTGTGACCAGTTGCAGCGTCGTAGACATCGTCGAGTTCGTATATGGTGAGATTTTGGCCACCTATTTCCAGTTCTCGCCTGCCCATATGAATGGCCTTTACTGGAGGCAGTAAGTTTGTTTGCTAAGGGGCACTCCTATTTATACGGTTTCCACACCGAAATGGAAAAAAAGCTTGAGAAAAACAAAACATGAGGAGGAATTGCATAATGTTACTTATATTAACACTTTATTAATCATATATATGCTTACTAATTAATAAGGTCATATCAAACTTAAGTACTCTTAATCTGGTCTATAATATAACTGGACTAGATGTTGGCGCTATACTAAAAGATGAGTGGCAAATTGTAGCTCTACATTGATATGCTACGTTTTCCTTCTATCTAAAGAGGAATGAACTTTTTAATAGCTCTCTATTTCTATCCTTATTTTCTAGGCGATCCAAAATAAAGAAGGCAATTTAGACCATAGTTCAGAAATATTTTTATGTACTGTTCAACACAATGCAAATGCAAATGCTATTACAGCGTGGATTCTCTTTTTCTTTTTAACATGCTTAAAGTATACATATATAAAATTCCTAATTCCTCAAATAATGCAGTTAGTAGCACATCCAAGATGTAGAATAATTAAAGGGATGGAAGTAAACAGAATAATGAAAAGGTACATGTTCTTGTGTCCTTTAAAGGTGCTTACTCTTCAATTCCTTGAATGATGACCTGGTTAATCTCCCATGCCCTTTTAGGGGGAATTAATATTTTAATAAGCACCAACTTACCCTCTAAGGAGGTGATTCAACTAATAAAGCATGCTTTTATGTGCCTATATATTAGTTCAAATATTTTGGGTTCAAGTCTTAGTTAAGGGTTAATTCTAGTTTTAATGATTTAAATGATAGTAGATTGAAAATAAAGAAATATCAAATTGTTAATACCAATAAAAAAGTCTCACTTGATTTTGAAATGTTAATTTATTTAACTATATAATTTACAAATTATTACGTCTATTAAAAATTTTATTTGTAATAATTTTGATTTTAATATGAAAGAAAATATTTTTAAAAAAAGCCAAGCATTATCAAAAGTACAAAATGTGCTAAATTAAAGGTAAGTAATGTGAACGTTATATATGAATTGAAACTGAAGATCATTCATATAGTATTCGATCTAGTAGATGCAACAGTTTAGATTAGTCTCAAGTATTTATTTTTAATTTAAATACATTTAAATATTTGACTCCATTTTAAGTTCAAACAATTTAATAAAGAGGAGCAAAAAAATGTAATTCAATTCAATGTAGAAGACACACCATATGAAGCGGTAAGTGCTAGTTGCAAACTTGTTAGCAAGTGCTTCAAAATCAATAAATAAATTTATTTGCTTAGTATTAGGATGTTTGTAGAGTAAGTGGTTAAATTAGTATGTGGTATTTTATTGGTATTCTTTAGTTGTTAGTAGAGAATCACGTGAGATGATGTTTATCCGCTTTCTTAGATGGTTGCTTATTTTTTGTTTGTAAGCCTATTTAAGTAAGCATAGATTTGCTTTCATTTTGGAATGGAACATTAAATGAGTTAAACTACTAAACTCTTTGACTTTCTTCTCCATTTTTATTCTTTTTTTCTCAACAAATTGGTATCAAAGCTCCAGTTATTCTTGGGCTTGTAAGGATTGAGTAGCAAAACTTTTTTTAAAAATTATGAGTGTTAACCTCAAACAATTACTCTATTCCAATTCTAAATTTCAATAGAGAAAATTACCACTCTTAAGCTATGAAAATGAAGTCCGATTTGCAAGCTGTTAGTTTATTGGAGGTTATTGAAAGTGAGTTTGAGCCTACACCTCTTCAGCAAAATCCAACCTCAAACCAAATCAAGAAGATTGAAGAAGAAAGGGAAAAGAAACAAAAAGCTTTATTTTGCCTCCATTTGACCGTGATGGAAGGAATTTTCACAAATATAATGGCATCTGAATCTTTCAAAGAAGCATGAGAGAAACTAAAAGAAGAATATGAGGGCAACACTCAAACTAAGATAATGTAAATTTTGAATCTCAAATGTGAATTTGAGATGTCAAAAATGAAGAATTTTGAAGATGTCAAGGAATATGGAAGCAAACATATGTCTGTTATCAATCAAATCAAGTTACTTGGTGAAGAATTTCCTACTTAAAGGGTTGTAGAAAAGCTTCTTATGATGCTTCCTGAAAAATACGAGTTAAAAATATCATCACTTGTAGTTACTAAAGATTTATAAAATATAAAATTTGGGGAGTTACTAAATGCTCTTCAAGTTGTGGA
This sequence comes from Erythroxylum areolatum, assembly GCA_024520975.1. Lineage (NCBI taxonomy): Eukaryota > Viridiplantae > Streptophyta > Magnoliopsida > Malpighiales > Erythroxylaceae > Erythroxylum > Erythroxylum areolatum. Next base: position 15,116,225 of record JANIJH010000005.1, on the reverse strand, counting down.
CGAAAAAAGAATAATAAGGGATGGAGAAAATGGTGATAAGGTCGAAGGATCACACGTTGTCAAAAGTTCCTCTTCAAAGGGTAAAAGTAAAATTCTCTGATTTACAAATTGTAAAAAGCTCGACCATGAAGAGAAGGATTGTTGGCACAAAGGAAAATCGTTATATTTCAAGTGTAAAAGGTTTAGGCATTTACAAAAAGGTTGCAAATTTAAAAATGAAGAAGAAACAAACATGACACAAGTGGCACAAGAAGAAATTCTTTTTTAGAGTTGGTGGTGAGAAGTGCACCATGAAGAGATGTACTCCAATATCTATGAGTTGATGATAATGTGCATCAACAAATTTAAAGATGATGACGAGAAGTGCATCACATTAGGAGATAAGTGTTGCATCCATAAAAATTTGAAGCAAGGGGAAGTGTTAGCAAGTGCTAAAAAATAATTAAATTAATTTATTTTCTTAGTTCCTATTTAACACATGCTTACTAAGTCAACATAGATTATTAATCATGGATCTTATAATTAAAGGATGGAGAAGGAAGAGAAATTCTCAGAGGTATAATAAAGTTATATGGTAGAATCTAAAAGTGGACATTGTGGAATAACTTAAAGATAGAGTAATGTCTTGATAAGCGTGAAAACTAGAAGAAGATACAAATCATATATGGGAGGGAGTAGTAACATTTTTTAAAGGAATGTAGCTAAGAAAATTTTGAGAGTTTTTAAAGGACCTATAGGTAATAAAAAGGAGTCTTGGTGACGTAATGAAGATGTACAAGAAAAGATAAAAGTCAAGGAGGTTGCCTATAAAGCTTTATTAGATAACAACATAGATGAAGAGAAGGAATTTAATAGAAAGATTAACAAGCTGTCAAAGAAGATGCCAAAAAGATAGTTTCAAAAGCGAAAAGTAGAGTGTAAGAGAACTTATATCAATAATTGAAAACTAAATATAGAGAAAAGAACATATTTAAGTTGACGAGAGTTAGGAGATGGAATGAGAGAGATTTAGATCAAACTCGTTGTATAAAGAACGAACTTAGACCGATGCTCAAGGATGAAGATTATCAAGAGAAGATGATAGAGATACGGCTACAGTTTTTTTAATGAAGGCAGAGATAAAAACATGTCCTTGGGTGATCATAGCACTTTTGAGAAATATCTTAGCTTCACCTATTGCGGAAGATCATAAGAGAAGAAACTAAAGGAGTTTTGAGAAAGATAAAGAGCAGAGGGGCAGTAAGACATGATGAGTTACCTATAGAGGCGTTGAAGAGCTTAGGAGAAGAGAGTCTTACTTTATTATTCAAAATTTTCAATGTAATCCTTAAGTCTGTATGATACTAGATGAGTAGACACTTAGTATATTAATCCCTCTCTATAACAAAGGAGATATTCAAAGCTTTAACAACCCTAGAGGTTTCAAAGTACTCAGTTACATCATAAAGTTATGAGAGGATAATTGAGAAGAGAGTGAGAAATAGTACACCTATCTCGGAGAACCAATTTGGTTTCATATTAGGGAGTTCCACGATAGAAGCTATAGACCTTCTTAGAAAATTAATATAATATTATAAGGATAGCCACAGGGATTTGCATATATTCATTGACTTGAAGGAGGAGTATGACAGGATACCTAGAGAAGTTATGTTGAGATATTTAGAAGTTAAGAGAGTTCATATGACCTATATACAAGTTATTAAGGACATATATGGAGGTGTTAAAACTATAGTAAGAACGATAGGAGATTATAAATCACATTTTCTATCATATTGAGCTACACTAAAGATCCTTGTTAAGCCCCTTCCTGTTTGTAATTGTTATAGATGAGTTCACTGAGAATATTCAAAGAAATATGTGTTGGTGTATGTTATTTGTTGATGACATTATTTTAATGGATGAAATAAACGAGGGTGTTAATGTCAAGTTAGAACTTCGAAGAGAAAAGCTAAAGTTGAAGGGCTTTAAATTGAGCGAGTCTAAAACTAAGTACTTAGAGTGTAATTTTTCAGGTAAGAGGATAGCATCCGATATAGAGATAAAGACTGATTCAAAAATTATACCACAGAAATAATATTTTAAGCACCTTGGATCTATCATACAAAGCAATAATGAGATAAATGATGATATAGTTCACTGTATCATATCAGAGTGGCTTAAATGAAGGAGTGCATTAAGAGTTTTAAATCACAAGAAGATAGCACTCATGATAAAATAAAAAAATACATTATACCATTTAGCAATTAGATCTATTATGTTCTATGGAGAGGAGTATTAGCCATCAAATAAGTGCAAAGTCGTAACTTAATGGTAACAGAGATGAAGATATTTCATTGAATGCATAACCTTATAAGATGAGATAAGATCAAGAATCTAGTAGTAAGAGGCAAGTTGGGGTGGCTAATATTGATGATAAGTTATGGGAAAAAAGGCTTATGTAGTTTAGATATGTTAAGAGTAGCATCACGATGCTTCAATATGAAAATACGAGCAAATTATGCTTAGGGGAGATAAGAGGAGAAGAGGAAGTTCTTAGAAGAATTAGGGAGAGGTAATTAAACATGATATGACTCTATTAGAGTTTACCGAAAACTTGACCTTTGATAGAAAACTCTGGTGAATTAAGATTCGATTAGAGGATCTTACATAAAGAGGTTATTCTCTTTTTGCAGAGAGGCCTTTCTCTTTTTATAGGTATTTTGAAAATTTTCTTTCTTTTTCTTTGTTTTTTATATCCTGTATTTGCGCAAAAATACTTTTGTTTGTAATACTTGTTACTTTAGTTATTTTATTTATTCATTTCACATTTTTCTTTATTCTTTTTCAATTTCTTATTTGTTTTACTTATTTATTTGTCTTTAATATGTTTATTTATTTACTTTATTTTGAATTTGAATTTCTTTATCTTTATTTTATCCTTATCTTTTTATCTTTTACCTGTACTTTTACTTATTTTTTCTTTATGAAATTATTTATTTATATATTTAACTATTCTTTTTCTTCTTCTCTTTGTTCTTTTTTTTTGCTTTTCTTTAATTCATTTTTTTAAAAAATTCTTATAAATTTATTGAAAACAACCTCTTTATTAATTAGAGGTAATACTGCATACTATTAAGTCTTCCTAGATTTCACATCTAAGTGAAATTTCTACGAGGACGTCGTTATTGTTGTTGTTCTTTTTTTTTTGTTGCCCACGAGGTGTCCTAGGAGGGTCCCAATTATGAGAAGACATTTTTAAGCCATTCACTCTCAGACTAATCCTTACTAGAATCAGGTAGGTCCCTTACGGAAGATAAAGCTCTGACCCCAAGTGTAAGACTCGAAAATGTTGCTGTATAAAAATTACATTATTAGGCTGCATCATCTTGGTACGTGCTTGCGATTGTTTATTATATCGGTGATCTTGTTTTCTTTTTACTGTATAATTTTAACTAGTAGTATTTGTTTTCGTTAACATTGTTATAGGTAATTCATCTTATTCTTCTCTAGAAGATGTCTTTACTGTCAAAATCCAAGCATAAGTACTCTGCTCAGTCTACCAAAGAACAACAATCCTTATGTTAAACAAGGATAGGTTGGAAGAATTAGTCTTTACACAATTTTTTTTATTGATTTGAATTTATTAATTCATATAATAAATTATTTTGAAAGCTATAATTATGGATTATTTGTGCATCTAATAATTTATTATATATATATATATATATAATAAGACAATTATAATTTCTATTATTAAAAAGTTCAAAATATATCCAAAAAACTTAAAAATAAAATTATAATGTCTCTTATTAGAATTTTAAATAAATTATTTACAAATAATTAATTCTTATAACTATATATATACAAATTCAATGATCTAATTATAATAGTTAATATAACTTTAATATTTTATATAAGACTCTTAATATATAAAATTGATACATAAATTTATTTAGTTATACTAAATATTTATATATTTTTATTTTTCATAATTATAAGAATAATTAATTTAAGAATCAAGTTTGATACGATAAGAAATGTATTAAATTAAAATATAATAAGATAAAAACTGGTTAATAAAATAAATAATTCTTATTAGAAAATAATAAATTTTCTAATAAAACAAAATAGAAACTAAAAAAAACGTAAATAGAATCAAATGATCCTTACTGACAGAGGCTTATCGATCACAAACATACGACATAACAAAACTGAAAACAAAATAGAAGCTCAGTTCCCCTTACGATTACATGCATTTCTTGTTGGGAATCTTATATTATATAATGGCAATGACATAAGCGGGGCGGCTAAAATTCAATCTTTATATTATAATCAATGCTCTTTTCCACGTACAACCCGTTCAAATCTTACTTTATTGCAACTTTATTCCGTATTTAATATATAGCATCGTTCTGTGTCCAATACAACATCGTTTTGAGATAGAGAATTTGGTCCTATATACCGTCCTTTTTTGTTTATCCTAAATGTGCAATTACAAATTTGGCCTATGCCTAACAAACTTTTCCACATTAATTTCTCTCTTGCCCTTCTTTTTTCTTACAATTAATAGATTCTCCAAAATGCCACTACTCAATTTTAATCGACAAAATAATCTCTGTTAAGTCTAGTATTCCATCATTTTGAATTTATTGGAATCTTCGAGGAGACAGAAATGAAGAAAATAAGATATTACAGTTAATATATGGTCAGGTCAAACGAATCCAAACCGTTTAGACTGGGTCAGTAAGCTTGGGATAAGTTATGTAATTACATGGGAAAGCGACGGGCAATTCCCCAATCAAATATTCATTTCCTAACTAATCAAACCCGCAAAGATCACTGTCAAAGTCCCAAAGCGTAGCTTGGACTCGTAAACGACCGTCGCCCTCCACTCTCTCTCTCTGTGCTTGGCTTCATCACACGTAAACAGTACTTTTAAAACTATACGCTGAAAAGCAGAGGAAAAGTAAAACGCTTCTCTCTCTCTCCCTCTCCCTGTCCCTCTCCCTCCTCTTTTATGTTCCTGCATTTTCTCTCCCCAAACGCGACTTTCTCTTTCTGTGACACTCAGTTTCGAGTTTCACTTGTGAGGATCGGGTGAGAATTCTGTTTGTTTTCTTGTTCCCTTTGCTCTTTTCAGCTTCTGAAGTGAGAATTTGGTTACTAAAGCCGATGGATCGCCAGCGATAGGATTGACTTGTTTTGAGCTTAGTGTGAAAATACGTCTTTTTACACTGTACGTATACATGCGAGTGAGACTATAAACACATTGTTTGTATTGATGTTAATTTTCCTTTCTTGTCTTTTATTTTGATTCTTAATTGTTAGCCGTTCCAATTTTGTATCGAATTTTATCAATGTCGTGAAGGATTTATAATTGATGAATGTGAGATCGAAGTGTGAAACGTAGGATGCACCTTTTTAGTTAGTTTCTGTAGTTTGGATGATCGATCGGCACAGAAATTTGCCTGAAAATCTTTATCCCAGAAATGAAAAGTGAGAATTGAAAGAATTTAAAGTGGATTGAATTCAGTTTTTAATTAAAAAAATATTTGTTGAACTGTAACATATGGATTCTGGTAAAGTTTAATCAATAGTCGATCACTGTACCTTTACTAAATCATTTTGTTTAAGTTTGCACTTATTCTTTGACACGCTCAATTAAGGCATGTAAACTCATCCTAATTAAGGATAAATGTAAATGCAACTTTGTTATACCTTTTGTGCAGATTGTTTACTTCTAGCTTTAGTTTTAGCATCAAGTAATAATCATGTGACAGTGCCACAGTTGACGTTGCAAATCGAGTTATTTTATCTTAATTGTTTGGTCTGATCATTGTTTCATAACTTGGTCATTCAATCTATCATGTGTAAAGTTACCAAAAGTTGGCGGTGTTATTGACAGGTTAAGGTTCAGTTGGGTGGGATGTAGGAGAAGCCCTATTGTGATAGTTTGATATCAGAATTACTTTGGTAAAACATTAATGTGATAGACACGTGCATGATTGTGCTGAACTGGATGAGACTGTGGAACCTAAAGTCAATAAGCATGCCACTGAAGTTATGATAGCTGTGTTATTGTGCGTGCAATGTTTCCTTTGCTAATGCAAGGGTATCTTTGCTTGTGCTTTGTTTTTGGGCCTCTGTTTGTATCTGCCATTGCTCTTCATTCAGAGCAGCATGGTAGAGCTCAGATTATTCAGTGGGAAAATCGGCCGCTTGGATCTGGATCAGTATTAAGACATGGTTCGAGAAGTGGAATCCCTGCTTACACTAATTTATCAGAAATTGTCTACCTAAAAAATGGTTCAGTATCATGTGAAGACCTGGAAGGGGTAGGATCATTTGATACAACCTGCTATTTAAAGTCAAACTTGTATCTGAACTCTGGCATTGACATATATGGCATGGGAAACCTGGATATACAGCCCCATACTTCAATTGTTTGTCCCATTGAAGGCTGTTCGATTACTTTCAATATGACTGGCAATGTTAACATTGGTCCATATGCAGCTGTTCTTGCTGGTTCAGTTGTTTTCGCTGCGTCCAACTTGACCATGGAGCATGACTCATCAATAAATACAACAGCTTTGGCTGGAGAACCACCTCCTCAGACTAGTGGTACACCATTTGACTATGATGGAGCTGGTGGAGGTCATGGAGGCCGAGGTGCATTCTGTCAGCAAAAGAACAAGACAGAAAATTGGGGTGGTGATGTTTATTCTTGGTCAAATCTGGCTGAGCCGTGGAGTTATGGTAGTAAGGGTGGTGGTACTTCTTCTGAGCATAAATTTGGAGGCAATGGTGGTGGACGTGTCAAACTTCTTGTGGCAAACATACTATATGTGAATGGATCTGTCACTGCTGAAGGTGGAGATGGGGGACTAAGTGGGGGAGGTGGCTCTGGTGGAAGTGTCTTTGTGCACGCTTTAAAGCTGTGAGTACATCTCTCCTGATAGTTTAATTCTATGATAATAATGTCAGCATTGTCCATATAAAGCTTTTGAATGTTTTGAACTGATAATAACTGATTGTCCAGTTATTTATCACTTTAATCTATTGAGAACATTCCAACTCTTCTTTGCAGTTTAAATTAAACGATTACAAATTGGATATGCTGAGTGTCTCTCTTCTTGATCCGAATATCCTGAATGGTGTCATCTTTGTCAGAGTGCATCTTCCATCAACTCTTGTATGATCCTTCTTGGATCAACTTTACTTTCAAATAAAAAATCCTTGATATCCAACTTTGACCATTTTTGTTGATAAATTCAATGGAAGAATAAATTACTGTTTGGTTGCTTAATTTATACTGAATTCGCAATCAACTAACTCCTACCAAACCTTACAGCAACTCACTATATTCCAGATGTATTTTCTTTTTTATTTCCTTTTTTTGGCTATCATTCATTATTGTTATCTGTTTCATTGTCTAGAACCAGAATATAGCTCGGTTTCCTTCAAACTTATCCTGAACTTACAATACTGACTTTTGTTCCTTCTAAATTGTAGAAGCTGAACAATGTATAGTATTGCTTGTGATATTTGTGAATGACATCTCATAATTGTTCGATTGTGTACAGTTGTATTTGTTCTTATCTGTTTTGTGTCTTACTTCAAATTGCATAGGAAGGGATATGGCATCATAAGTGCAGCAGGTGGAAGAGGATGGGGCGGTGGTGGTGGTGGAAGAATTTCTTTGGACTGTTACAGCATCCAGGAAGATGTAAAAGTTACCGTGCATGGTTTGTACTGATTAAATTATCCATTTTGTTAGTTTTTACTTGAATCAATATCTATTTAACAGCTAAATAATTTAGTTCTCGTGCTTCTTCAATCTGAATGCATAATAAAATCCTTTTGTAACTACGTGCTGCATAGTGTTAAAGATTCTCCAAATCTCCACTTTCATTTGATGTAGTAGGTATCATACATCTTGAGCAGTTTACAGAATTTGACTCTACCCTCATATAAT
>JANIJH010000005.1:15077212-15106280 GCA_024520975.1 Erythroxylum areolatum | reverse complement strand
AGTTCCAGCTACAATCTACATCAATTATAGCCTATTCTATTCTACTTATCTTTGTTTTTCCTTCCCACACTACGTCACATGAACTTTCTTTGCAATCATTATGTTTTTGGACAACATACATTGATAAATAGGATGCAAGTATCTTTGCGAAATTATTATGATATTTGGAATAAAGATACAGATACACCTTTTGTAAACCGGGGAAGAGATAGGGAACAATTATATTGTTGCATGCATACACACAGAACAACACTCAAAGACAGATGGGAAGATGTGCATACTCTTGCAAAGTAATGCGTTTTTTAAACTTAGCACTTAATTAATGTTTTACTGCATTCATTTGAAGATTTTTCGATTGTAAAGACAAGATTGGGGAGTTACAGGTTTGTGCTGTGCTATTTAATATCTTTGAGATCTTTCCTTCTTGTCTTGCATTGGATAAATATACTTAAGTCTTCATTCTTCAGATTTGAACCTGACGGCCATAGCTTTCACTTAGAGTCTAAAATTCTTCATTTTCAAACTCAAGGTTTATGGCGCTTTCAGAGTTGCTGTCAAAATTTTACTAATGTGGAACTCAAAAATTGAAATTGATGGACGTGGAAATACTGTGGTGACTGCTTCTGTTTTTGAAGTCAGAAATCTGGTTGTTCTCAGGGTATGTACGCTTCAACCTCATCATATAGATGAATATTACCTTTTGCGTTTTGTCTGTTTCACGTTTTTAATCAAGTAAAGTTTTAGTCTACAATTTTATTTCTTGTCTTTGCAGGCGACCTCTGTTATCAGCTCCAATGCAAACTTAGGGGTATATGGGCAGGGATTACTGAGGTTGACAGGTTCTGGTGATGCAATCATTGGCCAGAGACTGTCATTGTCTCTTTTTTATAATATAACAGTAAGCAACAGTATAGGAATGTGTATCATTCTCTCTCAATCCCAATATTACCTGTTGTCACTGTAGAATTCTATAACACTAGTTGCTGAAGGTTTGTTGGCTTGCTCTTTGTTCTAATGCCCTCCTAGATCTAAAGCTTTCATGAACATGCTATGAACTGTTCAGTTGTTGATAACTACTTTATGAGGACAACCAAGTCTTGTTCATGCAAGATACTTTAATTGAATAGTCTTCTACAGTTCTAGTTAAATTCCATAAGGAAAATTATCCTGATGGTGGAAATTTAGAGCTTAACAAGTTGCAGATTTGTTTCTTTGTCATGGCAGAGAAAGCTCTTCTTATCTCACGTGTGCATCAGTTTTTTCCCCCATCATTTGCACCATCTTTTTGTTACCTATAGAGAGATTGCGTTTCTTTCCATTGCCTTTTCTTTTTCTGAACATATTTGGGATTAAACGTCATTATCCTTGATTTATTGTTAATTGAATTGCCTGATATGGTATGGAGTCTCACTTTCTATTTTGGCAAATGTTTAAAATCCTGGTTTGACGCAGGTTGGACCAGGTTCTTTGCTTCAAGCTCCAATAGATGATACTGGAAGGGCTGTGTGAGTAGGAACTTATTCTTTTCTATTTCTCAATTGTTACTTCCAAATATACATCTCAGTATTCCCCTAATCTTTTGAAATCTTCTATAGGGTTACAGAATCACTATGTGGGACTCAGACATGCCCCATTGATCTGCTAACTCCTCCGGATGACTGCCATGTTAATTATACGTTGTCCTTTTCTCTCCAAGTAAGAGTTCCATCTTAAGTTTAATAAGGTTTTTGGCTTAGTTGGAACTTCTAAGATCAAATGATGAAATGCAGATCTATCGTGTTGAGGATATCCTTGTGAGTGGCATCATTAAGGGCAGTATCATCCAGATCCACAGGGTGAGAACTATTACCATTGATGGTGATGGCTTGATTACTGCATCAGGACTAGGTACTGGTTATTGTTTCTGGCAATGTCTTTCTGCTCTGCCTATTTCTTTTTTTTCTTTTAATTATTTTTAAAAAAATAATTTTGTAGTTATCCATGTATTATCCTATATATATTAATGTTAGAACTACCTTTTCAGGTTGCAGTGAAGGTCTTGGAAAAGGAAACTATTCCAATGGAGCTGGTAGTGGGGCTGGCCATGGTGGACGTGGAGGCTCAGGTTATTTCAATGGAATTGTGAGCAATGGTGGTAATAAATATGGCAGTGCTGATCTACCCTGTGAGGTGGGAAGTGGAACCTGGGGTCCCAATCAGTCTTATGTCAATGCAATTGGAGGGGGGATGATTGGTAATTGTTTTGCTACTCGCTAGCTTTATACAATGTGCACCATCTATAGCATAATTCTTTCTGATTTTAGCTGGAGTGCTTGACTATTTCTTTAATCATGATTGACATCTGCATTTATTGGCCATCTTTTCCTTTGCACTTTCAGTCTTTCAGCTAAAATGGATACTATGTGCTTCTTTTGTTCATCGGCCTGACCTATTTGCTTCTTTTTTTCTTTTGCTAGTTTTGGGCTCCATGCAGTGGCCTTTACTACGGCTAGACCTCTATGGACCTTTGAGGGCAGATGGTCAAAGCTTTGGAAATGATTCAATACAAAGTGATGGTCCTTTGACCGGTGGAATTGGTGGAGGTTCTGGTGGTACAATACTTCTGTTTCTTGAGAAGCTCATGCTTGCCAAGAATTCAAGTTTATCTGTTATAGGAGGCAATGGTGGTCCTCTTGGTGGTGGTGGTGGTGGTGGTGGAAGAGTTCATTTTCATTGGTCAAAGATTGATTATGGCAATGAATATTCCCCAATAGCTAGTATAAATGGCTCAATTAACACTAGGTATGATCTATTATTTGTTAACATTCAAAAACAAGAAGTTCAATGATGAGTCTTTGTGCTCTTTTACGTTCTTAGAGTTTCATTTACCTCCTATACAGAAGGCTTAAAGCCATTCCCATACCCCAAAACCCATGATTTCTTCTAAGGGAATACTTCAACTAGACTGCATATAATTTCGAGGAAAATTTATAATGTCAGCATTTTACTTGATGTGTCTAACAGTGGAGGAGCAGGCAAACTTGGTGGTCACTATGGGGAGGAAGGCACCACTACTGGAAAGAAGTGCCCAAAGGGTCTCTATGGTATATTTTGTCAGGTGCTTTATCTTTTATCTTTCTTATTTTAAATTAGGCTGCAACTGCATGTGCTTTTTGCTTACTGAATCTAGGATGAATTTCCTAGTTGACCAGATCTGCAGTTTCACCATTCTTATGTACTTTTATGGTGTTTGATAACTATTGCGCTTTAGAATCTTCTAGTATCTTCTCTGACCCTAAAAGATCTCTTCAAAAGTCAATATTATGTTTTAGTAATTTCTTTTCATCTTGGATAAATTATTCACTCGTTTTATTTTTGTGGTGATACATGCAGTTGAGGCAGAATAACAGACCAATAGATTTTCATTTTCTGTTATGCCACATGCTTTTCTAGTGTTCTCAAATCTTTCTTCATGTAATGCAGTTCCTTTAAGTTTGCTATAACAAATTGTCAGCTTGTAGCTAGTAGTCTTTGCACAAATTCTGCTCTTTCTAGTCTTGATTTCGTAGATACTAAGTCCCAAAATTATTTTCCATCCTTTGCCTTCTACAGAATTCAGTGCCTTTGGATCCATTAGCATACTTTTAACTTCTGTTGTTTTTCTGCAGACTGTAGCTAAGTTTTTACATTTTGTCCAAGAAACAACCTCCTCTTTTATGTAGGCATGTAAACAATTCTTATTATTTGTCCTCCAAAAGTGAAGCCTTAAATTTGTTATTCACAAAATCATAGCCTCATGTGATCTATTGATGGAAATTTGGCATCAATACTTAATGTTGTGGCCTCAAAATGTCCAATTTACCCATAACATATCATAGCTAGATTAACAACTTGGCTTTGGTTATCTTAGTAAGGTCACTACAATCGTTGAGTACCTAAAAGTTCTTTACAATCGTTGAGTACCTAAAAGTTCTTAGGCTTCTGATATATAGTTGCTTATGCATGTATTTAAGAAACTTCCCCTTTCAGCATCTGCTCAAGCCATTACTTGAGTATTAATACTAATGAACTGACATTACTTATGCAAATCACGAAAATGTGGCATGTATTGGATGAACGTGGCTAACCAGTATACCATACATGTGTTTGTTTTTTATACTAGCATATTGTCATTTCCAAAATACTGACATTATTGATGCCAACTACAAGAAGTTATCAAGTGATGCAATATATAGTGAATCATTGAAACATTAGTTTGAGAAATGGACAGAGATGCCGACTTACAGAAATAAGTTTGTGTTTTTTGTGCCTTATCTTAGTGTAACTATTAATATCCACATGTAGACAATGCCTATGATCATGACATGTATGCAATTGGATGGCCATAGTAAATGTCTCAGTTTAGTTTCATAGTGTTAGTTTGATGTTAATCATTTTTGTATTTTAGATTGCAATTCCTTTGTGTACTTTAATCTGTACCTAATCCATTTTTAACTAGATTGAGTCAATCAACAAATTTATGTTGGTTAGTAATTATGTTTTTGGAGAACATACTATGTTCATTACGGGGTCGGTGCCAAGAAGGTTTTATCTTCCTTTATGGCATGGCAACTCGATTGAAATGGAATCTATATAATCTTTAACTGATTACTCAGATTCTATTGGACAAGTTGAGTGATCCATGCTACATTTCACTAGGTAAGTGATGTAGGACAAACAGAAGAATTATTAACTACTAGCCAAACTCACAAAATTAAGAAATATGGCTGATATTAGGTTAGTGTTTTAGGGTTTAATCTGGCTGGAATTTAGGATATTGGTTGCTGGAATTTTGTGAGGAACACGAATAATGGAGAGTAGAAAACTAAAAATCACTCCTAGAATATAAGATTCACTCTTAGAAGAAAACATCACACCTTTTAGTTGAAAACTCAAGTTTCTAGAAAATTTTCATATTGCTTCTTCTATGAAAGGCTAGGTGCACTTGTATATAGAGTTCTTAGAACCATTATTCTAGTAGGAAAGGGTTCCTAAAATTTAAATCATATTCCAATAGAAATTCTATTAGTGCTAAATAACTAGGATAACATAGCTAAAATAGAATAACATATTTAGCTTACTAATACATCTATTCCAATAAGGAATTTTGACATAATCTAAATTTTAGTGCTTATCTTAGATATCAACTCAATTCTCATCCCTCCAAATTAAAGCTTATGGTTGACTAAATTTTCCTCTTTTATTTCTTTTATAGACTTTAAGTTCTTTTGAATCAATTCTCTCCGGCTTGTTTGAAGTTGTCCTCGATTTAGAATGTGATAAATGCTGATCGTATAAGTCTGGATTCAACTTCTGAATTTCATATGCTAAAATCCAAGTACTGTCAGAAACCAGTCTTCCTTTCTACTTGACAAGAAATTGTCAATATCTTCCTTCTCTTGTGGCTACAATTTGTTCATCAAAAACGTCTTTTATCTCCTCTTTAAGATGAAGAATGGTTGGAATTCTCACAACTGAAGTATGAGATTGCGTATCATCATATCCATAATAAATAGTTAAGTCTGCAACATTAAAGATAGGACTAATTCCCATGTTACTTGGTAATTCCAAAACATAATTATTAGCACTTAACTTCTCGATGATCTTATAAGATCCAGCACTTAGTGAATGAAGTTTCTTATATTTTTCTTTTGAAAACACTCTGGAGGAATCATAACCATTACCATATCCCCTTCGTTGAATTCCCCCAATCGACAATGTTGATCAACATGTTCTTTATAAGACAAGTTACTAGTCGTTATCTTTTGTCGTTTCTCATCAAAGATGTCCCACATGTGTTGTGCAAAACCTTCAATTTCAACACTAACTCGTGTTGTTTATGGTAAAGGAACCAGATTAATAGGCTTCCTTGGTTGAATTCCTGAGACTATTTCAAAAGGACTCTTTAACAGTAGACTTATTTATAGAACTATTGTATGCAAATTTTGCCATAGGAAGAATTAGGTTCCAATTTTTCACATTTTCTCCAACCAAACATCTTAACAAGTCCCCTAAACTTCTATTCACTTTTGTCCATCGGTTTGGGGATGGAAAGAACTTGAAAATTGAAGCTTAGTGTTCAATGTTTTCCATATAGTTCTCTAAAACTAACTCATATACTTCACGTCACGATCAAAGATGATGGTTAAAAGTAATCCATGGGGACGTCAGCCTCTTTGAAGAAAATTTTAGCAATATGGATAGCATTATAAGTTTTGGAACATGGAATGAAATGACTCATCTTGGAAAACCTATCCACCACCATAAAAATTGAATCATAACCTCTTATACTTTTAGGAATTCCCAAGAAAAAATTCATATTTATGTCTTGTCTGGTTCATAAGGCAGGGGCAGTAATGTGTATAATCCATAATTTTGTACTATTAGCAAGAACTTGTTTCAATTGCATATCATCTTCCTTCTTTTAGCTAATTGAATTGTTCAACATAGCTGTATGACCTTAGACACGTCCCACTTTAAATAGGGCCAATAAAAGTGATCTTCAACCATTGTGAATGTTTTATTTCAACCATTGTGAACGTTTTATCTCTTCCAAAGTGTCTTGCTGCTTCTCTTCTATGTAATTCCCAAATCACATACTCCCTTATAGAAGTATTAGGTAAGCAAAGTCAATTTCCTTTGAAAAGATATCGTAGATCACAAAAGGAAAGTGTTAATCTCTTTGTCCAGCTACAAATTCTAAATAGATTATTCCAAAATCTCACTTTGAAACATATTCTCTGTTTATTTTGTTGAACCCTACAACTTTTGCTGCTAAAGTGTTAAGCAAATGACTCTTCCTACTCATTGCATTTGCTGCCTTATTCTCAACTTTTGTCTGATGTTTAATAACAAAGTTAAATTGCTCCAAAAATTCACTCTATAAGGCATGACTTTTGTTCAAGTTCTTCTGGGACTTGAAGTGTTTAAGAGATTCATGATTCGAATATAGAATAAATTCCTTGTATGAGAGATAATGACACTAATTGTAAAGAGAACGTACTACTACATAAAATCCCTTGTCAAAGGTCGAATATTGTTACTTCTCTTTACTTAACTTCTTACTGAAGTAAGCAATTGGTTGCTCCTTTTGACTGAGTATTCCTCCAATTCTCACATGAGATGTGTCACAAGCAACTTCAAATACCTTTGAAAAATCTGAAACTTTTAAAACAGGGGATCCAATCATCTTTTTCTTGATTTTTTTAAATGCTTTAGTTGCTGCTTTTAACCAAGTGAACCATCCTTTCTTCATAAAATCAGTAATGGGTGCCATTATGGCACCGAAATTACGAATAAATTGCCTATAGAATGTTCTTGGGTCATGAAAACTCCTTGTCTCGTACACATCCTTTGGAATAGGACAATCAAGTATGACCTTAATCTTCTTGGGATCCATCTTTACTCTACAGTAGGATATAATAAACCAAAAAATACAACACTTTTACATGAAAGAACACTTCTTTAACTTGATATAAAGTTTCTCTTGCCTCAAAACTCTGAAGACTTGTTGTAGATGTAATAGGTGGTCTTCTTTAGTCTTATTGTATATTAATATATCATCAAAATATGCCACCAAAATTCTGCCCATAAACTGTCGAAACACTTGATTCATCACTCTCATAAAAATGCTAGGTGCATTAGAGAGTCTAAATGGCATCATTATCCATTCATAAAGTCCCTCTTTAGTCTTGAAAGTTGTTTTCCATTCATCTTCAGGTCTGATTCTAATTTGATGGTACCACTTCATAAGTCTATCTTGGTAAAGATAGTAGCTCCGGTCAACATATCTATTATGTCATCAAGGCGAGATATTGGAAATTTATAACTTATTGTGATCTTATTTATTGCCCAACAATCAACACACATTTGCCAACTTCTATCCTTTTTAGGAGTAAATAGTGCTGGAAATGCACACGGACTAAGACTTTCTTGAATAAATCTTTTTTTTCTGTAACTCCTCTACTTGTCTCTTCAGCTCTTCATCCTTAATAGGATTCGAACGATAGAGTGGAAGATTTGGTAGAGTAGATCCAGGTACCAAGTCAATAGCATGTTGAATATCTCGTAAAGGAGGTAATTCACCTCGTAAATCATCCGGTTTAAGGTCTGAAAATTCAACTAGCAATTCACCTACTTCTTTTGGTAAGGTAAGGGATGGTTCAAGTGTTGTTTCTGTTACTTCCTTCAATGCCATTGCAAACACAATTCCCTTCTCCTTACTAACCGCTTCAAATTCTCTCTCCTTAAGGATATTAAGAGGCTTTTTCTTGGCATTTATGACTATCTTGTTACTTCCTCTTTGTTTTCCTACCTTGTCTACCCTTCATAGACTTCAAGTTATCTTCTTTCCATGAAATATAAACTGATAGGTGTTAGCTTTTCATAAGTTCTGCACATCTCGATCATAAAGCCCTGGTCACCCAAGTAAAATGTGAGATACTTTAATAGGAATGACATCTTACCAAATAGAGTCCTCATATATTCCTAATTTGAGAGACACGAAGCACCTTCGAGCAACTAGTATGGTACTATCATCTACCCAAGCAACTTTGTAGGGATTTGGATGTTTCTCCATGAGTGAATTCAATCACTTCACCATGTTCTCCGATTCTACATTCATACTACTTTCTCCATCAATGATAAACTTATGTACTTTATTTGCGTATCTAACTTGGGTGAAGAAAATAGTAGTAAGAAGTCATTCTTCTTGTTCTTCCGCTTTAGGGATCGTAAGTATGCATCTCAATGCATTAACATTTGTACGACTAGCTAGTTTGTCACTAGAGTCTCCTTCCAACTCTTCTCTAGGTTCGTGCTTACATGCACACACTCAGTAGATTCTTCCTCTTCTTCTCCTCCGATCATGTGCAAACCTTTATTGGGACATTTATAAGCAAAGTGGTCCCTCTCAATGCATCGGAAGTACTTCTTGTCACCGCTGCCTCCTTTTGTCCCAGTCTCAGCTATGGCTTTGCCCTTAGGTTCAACTCCTTGAGAAGTTTTGTGTTGTTCTGTGTTGCAAATTTTGATGCATTAGGTGTTGGTCTAAATTTTTGCACCATCATAGTTCTCTTCATGCTGAACTCCCTGACTTGACCTCGCAACTATTTTATTACTTGTTATCCTAGGTATTGTTCCACTTTTAAAGCCAATTGATATGTATCTTCAAGGTTGTAAATCCTTTGCATTATCAGCTCCTTGTGAATTTCTGCCTTTAATTCATTTTTGTAGTGAGATATAAGTTGTAGTTTCGACTCCATCCCTTCAAATCGGGTAGAAAGTTCATCAAAAATTTCTGTGTACTTGGTTACGGATATAATCCATTATTTAAAGGTTGTGAGTTGATCTTAGAGATCTTCATGATAATGAAATCGTAAGTATTTTTTTTATAAGTTCAGCTTCATCTCTTCCCAATCAACAATTGGTGACTTACATATTTTTCAAAGTCTATCCTCTACCTTTCTCCACCAGATTTTAATATGTCCAACTAGGTTCATCTTTTTGAATTGAACTTTTCTATCTTCTTACATGGGTGCCAATCAAAGAAATCTTCCATTGCTGCTGTCCAACCTAAGAACAGGTGTGGATCCATCTTTCCTGCAAAATTAGGGGCTTCAACATGAACTTTCTTAATAATGTCATCGAGTTTGTTGTGTGTTTCAACTCTATCGTGGCCTCTAAAGGCTCACATGCTCTCTTCATGTGCTACTGGTTAGGTTCTCTGTCTTGGATCTCTTGGTAGACGTTGATTTCATAACCCCATTCGCTATTGATTAGTTTTTAGCATCTTCACTTGGATTTCACTTTCTCCACCCTCACCATCAAGTGTAATTTATTGCCTGATATTATTTTTTGGACTAGTTCTTGGAGCACCTTGTGATTAAGGGTCATTAAGTTCCAATATTTCTACAACAGCTAGAAGTATTTCATCTCACTCCTAGTCATTGAATATTCCTCTATATGTCCTTCAACTACATGTTGCCATCATGTACCAACGCTTTGGTACCAAAGGACAAATAGAAGAATTGTTAACTAGTAGCAAAACTCACCAAATTAAGAAATATAGCTGATATTTAATCTGGCTAGAATTTGGGATATTGGTTGCTGAAATTTTGTGAGGAACACAAATAATGGCGAGTAGAAAACCAGGAATCACTCTTAGGGTCTAAGAATCATTCTTAGAAGAAAGCATCAGACCTTCTAATTAAAAACTCATGTTTGCAAAAAAAATTCAGATTGCTTCTTCTATCGAAGGGCTGAGTACACACCTATATAGAGTTCTTAGTTATTCTAGTAAGAAAGGGTTCCTAAAATATAAATCCTATTCCAATAGAAATTCTTTAAGTCCTAAACAAAATAACATATTTAATCTACTACTACTACTGTTCCAATACAGAATTATAACGTAATCTAAATTTTAGCCCTTATCTTAGATGTCAACTGAATTCTCAGTCCTCCCACCAAATTAAAGCTTGTGGTTGACTAATCTTTTCTCTTTTATTTCTTTTATAGACTTTAAGTTCTTTTGCATCATTAAGTGTTGCTCGTTATTTTATTAAATATGAACTCTGATTAACACTGCATAATATCTTATTTTCAGGAATGCCCAGTTGGCACTTACAAAGATACTGATGGCTCTGATAAAAATCTTTGCACTCCTTGTTTGCTTGAGCTTCTTCCTAGTCGAGCAAACTTTGTATATGTGCGAGGTCATTTTCTCTACTGCACTTTCTGTGCTGTATTGCCTTTGTCTTGATTAAATACTTTTTCAGCTCAAATAGCCTTGGTTGTGCTGATTGTAGGGGGAGTTACTAAGGCACCTTGTCCTTATAAATGCGTATCCAATAAGTACAAGATGCCAAATTGCTATACCCCTCTTGAAGAGTTGATGTATACATTTGGAGGACCCTGGCAGTTTGCACTTTTCCTGTCTTGCCTTCTGTTGCTTCTAGCACTATTACTAAGTTTGTTGAGAGTGAAGTTAGTTGAGCCAGGCTTATATTGTTCAAGTTCAATTGAGCACCAGAATCATCACCATTTTCCTCATTTACTTTCTCTATCTGAGGTGAATTATCCATGTTTTGTTCATTTTGCCTCTTTACCTCCATAACAAGATCAAAATGCAGTTAGACTCACAGTTATCCTGACATGTTAAACCTAGGTGCGAGGAACTAGAGCTGAAGAAACTCAGAGTCATGTCTACAGAATGTACTTTATGGGTCCAAATGCTTTTAGGGAACCTTGGCATCTTCCTTATTCTCCCCCTGATGCAATTATTGAGATTGTGTAAGTAAGATTCATTATAAGGTTATGAAATGGTTTGCATTATTGCTACTGTACCAACATGATGTTATTCTCGACAAGAAAGACTGTATGATAAATATTAGACGATTTCAAAAGAGGGTTATGAAATTCCTTATGTTTACTTGTCTGTAAAGAGAAATTTATTCACTTCAATATTGACTTGCCGGTTAAATGTTCTGGAGACCCCAGAGATCTACTGCTTCCGTAGAGTCCATAAAATACCAACTTGGTCCTTGAAGATGACCAGATAAATTTATTATGCCTTCTATAAATTTTCCAGTGCTGTTGGTGAAATCCTATCTTGTTTGTGAAATCTAGGTGAATCACTGAGAGGGACCTGACACTTGGAAACTAAAATTATGTTGTTATCTTAGTTAAAGGCTGATATTTATGACCTGCAGTTATGAAGATGCTTTTAACCGGTTTATTGATGAGGTAAACTCTGTTGCTGCGTATGATTGGTGGGAAGGGTCGGTGCACAGCATACTGTCAGTGCTTGCCTATCCTTGTGCCTGGTCCTGGAAACAATGGAGACGGAGAAAGAAAATTCATCGACTTCAAGAATATGTGAAGTCTGAATATGATCATTCATGTCTACGCTCATGTCGATCGCGAGCCTTGTACAAAGGCATGAAGGTTGACTCTCATTAATTTTATACTTCAGCTGCAAACTAAGCATCATAGTTCAATTCGTACCTTTTAGGGTGATCAAAACTTATCTGAACAAACTTGGAGCAGGTTTCTTTAGCAATAACCTCTTTTTTTCTTCAAAATTGCTCCAATCTCCCTCATTATTATGCTGGTTTAACAGTGCTCTTTTTCCTGATATATGTTCACAATTGAAACTTCTATCTGTTGTCCTTTGATCTTGTCTCAAACTCATGTGACTCGACTAGTGAAAATCTCATGGTAGTTAGATCATGCCATTGCCTTGGAGAAATTGATTTTTCTCTTTTCCATCGAATTCAGAGTATTGTTTATTGGTGGTAATTCTGACTGAGAAGGATCTTCATCTTGCAAATTGCAATTAGTGTAGGTTGGAGCAACACCTGACTTGATGGTTGCTTACATTGACTTTTTCCTTGGTGGTGATGAGAAGCGTTTGGATATTGTCACTATAATAGAAAAACGATTTCCCATGTGCATAATCTTTGGTGGAGAGGGGAGTTATATGTCACCATATAACCTTCATAGTGACATGTTGTTGACCAATCTACTTGGTCAGGTATTACTTCTACCAAACATTTTTGTACTCATTTTGGTATTCATCTGACAAGTAAGGATTGATTCTTTTCCCAGCATGTCCCAGCAACTGTATGGAATCGCTTTGTGGCTGGCTTAAATTGTCAGTTGAGGACTGTGAGGCATGGGTCTGTACGTTCTGCTCTGCTTCCCGTCATTCATTGGCTTAGCAGTCATGGAAATCCCCAACTTGATTTCCACGGGGTTAAGATTGAGCTTGGATGGTTCCAAGCTACCCCTTCTGGCTATTATCAGTTGGGTATTTTGGTTGTGACCGGTGAATTTTCTCTGTGCAGTATGTACCCATCTGATTTGCTAGATAGAAGCAACATTGACGGTCACAGGTAGTTATGTGATTCATTATGCTAGATTGTCACTTATTGTCTATATATGGTTATAAGAATTTAAGTGATGTAGGACAAACAGAGAAGTATTTACTAACAGCTAAAATTCACAAAATTAAGAAATATGGCTGACATTAGGCTGTGATTGCTGAAATTTCAGATTTGGTATGGTTGAATTTTTAGGGTTTGATTGCTGGAAATTTGTGCTAGAATTTCAGAGTTTGATATGACTGGAATATATGTTTGATATGGCTAGAATTTAGGGTTTTTGGTTATTGGAATTTTAGGTTACAATTGCTGGAATTTGGTGAGGAATACAAATAATTGAGTGTAGGAAACTAGGAATCACTTCTAAGACCTAAGAATTACTCTTAAAGAAAGTATCACACCTTCTAGATGAAAACTCAAGTTTATAGAAAAAAATTCAAGATATTTTATTATTGAAAGGCTGAGTACACATATTTATAGAGTTCTTAGACCCTTATTCTAGTAGGAAAGGGTCTTAACAAATTCAAATCCTATTCTAATAAAAATTTATGTAAGTTTAAGTTCTAAACAACTAGGATAACGTATCTGAAACTAGAATAATATAGTTATCTTACTACTACTTCCTATGCAATAAGGAATTCTAGCATAATTTAAATTTCTGTGCTTGTTGCCTCTGCAATCAACTCAATTTCCATCCTCTATCCCACCAAATTAAAGCTTGTGGTTGACTAATTTTTCCTCTTTTATTTTTTCTATAAACTTTAAGCCCTTTTGCATCAATTAGCTACTTCTAGTAATTCGATTACACCTTATTTATCACATTGGCTACTCGCAAATGATTTTCATTCATCTTAAACTTTGAACGGAAAGACTCTTTTACCAGTGTAATATCTTTGTTTTGATTTCACCATGCTGTTAGAGAAAATCATAGAAGAAAGTGTATTGTATAACGGAAAGGAAAGAACTCGAAATTGAAATTGAAATTGAAATATTGCAATTCTGACATTATTTCTTCTCTATATTAAATTGACTTAAATTGCGCAGCCCTTGGCAGAGTCATTTTGAAGGCAAACTTTCCGTATTAGGGTAGCTTGTAGCAGGGTAGCATGTGATTAACATAGGATTTTGGAGTTTGCTTTATGCTTTATTAGTTAGTTCTTTTGCATACAACAGGATCAAATTATCTTTGGGCTTTAACGGGCTTGTATTACAGGAAAAATATCTTATATATGAACAGAGGCTTTAAGCAGTTGCAGCAAGATCGACTAGGAATGAGTCAAACTTTATCTCGTAAACGGTTGAATGGAGGAATTAATGGTGGTCTTATAAATGATGCTACCTTGAAATCGCTGGAGTTTAGGAAGGATTTTCTGTTTCCCCTTTCTTTTGTACTAATCAATACAAGACCTGTTGGTCGTCAGGTATTTCCACTTCAACACTTCTTTTTTGTGGTGACGATTGTGACAAGCTAATGCCTATTTCTGTTTTTCAGGAAACTCTTCAGCTTTTTATTACTGTCGTCCTTTTGTCAGATCTTGCTGTCACTCTTCTCACATTGCTTCAGTTCTATTGGATTTATATTGGTGCTTTCCTCGCTGTGCTGCTTGTTCTTCCTTTATCTTTGCTTTCTCCATTCCTAGCTGGCTTGCATGCCTTGTATAGCAAAGAGCCTAGAAGAGCTTCACTTGCTCGTATTTATGCGTTGTGGAATGCTACATCTCTATCTAATGTTGTAAGTTAATTTGCAATTAAGAAGTTTTCAGCTAAAGGTACCGTCTTCTTGTCACAAGTGAGAAACTCCTTAAGATTATATGAGCTTCAACCTGAATGCCACCTAGCTATCATTTGTTGCTGAACTACATTGCTCTTACCTATCATACTTGCATAAATTTCGGAAAAAGTAAATTTTAACTTCTTTTTTCAGGCCGTGGCTTTTATTTGCGGGGCTGTCCATTATGGAATTTCTTATTTTCAACCATCTGATACGGGAAACGCTCAGTATATTAGAAGGTCAAAATTAATCATTCTATTCTAGTTTTCTGTTATACTGACATATACCACTTTCTACACACTACAATTAGCTTCTTTATGTGTAAAATGAGCATCCATCACTCTCTTTTCTTCAGCTCAACTTAATTCATCCAATTAATGATGAGTTTCGGTATTGATCTCAAGTTACGAATATACTGAAACAACTGTTTGAAAGAAGCTGACTGTTACTCTCGATCTGATTTTTGTTTGTGCGAAATTATAGTTCCTATTCACATGTTCAGACTTTTGAATTGTTTCTACTCAGAGAGGATGCCAAATGGTGGCTATTACCAACGGTTCTGCTGCTACTCAAGTTCATACAAGGCCGATTTATTAATTGGCACATTGCCAATCTCGAGATTCGAGACTTCTCTCTGTTTTGTCCAGATCCTGACGCGTTTTGGGCTCATGAACCTAGTTCTTGATCGTAAAGATACCAACACCTGAGTATAAAACTGCAAATCTCAGCTTCTCGACTTCCGACGCGACCATGTTAACAGACCACGAGGAAAATGCACCTTACCATCTTCACGGAAGGTGCAATTTTTCTGCCTTGTACATTTGTTTAAAATTTTGTAGAGCATTGTTAAGTGTGGAGTTCTCATCTGTAAGTACAAAACGTTACATAAGCAAGTAGCCTGTGCAGAGAGACAAGTTCCTATGGTTCAGCCATTAGTTATTGTGGTTTGTCTTCGTGTTATAGAATTGAAAATTTTGCTATTCATTCTTAGGAACCATAAATTGTTCTTTGTACCAAATAGTGATTGAGGTAGTTGGATTGATGTGTGTAATCGAAGTGAAGTAGGTGCACCATTTTGATTTCATTCGAAGCTTGTGTAACCTGGCATTGAAAGATTTTCTATTTTCCCCAAGAATCAGGCATCACAGTTTGGCCACTTTGGATATGGACTTGCTTGGAGTTTAAATTTTCTGTATCTTTGCACGTAGTATAGAACATAAGTAAATAATTACGTCTAAATTGAAGGATAACTCCTTCAAGCGGTATTTAAAAGAGCAACATTAAAACAAAAAAAAGTAATTGTATTTGTATAAGCAGTTATATTTGGTTTTTATTCAGCTAAGTATGCAGCCTGTATGAACCAATCACATGTGTGCCTAGACGAGATTACTCTTAAACCTTTCAAGTATAAGGTGTTGATACAAAATCTAGGATAAAACTCATCCCCCGTCATGTCATTCATTTGCTACTGAGCAACTAAGATGTACCAAAAAACTAAATCGAAGTTGCTAAAACACCAACTCTATTAGATGTAGAAGATCAGAAGTATTAAAAATCATTAAAAGAAGCATGTACGATTTACAATGTAATTTTCATTTTAACAGCTGCTCATGATGACATTGATGAGCTGGAAATTTAGTATAGCGGAGATTCCAATTATCTAATAGTTCTAATTTGTAAATTCTCAAGTGTTACCATTACAAGGAATAAATCTGAATTTAATAGGTCACATACAATTTCAAGTTAAGACTGGAACTGACTGGTCGCTAAGAACTTTCAACAAATGGGTTCTATGGAAGGAACATAGTGAAGTTTTATGTAAACAAATAAGTTGAAAGGTCAAACTATCTATCATGTTTAATTAACGTATTCAGCGTCAATATTGCTTTTTCTTAAAAGCATATAATGACTTCACAAGAGTAATAAAAATTGTGTGTTGAATAGTTTGATCTAGAACCTTAAATTCACGAGAGGACACAGAGACGAAATGAATCAGAAATTCAAAGTACGTATGGGTCTAGAGTCAGGTGGTCTAACTATCTAACCAGATTTCGTGTTTCAATGGACAGAAGGCTTGTGTGGATAGGACACAAGTTACAGGCACAGGTATCTCGTTACTGCATGACTACAAATTTAACGTAGGGAAGACAAACACTCTCTCTCCCAGCTGTCATTTCCATTATCTTTTGGTATTTGGAACTAGGAAACTGTGTCTCTTTCGTCCAAATGAATGCTGTCAAGTGCATGGCTGCCATTTGTCCACATATTCTGCTCTTCCTTCTCCACACACATTCATGATTAGTTTTGGAGGCTTATGATTCATTAGCAGCACGTACGTACAATTGCATGCATCTTGTTTCTGTCACATCATGTGGCAACATATTTACTTTCGAATCAATTTACCGTGAGGATCTGGAATTTTTAAGGTAACTAATATGTTGAAATTAATTTGTTTTTTTGGAATTATCCTATTTGAACGAAGATTGGTTTGGATGTAAATAATTTAAAGGTGTCTTTTCATAATTAAGACCCTCATAAAATATTTCGTAAATAACCAAAAACAAAATTGTTTTGAAGGATAAGCAGAAAATTAATTGTAGAATGTTACTTGAAAGTTGTATTAGATTCCATAATCTTAACATGATTAATGAATCATCAAACTACTGATACAGATTATGAGTTGTCCTTCAATGTTAGATAATGTCATCAGTGTATGTCTTTAAGTCCAATCAGAAGAAACAATTCCAAAAAGGAAAAGGAGAACCAAAATAATTCTAAGCAAACTTTGCAATTGCAGGCAGCTTTGATTGGCACTTGGTACTATTTGCATCTTTTTGGTCTCCTCCTTTTGGAATGGTTGCTGAGTCCAAATTGGAGGGCGTTGAAAGTGTTTGAGTTTGAGCCAGAGAGTGCATGCCAGTGAATGACATGTTTCATTCTAAACTTATAATAATAATAATTTCCCATCTATTTATTTTTCAAACACCGTAAACCTCAAGTTATTCTAGGAGGAGAAAAGTAGCAGAGCTTAAGGTACCACTAACGCCACCACTTGGCCTGGCGATCTCCCAGAGAGACGACGGTTGATCCTCTACTCGCAACTCCTACGTACTACGCCTTCTTTCAAGGCAGACCCATCTCTTCTGCGCAATCACCGATTCTATATTGCTCATTCTGACTGCCATCTCTTCGTCGTTAAGAATCGCGTTTAACGACGATAAAAGAGTGACCCGTAAGATCTAAGCAAAGGTCCCACCTCTAAAAACTTCACATTTTCAAAGCTTTTGGACTCCAAAAGAAAGGAACTAGTGGAGGCAAAATGGTGGGCAGCAATTTGTTTCACTGTAGAAAACATTCGTGGCCTCCTGAAGACTATGTAAGCAGAGCCACCTTGCAGCTGGTAATTCTTCTTCCTTTTGATTCTGTTTCATTTACCGGAAATTTCGTGAATCATGTTTAGATGATTAGTTCCTTTTGATCAATTTTAGCATATTTTCAAATGATAGCCCGAGGGAGTTGTCTGAGGTCTGCTTACATTTATAAACAGATTTGTCAGTGTACTGATTGGGCATGAGGCATTAGTTTGGATGATAGTTGCAGATTCAATCAGTCAGTATGGCAAAGTATGAGGATGGTGGTGCTCTTTGTCGCATCCGATACATATTTCATTAGTTATTAGAAGATGCTTGCTTGTCTACCGTATTTTTTGAATTTAGTCAGGGTATTCAGTTTAAGTTGGATTCTTGACTATTCCTTTTTCTTAATGATGTAGTTGGATTCTGATAGTGCTGCTCCACCCCAACATGCTTGGAGAAGGAGGTTAAATAGCCATGCGAATATTCTGAAAGAATTTAGTGTTACATTCAAGGAAGCAATAAAGATGGTGAGTTATGTGGATCAATTTAAGAGATGGATATTTCCTGTATAACGCTAGTCTCACTCATTGTTCTGGGAATATTAGGTTCGACTCGGTATCCGACTTTGGTCCTATGTCAGGGAGGAGGCATCCTATGGAAGGGTGAAATTTTCCATTTTGTTAATTCAGAATTTGTTTGTATTTTCTTTGGTAGCTGACTTAGCTCCATTGCTAAAGTTGCATCTCCCATGTTTTTTTCAGAAAGCACCTATTGATCCCTTTACTCGTGAAAGTTGCAAGCCATCTGCATCTCAGGGTGTTCCACTTGGAGGAATGGGGTATGTGGTTAGAAAATTTCTATTTCTACTCTTGATATGATTTGCTCTAATTTCTTTGTCTGGTTTTGTGAAAATTACTTTCTGTTGCAGAAGTGGGAGCATATCCAGAGGCTTCAGAGGCGAATTTAGACAGTGGCAGATTGTACCTGGAACCCATGAGGCTTCACCTGTCATGGCCAATCAATTCTCTGTAAAGCTTTGAACTTCCATCTATTTTCCCCCGCTATATGTTTTCGATTTGCTAACATGTCTTTAGCTGTTTGTTCTGTAAGTGAGTTTTTTTTCCCCTCCCTAGGAC
Source organism: Erythroxylum areolatum (assembly GCA_024520975.1). Lineage (NCBI taxonomy): Eukaryota > Viridiplantae > Streptophyta > Magnoliopsida > Malpighiales > Erythroxylaceae > Erythroxylum > Erythroxylum areolatum. The sequence goes on along the minus strand of JANIJH010000005.1, from coordinate 15,087,118 downwards.
CTTGATTTTGTAGTTCTGGTGAACCATAGTGTTTCTGGTTTTAGTTGTCCACGTGATCCTTTTAGGAAGATTGTGTAATTTTGACTATATGAAGGTAAACTGATGGGTGAGTGGCTGGTCATGCATGGTTTAATTTAATTGGTGATTTCTAATCAGGATTAGCTTTAAAGGTGAGCACTTGGACACTTTAGTTAATCAAAGGTTGTTTTTGTCTCCAACGTTACAGAACCTCGGGAGTCACGTCTGCAAATACTATATAGTTAGTATTTAAATAATTCGAAAGGGCTTTAACTTCTGAATCGATTGCATCATTACACTTGAATGTGATTCTCAATATAAATCGACAGCCATCACATGTGGTTGCATACTAGTACATATTAACTAGCTGATGCATAGAGAGATAACTTTGCATCTGTAATTTGTCTCCTGGTCGTAATTTTCCTTATTTATTAATTGATGAATTGGAAATACTGATAATTATGAGAATGAAGTCACCTATTTAAGATACAGACTTTTTATGGTCCACTGTTTTAGAATGAATTTGGATTACATGTGAACCAGGAAATCACTTCTGTGATCTAGTTAATTTTATTGTTGTACTGCAGATTTTTATATCTCGAGATGGGGGGAATAAAAGCTACGCTTCAGTGCTGGCTCCTGGTCAGCATGAGGGGTTAGGGTAAGATAAAAAGTCTGTGTGACACTGGTCCCATGTATTCGAAAGAATTAAAGCATCCAAACAATGGGATAATTGTGGACCTTGGGTTTTTACTCATACTAACACTGATCTATTGGTATCATCACACAGGAAAGCTACTGATCATGGTATATCATCATGGGGCTGGAACTTGAGTGGCCAGCATTCCACATATCATGCTTTGTTTCCTCGGGCATGGACAATATATGACGGTAGCATTCTGTACATCGCTTTCTTTTGCGTGAAAAATCACGTGTTCTTCTTCTATCCCTTCTTTCAAGTTGATCTTTTTGTCTTACAGGTGAACCAGACCCAGAATTGAAGATCTCTTGCCGACAAATATCACCATTCATACCACATAACTATAGAGACAGCAGTCTTCCTACTGCAGTTTTTGTTTACACAGTATGCTATCTCAAATCAATGATCAAGTCAAATGAATTTAATAACAAATTTGAGTATTTAATTTCAGGTCACTTGCTGGTTGAATTAGTTTCTTCAAAAAAATTTGCCATTACTTTGGACTTGTCTGTTACGATTTCTCAACCTAAGTTGTTGAAGTTCACGGTGTGGGTAGACTGATGATGAAGTTATACATCTGCAACTGGTCATAAGTGATGTTTTACGCTGATAGTCTGATCTATAAATTGTAACAGTTAGTTCAGAGTTTTAAATTTTTCATTTTTTGAACCAGTAGAAAAATACCAATTAGCTTTTGTTGTTGTTCCTTGTAAGAGGAAATATTTCAAACTTGTTTGTTAATTAAACCCTGGCTTATACGTTTCATCATGTGCTCCATGGGACATTATAGTGGGACATTCCCAGTCATTCCGCACAACCAAGTCATAATTCTGATTGTATATTCATTGTTTGATAAGTAGCCAGGTTAGAGCAAGCATATAGGCTCTAACCTGTAGAAAAGTTATTTTCATTAATTGTGGTGTCCTTATTGGCTCAAGGGCATACTCAAGCAGCTTGACATTACTAGTGCTAGGTTTTATATCTCCTTTCAACTAAGTTAGGATTATGTGGTATTTAAATATGTGGTAATCGGTTATTTACTTCTGCATGGAAAATATAATGCATTTTTTCTTTCTTTTGACGTTTCTTTATGGTATTACACTTGGCTATAGATAGTGATGTACAAAATTAGATCTTGGTAGACCTATAAAATACAGAAGGTTGGCATCTATGTAGGATCCTGTGTCTTTATCTTTTGGGATTGTATAAAACAGTTGCCCATTTGACATCACCATCTTGGAAAGCATGTTAGAATTCTTTTCTAAAGGCTACTTACTCTTGGTATGTTTTGACAATGGCCTCAAGATCTGTATTTCCCCTATTATATGATTGATGAAACTAGACCGAGGATACATTTTATTTGAAAGCATAGAATATATGAACCTTTGTATCTTAATTCAGTTTTGTGACCAGATGATTATGTTTCTACTGTAGTTAGTGAACACTGGAAAGGAAAGAGCAAAAGTTAGCCTTCTTTTTACATGGGCGGTTAGTTCTTGTTTTACCAAGTTTCTTTTGCATTCTACTCAGTGTTGGAAGAGGCATTCTAGGTTCTTAAATGCAGTTTGTTGCTATCTGATGGATGCAGAATTCTGTTGGAGGGATTTCATCTTTATCAGGAGATCATGTCAATGAGCCATTCATGTTAGTATATTGCCTGTGTTGTTCTTTGTTACTCGTTTGGGTTCTTATGTTTGAATTTTGGTCTGATGCTGTTGTCTGTTCTTTCTGACAGAGGCGACGATGGAGTTTGCGGTGTACTTCTACATCACAAGCAAGTCACCAAACCTTACTAGCTCTATATGACGGTTGGTTTGCAGATTTCTCTTGGTCATTTCACTGTTTTAAGTGAAGCAAAGTATTTACACTTCCCTAGAACATTAATGAAAAGGGCCAAAAGAAGTGGAAAAGTTAGCCAATGCAGGATTTTATCCACTAAGTTGCAATTTTATGTAATTTTTATCACTTTAAATAGTTGTATAGAAGATCGAATGGAAAATAGGATTTTAAATTTTTACATATAAACTAGTGCCATTCCTTGCTTTCTCTCGGAAATGATAACACGAGATGTAGAAATTCAGATTTTAGGTTAGGATTTCCTGACATGGTTAGTTGTAAGCTGTCAGTTGATTTAGGGTCTGTTATCTGTGGAAACAGGATTAGGTGAAGCAGTGCCTTATGGGATAGTGCTATAGAGAACTCTTATGAGATAATGATTAGTAGTTGTAATATTCCTTGACTAGATTAGTCCCCTATTGAATAAGTTATATTTAGAAATTTACCGTATATATATAAAGGGTATTAAGACCCAACATCGATAAGTGGATATTTTCATACCAGTCTCAATGTTTACTAAGTCAAATTTCGGATTTGGAGGAGTTTTATCTACAATTTCGTGTAGTAGTGGATTAGGTTTCAGAATGTTTATATAAAGAGGGACTCCATCTTCAACACAAGAATCTTAGGACATTAAGTTATGGTCCCTTTATTATAAATGTTTCTCCCAACCTTTGGATGGTCAGGACTATAATTAGGGATCCAAACAGTTAGTAGTAACCTCAATCCAATGTCTAGGGAGATATCTTAGCAGCTATTTTGCCCTTATTTTCCTTACCCTTATCCTTAGTTGACATCAAAAGTTCAAATCTCTGTGTAAGAACCATCCTATAAATTTTATTCTTTCTTGATTTCATGAGCCATGACTTGGCTTATAAGAAATGTGTATTGAATTTGCGAATGGCATGATCTCTGATACACTTTTCACTTTTCACTTTTTCTTCGTATTAGAATTCTCCGGACAAGAAATATATTGTTTTCTTAACTTTTGTTATACTTATCATGATTAAAAATTGGTTTGCAATTATGGTATGGAAACTTCTCCACAGTATAACAATGTGATTTGGTCATAATTCTTTTCTAGTAATTTCAAATGTATTTAGATTACTAACCTGATTTTACGGTGGATGAATGTGTTTTGGACCATTTAGCCATTGAACTCTCTCCCACGATTCTGTTACTCCAGTCAAATTGATCCGACATTGGTAACAGAGCATAAGTTCAACTTTTCAATTTATAGGTTCCACTGCGTGAAGTTAAAATGACCCATAAAACCTGTAAAATGCATTATAGCGTATCTGAAAATGTAATATAAAGTGCCTTTTCACTTGACTCATTTTTTGTTGCTTTTAAATTGTGGATATTTGTTCAGTGGTTGAAATTCTATAAATTACTAACCCGATTTGAGACTGTATTATAAGATTAAATCTTTTCCTCTGTTTGTTAGTCCAGTCAAATTGATACAACATTGATAACAAAACGAGTTGAGCCTTTCACTTTACCATTTCTCTATATTACAGTTTTAATAAATCATGTAAAATACTTAATACAGACTAGCGCATTCAAATAATGAGAAGTCTTTTTTATATTTTCCCTTTGAAATGTGGCCATTTCTTCCTGTCATTGCATTACAAGTATTTCTATTTATGGTGACATTGCTGCAGGACTGCGAAGGGTAGTCCCCCAGTTACTTTTGCAGTTGCTGCATGTGAAACTCAGAATGTAAATGTGACTGTTCTGCCTTGCTTTGGCCTGTCTGAAGGAAGCTGTTTTACAGCAAGGGATGTGTGGGGTAAAATGGCACAGGTAACAGTTCCTAGCTTTGTCTGCTAGTTTCACCTGACAGGTTTGGCTTAACAAGTTTCTTAGAATAGACTACTTGTCCGATGAGGATTGCATTGTTAATCTTTCTATGCAAAAGCGTTAATCTCAAGTTTCATGCATCTAATTGCGTGTGCTTCAAGATTGTAATTTGTTTTGACTAAGTGTTTGTTTACTTGTTTCATTCATCCCAAGAATGGGGAATTTGATCGTGAGAATTTCAATTGTGGACCTAGCATGCCTTCATCTCCTGGAGACACAATTTGTGCTGCAGTTTCAGCTTCTGCATGGGTGGAGCCTCATGGAAAGTGCACAGTCGCATTTGCACTTGCTTGGTCATCTCCAAAAATAAGATTTCTGAAGGGAAGTTCATACTATAGGTAAATTTATCAGAGACCTTACTTTCTGTTAATCTGTTCATGCTCAAAGTGAATATATGATTGGAGAAACACTGGCTTATATCAATTTGAATTAACTAATTGGATTGACCAGTAGATTGTGATAAATGTTCTATAGTTGTTCATTATTTGGACTGTCCATTTAATGGTGACAATTTTTTTTCTTGAAGCTAGTCGCAATCTTCATCTTATGTTGTTAAACTGTGAGAGCAGTATATGCTATCCTCGGTGTTGGCTTTTCTCCATTATTCTTTGCAAGACCTATATACTTGAATAGCATAAAGCACTGTGTTGGATAATAATGGGTGAAAACAAATTGTACGGTATTGATTGGATAGTTCTGTGTTGTGGAGTTTGTTTCCTAAAACACTTAGTTCATTGCAGGAGATACACAAAATTTTATGGCGCCTCGGAAAAAGCCGCCCAAAACTTGGTGCATGATGCCCTAAAAAGTATGCATCTTTATTTTTTCAAAATGGTTTAAGCTCCATTAGTAGATGTGTTAGTTTGAAACTCCTTGCAGAAATTTTGTTCTTCAAGGTTGCTCAACGTATATGCCTTTCTACTTTTTGTCTAAATCAGATTACAAACGGTGGGAGGATGATATTGAGAGATGGCAAAGTCCTGTCCTCAAGGATGAAAGGCTGCCTGAGTGGTGAGTATTGTTATTCAACGACAAGGTTATTCGATATACATCTAGTCTCACATCCATAGTTCCTTAGAAACATTTTCTTTTTAATGTTTTAAATCACAAAATTGTCTCAGCTTAGGCCATTTTAGGTGACAACTTTGGTTGCTGCTTGAGTTACAATCTTAATATAAGGAATAAGGCGTTAGCCACTTACACATTACTCTATCCAAGCTCATATAGGGTACAAGAAGTTAAAATTATTCTTTGCTATTTAAACATTTGAGCTTTTATGTATAATATTCTGATAGACTTCAACAATGAAGTTTTCCTGAATAATTTCTCATTTGAACATCTCTCTAGAATCTTATGTGGAAGGGTTTCACTTTATTATTTACATTTTCTAGACTCAGAAACCAGTTATGGCCATATTTCCAATAACACTTGGTTCAACTTCTAACTGTACTCTTTGTAATGCTATGTCAGTAGCTTTTATAATTTCATGTTTTCTTCAATTTATTTGTCTAGTATCATGATTGATATTGCAGGTACAAGTTCACGTTGTTTAATGAACTGTATTTCTTGGTTGCTGGTGGAACAGTTTGGATAGGTACCTATCTATTTTAATCTACCATCTCTTTATCATTTTCATATTTCAATTGCCAAAATGAGATTCTGCATGATTTTATCATACATACTCAGAACTTATCTTAAACACTCATTCATAAGTCAATCTCTTGTCATTGAATTTCCGAGTTGTTAATGCTTCATTGAATGAAATAGCCATAGCATAAAGGTTTTATACTTGTTCTGTGCAGACTCTTCCTTGCCAGAGACGGATGTAAGACATGGTTTCCATAAGTCAAAGAAGGGGGAAGCCACAGATGTTAAATTTGTTGAGGCAGAAGTGAGCTGCAGTGGGGAGGGGACTAAGTATGATAGTGATGGTTATGGTTCTGCTAATGGTAGCCCAATCGATTATGATGAAGAATTTCATAAATCGTACTCATGGAAAGATGAATCAACTTCCCCTTGGGAAAATAGAAATCCTAGCCAGTCTCATCATTCTTTTGACATGATAGAGGCCCTTAATAAGAATGATGATGTTGGTAGGTTTCTGTACTTAGAAGGGGTAGAATATATCATGTGGTGCACCTATGACGTGCACTTTTATGCTTCTTTTGCACTTCTTGAGTTATTTCCCAAAATTGAACTCACCATTCAGCGTGATTTTGCCAAAGCTGTGTTATCAATGGATGGAAGGAAAGTGAAGTTTCTTGCTGAGGGTGATGTGGGAATACGCAAGGTTAGAGGTGCTGTACCTCATGACCTTGGCACACATGATCCATGGTATGAAATGAATGCATATAATATACATGATACCAGCAAGTGGAAGGATCTGAATACAAAATTTGTGCTTCAAGTGTATAGAGACTTTGCCGCAACAGGGGATATGTCATTTGGGGTTGATGTTTGGCCTGCAGTTCGAACTGCCATGGAGTACATGGAACAGTTTGACAGGGATGATGATGGTCTTATTGAAAATGATGGGTTCCCAGATCAAACATACGACACTTGGACAGTTCACGGTATAAGTGCTTACTGTGGTTGCTTATGGCTTGCAGCACTCCAAGCTGCCGCTGCAATGGCCTATCAAGTAGGTGACAAGTTCTTTTCTGAACTGTGCAAAAACAAATTCGTGCAGGCTAAGTCAGCATTTGAAGAAAAACTGTGGAATGGTTCATATTTCAATTACGATAGTGGGTCAAGTAGTAATAGTAAATCTATACAGGCAGATCAACTGGCAGGACAGTGGTATACAGCATCGTCAGGCTTGCTTCCACTTTTTGATGATTTCAAAATTAGAAGTTCTCTCCAAAAGATTTATGATTTCAATGTTATGAAAGTATGTGGAGGCAGGATTGGTGCTGTGAATGGTATGCATCCCAATGGAAAGGTTGATGAAACTTGCATGCAATCACGTGAGATTTGGACTGGTGTCACGTACGGTGTAGCCGCTACCATGATACTTGCTGGGATGGAGGATCAAGCCTTCACAACTGCTGAAGGTATTTTCACTGCAGGCTGGTCAGAAGAGGGCTATGGGTAAGTTAGTTGCAACAAGTCCAATATGTAAATCCCAGCCCGTAAATGTTTTGTACTGTGGTCTCATATAGTTCTGCTTAGTGCAGTTCTCCTTGCCTCATTAATTCTGATGAACTTCATCTTATGTTTGTTTTTTAATATTTTTTGGATCTATTCAAATAATGACACTAGTTCTTGCTATTTCACTCCCCTATTGGTTGTTGCTTGAAAATCATGTTTGAAATGCTTCAGAAGGCAGTCTTCGTGCTCATTATCAGATCAACTGAATGTGTGATACATATGCTTTATTTTTTCCCCTTCCTCTTTCATACTTGCAGCAGAGCCAAGGTGAAAATTAGCAGGGATTTCTTGTCACTGCTGAGAGAGTTTCTATGTATCTTTTTCTAGTATAACAAATGCACTTTAACTTTTTCTTGGGGAAGAGGGTGTGTTTGGGAATTCCTTGATATCCTTGTCAAGTGAAATTCCAAGTTATGCATCAGCTACAACTGCATATGTAAAGATCTCCCCTATGAGCTGCTGTTTGATGGCGAAATTCTCTTGTATTTTCTGTTCCATATCACATAGGCAGAATATGCATATATGCATGTTCTTAGTGTCTGTGTTTGCATAAATTAATACAGTATTTCTCTCTGGGATTTTGTTTCTTTGAAGGAGCAACTGTTACTGAATCTTGCTTTTATGCGAGTACAGATACTGGTTTCAGACTCCAGAAGCATGGACCATTGATGGCCACTTCCGGTCCCTTATATACATGAGACCACTGTCAATTTGGGGTATGCAATGGGCGCTATCACTCCCCAAGGCAATTCTGGAAGCCCCCAAGATCAATGTGATGGATAGAATCCTCTTATCTCCTAGTACAAGATTCTCTCTTGGTGAGACAGAAGTTAGGAAGATCGTCAATGAAGCCAAGTGCTTTGGCAATACGGCTTTTAGCTGTTCATGTTGATAATGACATGTAAGTTCCTCGTCTTTCTAAACAGAAATTTCAGGAAGAGGTTTCAACATATCTTGTGCTTCCTTGAAACTCCCAAAGTAAAATACTAGGTGGGCTTTGAGAGAAATCCTTTTCTCAATAGAGTAATAGTCGAGTTATAACTTAGTAGCCAATGTAGTTACATATAAATGGGTTTTTTGTTACTGAAGTTTGTACAGTATTTATCTTCTATTCTTTTGGCCTTTTTGTGCCACAGCTAATATGGCGGGCTGTATTTTAGGCATTTGTTGTACTAGACTTTTGCTTAAAGTTTTGCATTTATGAAAATGACATCCAGATATGGAAATGAAACTCCTTGAAAACTTTTTGCCTGTAAATTTTGTATTCCCCATCTGGGATAGCTTGTATTCTTCATGATGGCATGGATGATGTTGGAAAATTGAAGTTTGGTATGATATATTATGAGAGCAAAGAGATCCCCCACCTTTTTGTCATCAAAGCAAGAACTGGAGTTTCCTCCGCAGGAAGAGTTGGATCAAAAGTACGTGTGACCGTGGTTGAGGGTACTGTATATACTAATAGCATGGTAAGTTAAGGGGTTCAGCAAAAGTTTTGCCTAGAGCTTTGCGTCCTGCTCTGCAAGAGAGGGGTCTTTTTTGCAAATTATTTACTTGAATCGATGGCGCCTGAGTTGGTGGTGAGAATGTTTGACTATGAAAGATCTGCATTTTCCACGGCCACCAAGCCCTTTTGCTTTTAGCAATTTGTCACTGAGTCCTCGTTATGGTCTTTTTCTTGCTTTTTTTTTTTTTTTTCTCAAATTGGGTATGCCTGCCAATCTATCAATATATATAACCAAGGATATGCCTAAAACACTTTACTAATACTACTAGTTTTATTACAAATCTATACTCAACACTCTGAAAATTGACATTTCCCTGATTATTGGTATACTAAATGTACAAGGCTTGCTGGTAATGAAGAAAGAAATATAAACAAAAGCAGAGAAGAAAATGGAAAGTAAAAGAGATTTTTCACATTAGCTCATTTGCAATTTTGCTTTTGCTTCAAACGGCCCATCTTAAGTAGACTGCGGTTTGGTAAGTGTTCCACTTCGACGGATAGTTTACTTCTCCAATTTGGTTAATTTTAAGTAAGTCAAAAACTTTTTTATGTTGAAAATATCAAAATAAGCAAACTGATGCGCTGGAATGATTTTATTATTGGCAATCTAATGTAGGATATTCATTGGGGATGCGTCCTGAGCAATGGTATGAATTTCGTACCGTACCAGCTGGTATTGGTCGAAAATCGGTACCGATATTGGTACGAAAGTATCGGTCAAAAATATTGGCCGTTTTCGGTTGGTACCGGCCGGTACCATAAAAATCGCAAAATTCCGGGTGATTCCGGTAATTGTAAAATTTCTAGGGACCTAGTTGCAAATAAAAAAAAATTA
>JANIJH010000005.1:15050141-15068266 GCA_024520975.1 Erythroxylum areolatum | reverse complement strand
AGTATACAGTACAGTTGTATAATATATCAATATGGACTATTTTGCAATTTTTAAAAAGTTTAGGGACTATTTTATAAGTTTAAAAAATATCCCGAAACGGTACCCGGTACCGACCGATACCGGTACAGTTCCGTTCCAGAGTCCAATTCGGTACCGAGTACGGTATTCATAACATTGGTCCTGAGTTTGTAATTGCTTTTTCCTCTTTCTTGATAATTCCTATTTTCGCACGTTTATCATCAAACTGTGCTGATTTCTTAAGAAGGAAATATTTTGACGAAAACTTGAGTTGCATGGACGCAAGAAGAAAATGAGAGAGACGATGCCATACAAGGCAAGTTTAAATAAGCTAAACGTTGGGTAGGGAGTAGTGGATACTAATCAGACTCACGTGCTAATAGTCTGGAATATTCCATGTATCGTAAATATATCCGTTGTAACAGAACAAGAAAGGTATGCAATGAATGAATGATTTTCTGATCTCTCTCTTTCTCTTTGTGTGTGTGTGTGTGTCCTTCTCATTCTGTGTGATTGATCGTTCATTACAAGGAATTGTGTGATGTTAGTGTGGAAGTAAGCGTAAATATTCCAACATTAGGTATCAGAGTATACGCTCCTCGGACTAGGAATGGCAAAGAGTACGCGAGGCGCTAAAGTTCGTTGGTTGGAGGAAAGTATCAAAAGCATGATGGAGGCTCAGTCTTGACATGAAAAGGAAATCAGTGATATCAAATCCATGTTTCAACAGCTCATGCAGAAGATAGATAAAGAGGAGTCAGAGATGTCTGTGAGAAGTGTAGGAGATGGAGGACGGGGTACAGTACTGATGAGGGCCAATAAGACGAAATTTTCGACATTTGACGACACTGGGGTGAGGAACTGGAGCTACCGGTGTGACTAGTGTTTTACAATGGAGCAAACACTTAAGGAGATGAAGATAGGGCTCGTTTCTCTTCACATGGAAGGTGTCGCTCTCGAATGGTATCAGCTGACGATTCGGAATCGAAAAGAGAGCAATGAAATGAAATGGGAGGAGTTCATCTCACTTGTCCGACAATGTTTCGATGAAAATATTTTTGATGATCCAATAGGTAATTTAAAAGAGTTACGGCAGGAAGAATTGGTATTGGATTACTGCTCCCTGTTTGATCGGTACTTTAATAAACTTATCTTACTTGAAGAATACTTAGTGGGATTTTTCTTAAAGGGGCTCAAACCGGAGTTGGGACTAACGGTTAAAATGATGGATCCACAAACCCTATACCAAGTGTATACGTAGGCACGCAAACAGGAGGCGATCATGGCAGCCAACATTCTAGTATACTTTGGAAAAGGTGGCAGGATGGGTAGTATAGAAGGAGGTGGATCAAGCCATTACAAGGGAAATAACCATACAACTCTCTTATCAAAACTGCACACGGAGGCAGGATTGCTGCCTACCCCAGGAAGTCACGGCAGCAGAAACACTACTTATAAGGGCCATCGTAATAGTAGGACATCTAGTAATAAGGAGTTCGATGAGAAAAGATCAAAAAGGTTATGCTTCTGGTGTGATGAGAAATATACTTCGGGACATCGTTGCCGAAAGAAACAGTTTCAACTCTACATGGTGGAAGACGAGGAGTAGGAGGAAGAGGAAATGGGAAATGAGGAATTAGAAGACAGAGTTCCCTCAATCCTAAAGTCTCACTGGAGGCCATGTAGGGTTTAAAGGACCAAACCGACTACAAACAACTATAGGTCGTGGGAAGTCATCGAAAGAGGCTCCTCCACATATTAGTGGATAGTGGAAGTACTCACAACTTCCTGGATGAGAGGGCAATGTGGAAAGAAAAGGTGGGGGTAGACAACATCGAGCCCATAAGTATTACCGTGGGAGGAGGACTGAAGTTGGAGTGCAAGCAGGTGTGCAGAAATTTTGTGTAGAAAATGCAAGGGGTACGGTTCGTTACGAAAGCTTTAATCATCAAATTGGGAGGCTGTGACATGGTGTTGGGAGTTCAGTGATTGATTACGTTGGACGATGTATTGTGCAACTTCAAGAAGCGCACCATGGAGTTCCAGTGGGAAGGCAAGATCGTGAAGCTAATGGGGAAACCAGAAATGCTAGCCAAAGAAGTATCGAGCAAGAACTTTCACAGGGTGATCCAAAACGCTAACCAAGGTACGTTGTTTATGCTGAGATTGACAGATCCAATAGAATTCCAAATGCAACGTCCAGAAGTCAACAACGATGCTCAGACTAGAGGCAAATTAGAAGGGTTGTTAGTGGATTATGGGGAGATTTTCTTGGAGCTGAAGAGGTTGCCACCAAATAGAGCATGTGATCATGCAATACACCTCAAACCCGGAGTAAAGACCATCAACGTCAGGCCATATCGCTATTCAAGGGAACAAAAGAATGCGATAGAAAAGGCGGTGCAAGAGTTGGTTGAACAAGGGTTCATACGTAAGAGCGTTAGTCTGTATGAATCGTCGGTGATCCTAGTGAGGAAGAAGGATAACTCCTGGAGGGCGTGCATCTACTATAGGGAATTAAACAAGCATACGATCAAGAGAAAATTCTTGATTCCACTTATAGAAGAGCTACTGGAGGAATTGAAAGGATCTAGCTGGTACTCGAAGCTGGATCTACGGTCGGGGTATCATCAAATATGAATAAAAGAAGAGCACGAAGGACAATTTGAGTTCTTGGTGATGCCGTTCGGCCTCACGAGCGCACCATCAACATTTCAAAACCTCATGAACGAAGTATTTAAACCTTTCCTGAAAATTTTTGCTTGTCTTTTTTGATGATCTTCTTATTTGCAGCTCCGACTTCCAACAACATCTAAAGCATCTTCGGTTAGTTCTGGAGGTATTGCAACAACAACAATTGTTTGTGAGGGGAAGTAAATGTACATTCAGGGCGAGACAGGTCGATTACTTGAGACACTCAATCTATGAGAAGAGAGTAGCTATGGATACTAAGAAGATAGAGACTATTCAATAACGGCCCCAACCGCATACATTAAAGGAGCTCTGGGGGGTTTCTCGGGTTGACAGGTTATTACAAAAAGTTCATTAAACACTATGGGGTCATGGTGAAACCTCTTAATGCTATATTGAAGAAACAAGAAGTGGGGAGTTGGGAATGGAAGGAGGAACAGCAGGAGGCGTTTGAACAGCTGAAGGAAAGATTGATGACAGCCCCAGTACTAACGTTACCAGACTTCACTAAAATAATTGTGATTGAGGCAGACGTGTGTGACAAAGGGATCGGAGCAGTTTTGCAACAGGAGAGTCTACCTATAGCCTATATGAGCAAGGCATTGGCTCCTAAGCATCAAGGATTGTCAACATAAGAAAAAGAATTTTTGGCCATTATCAAAGCGGTGAAACAGTGGCACCATTATCTGAGTGGTAGATCCTTCCATGTACAAATCGATCATCGAAGCTTGAAATATCTTTTAGAGCAAAGGATTTCCACACCATTCCAACAAAACTAGCTTCTGAAGCTAATTGGGTACGACTTTGAGGTCACTTACAAAAGCAGAAAGGAGAACTTGGCAGCAAATGCACTATCCCGCGTCTCAAGCCTTCAATTACTTACAATGGCTGTATCACAAATCCAAGCAACCATGTTGGATGAAATTCGAGAGGGCTGGGAGAAGGATAAGAATATTAAAGACCTCATCAGAAGGTTAGAAACTGTCGATACTCCAATGGGATATTACGAATGGAAGAAGGGAATGTTAAGGTGGAAGGAAAGAATTGTAGTGAGCTGTGACAAGGATCTTCGGAAAAAAAAAACATTAGCACATGACAACCTGGAAGGAGGACATTTGGGGGTGATAGCGACGATTAAACGAGTACAAAGTCTCTTCCATTGGAAGCAAATGACTAGTGATGTGAGAAATCATATCAAGAATTGTGTGGTATGTCAAAGAAATAAGTATGATCATGCGGCTTATCCAGGGTTATTACAACCTTTATAAGTGCTGGAGGGTTGTTGGAAAGAAGTCACAATGGACTTCATAAAAGGGTGGTTACCACCTTCTCACGAGAAGTCGTCGATCTTTGTCATTGTGGATAGCTTCAGTAAGTATGCACATTTTGTGGCAATCAAACACCCTTACATAGCCTAGGAGGTGGCACAAGTATTCATGGATTACATATTTAAACTACATGGTATGCCTATCCGAATCATTATTGATCGAGATCCACTGTTTTTAAGCAAATTCTGGCGCGAGATGTTCAGGTTACAAAACGTGAAGTTACAACCTTCGACCGCATATCATCTGCAGATGAATGGGTAGTCAGAAGCGGTGAGTAAAACGCTTGAGACCTACTTGAGGTATTTTCGCTATGATGTACCCCAGAAGTGGACAAGACGGTTAACTATGGCCGAATGGTGGTATATCACCACGCACCACTCGGCCATAAACATAACCTCCTTTAAAGTCCTTTACAGGTATCCACCACCCTTTTATGTGCCATATGTGGCAGGAGATTCCAAGGATGCAGGAATGGATCAAATGTTTCAGGAGAGGGAGGCAATGTTACAGATTGTCAAATTTCACTTGAACAGAGCTAAACAGGGGATGAATTTGCAGGTTAATAACAAATGCTCGGATTGAGAGTTTGAAGAAGGACAATGGGTATTTGTTAAGCTACAACCATACAGGCAACACTTGTTACAACGACAGGCTAACCAGAAATTAGCTCCTCTATATTATGGACCTTTCCTGATCGTGAAGAAAGTGAACAAGGTAGCGTATATGTTAGGATTCCCGATGGAGTGTCCATTCATCCTACTTTTTATGTTTCTCAATTGAGGAGTTTGGTATCGGAAGGAACATCCACATCAAATCAACTACCTACAACAGTGAAGGATGTGGAAAAAATTCCAGTGGCCATTTGGGGACGAAGGATGGTAAAGAAGAATAATAGAACTATAACGCAAATACTTGTACAATGGCAAGGAGAATCACGAGAAGATGCTACACGGGAAATGTTCTATGAACTACAGAAGAGGTATCCAGATGTCAATCTGATGGATAAGGTGATTTTTGAAGATGGAGGGGATGTGACGAAAACTTAAGTTGCATGGACGCAGGAAGAAGACGAGAGAGATGGTGTTGTAGAAGGCAAGTTTAAATAAGCTAAACTCTGCGTAGGGAGCAACGGACACTCATCAGAGTCACGTGCTAATAGTCTAGAATATTCCATGTATTGTAGATATATTCGTTGTAACGGAACAAGAAAGGCATGCAATGAATGAATGATTTTCTAATTTCTCACTGTTTCTCTCTATGTGTGTGTGTCCTTCTCATTCTATGTGATTGATCGTTCATTACAAAGAATTGCGTGATGTTAGTGTGGAAGTAAGCGTAAATATTCCAACAAAATATTACATTCAGTGTCTAAACTTCATTTCTTAGAACTAGGAATTATAGACCAGGAACTGCAGAAGACGATGTCATAATCTATGCCTCTGGTTCCCAACCAACATAGGTGTGTAGTTATTTAAAAAGTAACTATAAAGATAATGAAATTTACTATTTTTTATTTATTTCTATTTATTGCTTATTTTTTTATGTTTTTGTTTGATAATTAGGATTCATACAATTTTTAAGTTATTACTCAATAAAGAAAAATGACAATTCTTAAAGAATGAGATCAAATTTAGAAGTACTTTTTTTTATAATATCGTGGTCGAATTTGAGAACAACCAATAAATTTCGATCCTATTTATGATACAAAAATATCAAGATAAATAATAGAATAGGCCTTGCTCAAGAAAATCTAATTGATAAAAAAAAAAAAGTTCTTTACTCTGTCCATGCTCATAAATGTGATTGATACGATTGTAATTGCATTTGCAGCCTGGACTTGTTCCTTTACAAGTTACGTAAGGAAATGCATCAATACGAAGTAAATTTACTTTTATCTTACCGAAATAAAAAAATCAATATTGGCTTGGAGAAATACATAACCACTTTTTTAGTTTATGTCCCTTTCGATTCCGCAGCCTTTGACTGTTGAACTTGGAAGTAACGTCCGCTCTGCTGTACCAAAAAACAGAAAAGAAAGCTAATTAAAATTTTTTTTTTAAAAAAAAAACAGAAAAGATAAACATTTATGCTAAAGGGAAATTCCACTTGAAACCCTCCAAGTCCAAGACCCGCATAATTTGTTTATCTCCTTGGTTGGGATTTCGAATTACTTTATTTTGTTCCGTTCGTTAATTTTGTTGGCATCACTCACACACACATATATAAGATCATTGAAACCTAGGCCCTTGCCCTCCATCACTGTTCTAAAAGTAGAGAGACGTGTTTGGAAAAGGTATGATCGCATATACTATTTCCTGTTTCACTGAACAAAGATCCAAGTCCAACTCCTTAGTTCTGAGGCTCAGTTTTGCTATAGGTTGTAGAAATTGTAAAATCAACAACTTTTGGTTAATATTTTTTAAAACATTTTTTTATAGTATTTTTATGATCTCTTTCACTTTTTGAGCTCTGATTTACTTTGTATTCTTTAGACATTGAGTTGTTTACTTAGATATAAACAATCATGGCAAGAAAGATGCTTATCGATGGTGAAGTGAACAATCCTGCTATTAATGAAGAGGCTCAATTTGATTTTGACTTGTTCGTTATTGGTGCTGGTAGTGGTGGTGTTCGCGCTGCTCGATTCTCAGCTAACTTTGGGGCTAAGGTTTGTGAGCATCTCTCTTTGTCTCTCAACCAAATTTGTGACCATTATTTATAATTTTGGAGGAAATTCGTTAATGCCGCTAAATCGACTCTATCTAGTAGGCCTAAAGAAGCAAAGTACGTTGAATTGTTCTCCCTCCTCTCTTTTCCTTTTAATTTCACTAAAAAGTTGAGAAAATGCAAATTGACATGTGTCGTTGTTCTTTTCATCAATCGAGAATTGCATTTTGTCTTCTTTAATCTTTATCTGAATGCCTTAAAAAAAAAAAAATTCTTCGTCTGTATTTAAATATAATCTGTTAGCTAATGTTCCCCTGCTTCCTCTTTTTGAAGGTTGGAATTTGTGAGCTACCATTTCATCCAATCAGTTCTGAGGTGATTGGGGGCGTTGGTGGAACGTGAGTTCATTATGCTACTAGCTTCATGTTCATTTACTTCACTGTTATTGAATAAATGCTGCATTGTTTCACCCTGATGCAGTATATTATCGACGTGATCATTTTCATTCATTATTGCTGAACTTTTACTGTTTTGTTATATGGAAACAGTTGTATAGCGGATTTTTAAACGTAATTAAGTAAAACTCTGATGACCATTGCCTAGTGATTTATTGATAGGTTAGTTGTTAACAGTCCTTGATGTTTCTGACTTTTGATTTTATAGGTGTGTTATTCGAGGGTGTGTTCCAAAGAAGATTTTAGTATATGGAGCAGCTTTTGGAGGTGAAATTGAGGTAATAATTTGGCAGGATCTAGATTCTTGGAAAATCATCTGTCTATTCCTCTTTTTAACGAGCAAAAGATGCATAAAGAATTGAAGTTCGTGCAAAGGTGTCAATGTATTCTGTGACTGATGAATGCTTATTAACATATCACTGAACTCCATGTCGTTGAATGCTTGTCAATTCTATAGTTTTCAGTCCGATTTTGTTTCATCTTGCTTTCATATTTTAGCTGATTCCAGTAGTCTGGTGCTGAAGTGCTTTGAGTTAATTTTACTATTTTAATTACTTATTACCATCTTTGCTATCATTTGCTATCCTTTGGTGGATTAGTCAGAACTTTATAAATATTTTAACATTACTGTTTATGTAAACTGGATGGAATTGTGCTTTTGGTGTTGAAGGACGCTAGGAACTACGGATGGGAACTGCATGAAAGAGTGGATTTCAATTGGAAAAAACTGCTGCAAAAGAAGGTTGGTAAATTTCTCAGTTCATTTTATGTTTTTTGGAATCTTAAATACCTTCTTTTAACTCCATGCCAATCAAGTCTTGGTTTATTTTACTGTGGGAGTACGATGAAGAGAATAATTGCTTGTTGAGCTATTCTGTTCCTAGTTTTCTGCAGTTTTCTTTGGTAGGAGCTATTCTGGGTCCTCTAGGATGCTTTCTGTGAACTTCCCTCCTTGCATTTTGAATGTTAAACGAGGAGGAATTTCATATACAATTAGCTACTTCTTTCCTTTGAGATAGGCTAGTTGTTAGCTACAAAGTGCTTCAGTTAATAATTTTGACAAACTTTGTCTGCCTGAATAGGGATTGTCCATTTTGATGTGCCACATTTGGTGGTTTTTGAATTATGAATATTGCGATGTTGGTGGAGTTTTTCGTTTCAATTGGGAGACAGCTGGTGTGAGTGAGCTGGATTACTTTGTGATTTCTGCTATTGTTGAGATCACATTTGTTGGGTTTAGTGATGATTCAATGGGGTCTGTGTGGGATGTGTTACTTGAGAGATTGTTTATGTCTTTAAGGGACTTTAATAGACCTATGACTGAGAACTAGAATTCTTAAAACATTTCTCTGCCATCTGATGCTGCTTCTGAGAATCTTTTTGTCCTAGTTCTTTATGTTTTTTTTTCTGCTAAAGATTATACCTGATTGTGCACTGATTCTAGTTACATGAAATTGCAGACTGATGAAATTATCAGATTGAATGGAACTTACAAGCGTTTACTTTCTAATGCTGGGGTTAAACTATATGAAGGAGAGGGGAAGATCGTTGGTCCTAATGAAGTTGAGGTGACACAACTAGATGGCACGAAATTGAGCTACACAGCAAAGCATATTCTGATTGCAACTGGCAGTAGGGCCCAACGTCCTGCTATTCCTGGGCAGGTTATTGTTGATTTCCTTAGATCAAAGGCAGTTGTTCTTTTTTCTTTGGTTTGTCTTATTAACTTACCTTTGTACTATATAGGAGCTGGCTATAACCTCTGATGAGGCCTTAAGTTTGGAAGAGTTACCTAGGCGTGCTGTGGTGCTCGGTGGAGGGTAAAACTCCGCCACATATGCTCTGATTTCTATTTTCTGCTAGTCCAATTAGCATGTTTATGAAATTTGATGTTCTCTTTCTTAGGTACATTGCTGTTGAGTTTGCTTCAATATGGCGAGGCTTTGGTTGCACGGTTGATCTGTTTTTCAGAAAGGAACTGCCATTAAGGTCATATTACAGATTTGATTCAGTTTTCTTATCTTGAATGCCAAGTTAGAGTCCTAAAAAGATGTCAAGGTTTCATTCATCTTAAATTGCATGCCTCGTGAACTTTGGATTTCTGCCAAAATCTTAGCTTGTTGAAATATTGACAACTCAACTTGTTTTCTGATTTGCATCATGCAGTTTACTTTTGCAAAGTAATTTGTTTGATGAGTATGTGTCATGGATGAGGGTATAATTGTTGACTTAGATTAGCAATTTTACAGTGCCTCTTTAAAATGATTTGAAACAAGTAAATCCTGTTCTTTCTCAATATATGAATTTAATCTCTATTATGTTGCTTATTCCATCGTGCAACTTATTCTCAACAAGGAGATTAACAAGACCTTTTTCACTCGATAACTTCAGCCTTAGACTGTAGTTGTATTTCTCACAAAAACCAATCTGTTAAATCCAAATGCAGAGGTTTTGATGACGAAATGAGGGCAGTGGTTGCCAGAAATCTGGAAGGCAGGGGAATCAATATGCATCCAAGGACAAATTTAAAGGAGGTATTTTCCAATTATTCTTGTGTTTGTTTCCATTTATGATTTTTTTTCCTGACTCACTGATGTAAATTGTTCTATCACTTCTTCAATGTATATTACGCTAACCATAAATGTGATAATACAGTTGATTAAGACAGAAGATGGCATAAAAGTTGTAACAGATCATGGAGAGGAGTTGTTTGCTGATGTTGTTCTTTTCGCCACTGGTAATTATTGTCCCTGTTTAAACCAAACACACTTAAGCATATGGTTTTGTTTAATCGTTGGGGATGGCTAGATGTCATTCCTTTCATTAAATAACTTGCGAATCCAAACAACTTGGAGCCTAGATATAAATACTATGGTTTAGCCATGTTAACATTTTCTTCACATGGTAAAATAGAATAAGAGGGTTTTTGATGGCTTTGGATTGTGCAGAGGGAATGTAACAATTGTTATGCAGCATAGCAATTGTATTGCCTTAGATTGTCAAGATTTGGTTGTAGTTTCCGAACATCAATTAGTTTTGCAGTGAATCTCTGATGTTTTCATGTAATTAATTGTTTCAAATTGCACTGTTCTTCTCGGTGATCTGTAGCCATAAGACCATATTGTCATCTATTGTTGAGGCTTTGGGATCTAATCTAAAGGTAGAAGACCAAAAATGTATGATTTTGGGTACATTTCAATGAAATTCGTACATTCTACGTAATTTATATGAGTGTGATAATATGTACAGACTATTATCTTGCTGCCATTCCCTAAATGAATTTGTTATTTGGTATCATTTCCATTTCCTGCTTAACAGCAGGAATTGTCTTTTCTTCACTTGAAGTTATTTAATAGAACTTTTCTTCTCTTGTACATTGCAGGTAGGGCCCCAAACACAAAGAGGTTGAATTTGGAACCTGTAGGTGTGGATCTTGATAAGACTGGAGCTGTAAAGGTTATTGAACATACACAATCCATTAAACTAATATGCTCTTTGTTAAATTTCTTATGATCGGTTGTTGGTGGGGGCTGCAATGATGAAAACTTCACTACAGAGCATCCATTGCTGACTAGAAAATATTATTGATGTTCAACTAGAATTAACTTTACTGTGGTATTTGACCCCCCTTGTTCTTCAGGTTGATGAGTACTCACGCACCAACATACCTAGCATTTGGGCTATTGGTGATGTCACAAACCGAATGAACCTCACTCCTGTTGCCTTAATGGAGGGAACATGTTTTGCAGTATGTCTTTTGCCTAGACCTCATAATTCCTCTATTTAGTTGAAAGAATCCCTCGTCCACTCTTATCCAATATGCTTGTAATGGAATCTATGTCTTTTGCTTAATGCAGAAAACTGTTTTTGGGGGGCAGTCTAGCCAACCAGATTATAGCAATATACCTTGTGCTGTTTTTAGGTAATACCTCCGGCCTCAAATCTGTTGGTTCTACTTAGTTGTTGGTGATAATAGAGTCAGATACTTCCAGGGTTTAGGATATTTATGACTTTGCTCTGCTTTTTTCCTTACTCAGTAGCTTACATCATATAGTCTGATACGTAAGTTCTATTTTGTGGCTTTTAATAGCTTAAACTATAATTTCATGAGTCTTGTCATGTTGTGAAGAAGAGGTTTTCCACATTCTTTGAAGAGTCATACTGACTACAGAGCCCGTGATAATTTGGATATAGTGGTTAAAAACCTCTATTCCTCATGCCGAACAACTTATAGACAAGTTTTGTTCCTCCAAATCAGTTGTGCATCTAGCTAATAGAAGTAGTTTCTTTGTGTTAAGGAGGAAAGGAGTGACTGTCACTTCCTAGGAGAACAGAAAGAGATGCTGTCCCTTTTACTTCCCTGGCGAAACTGTAATGCAATCATGCTACAGGAGAGCTATGCTTGACAATTATGACACTTTACTTTGTCTAATTGCTCAGTTAAGCTAATAGAGAATTCATTTTTTCTTATTGAAAGATGAAGTTGAGATGGTTGAGTTGGTTGATTAAAGCTCAGTAAGCCTAGGGAAGATCATTGGACTAGTAATCCAAGATTGAATAATGAGATGTCAAGGAATACTAACATAGAATCCACAAGCTTTAATTTATCGAGGAGTATTGTATAACATGGAAATATTCTGTGGTCATAAGCCAATTTAAGGCTGCGTTCCATATTCTATCCTTTTTAGCAAGTCAGGTACCCAGATACATATCCCTAATCTGAGTATATGACATCTGGTGCATCTCAAGTAGTATAAGGTGCTCCAATGTTTTTGATACCTGTGCAAGGTACAAAGGTGCAAGATATGTGTTCTTGTGAAGTTAGACTTAACTGTATACGTGGGACTGTCATTAATAGTGGTATTTATTTGTAGCGTAGGAGGTGTTGAAATTGAAGCACATTAACCAAATGGTAGAGGGAAAAGTTTGTAGGCGCAATGGGGTGGATTGCATTTTACTGATATTTCCACTAAACTCTTGTCGTGTCTTATATTTCATAGCCTTCCACGGTGCCTCGATGATATTCTCACTATCCTTTTCTCAAGCTTATTCCTATGTTGATGTTACTCTGTCACTAATGTACTTGGTATTCAACATTATATACCCAAGCTCAAGTAAACCTTGATTGTAATAATTGGAGTTGGGCTACATTGATCATTCTCCTTCGTTCTGCTCTGTTCTTGGCTAAATTACCTAAGAATGTTGTAATACTAGGTCCTTCTTGATGAAACCTCGTACATCTTTGTGTGCCTTCCTCTGTTTCATGTTCTATGAGGATTTGCTTACTTCTGCTTCACTGTTGTGATAATTTTTTCTCCTTTGCAGTATACCACCTCTTTCTGTAGTAGGCCTCAGTGAAGAGCAGGCTCTGGAGCAAGCAAGCGGGGATATCTTGGTTTTCACTTCAACTTTCAATCCTATGAAGAACACTGTTTCTGGGTAAGTACTGTATTTTAGATCATATATGTACTGCGTTGTGCATCATGACATAAACTCTCAAAGTTGTTGTACAAAAAATGAAGCTTTGGTTGAAGTCTTAATGTTGTACTAATGCCCCAACATAATTGAAACAAACAAAGATGATAATTATTCACCTCACTTGATAGTTAACCCATATTATCTCCTTTCTTTTCATCTCTGTCTCTTTAAACTGCATTATATTCTAAAATTAGAGATAAGTATGCTGTCAAAATATCATTTTATCATGTAGCAATAAACTAGGGATAAGATGCAGGATTTATTTCTAATAACTAAAAATTAGAATCTGGTGAAACCATAAAGTTATAAGCATATTGTCCATATGTATTATTTATTTGAAACAATCCTTTCTGCTTTTCTGACAGTAAGTAATAGTTTAGTTTTCCCTCATGAAAATAAACTATTCTCTGTTTGAAGAATCTTAATTAAGGATTTAGAATGTTATCTTCAATCTGAATATCAATTTCCTCAGATGATTCCGCTTCTGATTTATTCTTGTAAGTTGAAGTGCTCAAAATATGCATGTTCTTTTCTGACCTGGTTTGTAATGTTTTCCAGACGACAAGAAAAGACAGTGATGAAGCTCATTGTTGATGCTGAGACAGATAAAGTTCTTGGGGCCTCAATGTGTGGATCAGATGCACCTGAAATTATGCAGGTATAACAAATAACAGCCCTCTTAAATAATGATCCCAAATGTAAAACTTCTATCACTTGTTTTACTATGTATAATTAATAACCTCAATTCAACTTGGTTTTGGGCTCATAATTCTTATGCTACATGTTTATCAGTTCTTTGGTGTGCTCTATTCCAAACTGGATAAAAAATTTGCGGTATAAACTATTTGTAGGAAATGTAGTTTCAGACATGGTTACTTCAATCCATAATTCTATGTACACCGAATGCTATCATTTTATAAGCTTAGCTTTTTAGCGTAGAAAGAAAGATCGTTGTTGCCTCTAGCTCTCAGGAAGTCATGAGAACCTCGATGAACTGGCCTTGATCGCTGCCAGCTTTGTGACAAGGGGAATCTACCATCCTAAGAATTAATTTAGACCTCGTGAAAAGCTAAGGAAGCTTAATTAAAATCAAGTATGGACAATCACTACAGCTTAGTTAAGCTACACTCCTAGAGTGGTAGTGTAATTTTCACTTCCAAACAAGGTGAATTTTGGCTGCCTGAGCTGACGTCGATATTCTTTTTCCATATTTAGTTTAGTACTTGATTTGGTTTCTGATTGCCATGTTGATGCATTCTGCTAGGGCATTGGTATAGCATTGAAGTGTGGAGCAACTAAGGCACAATTTGACAGCACGGTAAGAACTTTTCCTGTAGGCCAGGGTGGTAACAGAAGCAGGCAATTTCTCAACAGAAATTCCTAATGTTCCTATAATAATTTTCTCTTGCAAACTTCCAGTATACATTGCATGACTAAACTTCTTTACGTGCAGGTTGGAATTCACCCTTCTACTGCCGAGGAATTCGTGACCATGCGTTCAGTGACAAGGCGTGTCACTCCGAGTGGTAAACCAAAGACAAATCTGTAAGAAACTAGAGAAAAAGAAGGGATATCCAAAGAACATATAGAAATCAAGGACATCATTTTGTGGTCTCTTTTTGCCAACTCATACCGAGCCATCATTTGGTTTAGTTCATGGTCACCTGGAAATAAAATAAATGAACATAGCAAAATTATATTATATTTGATTATTGATCTTCGATAAACTCAGGTTTTATGTGTTGAGATTTAAGTAACAGGATGAAAGAGCTTCCTTAACTCAAAAGCTCTCGCACCTTTATATGGTAGATTTCATACAACGTAAGTTACATTTAGAATCACAATCAAATCAAATCATAATTCTTAAATATATTGATCATATCACCTAAGATATTAAATCTGAATCATAACAAATCTTATTACACTCCCCTTATAAGCTCCAAGCTTGTTACACAGTTGTGTTACATGACTTCCACCCCAAGACTTAGTAAGTAGATCAGCTAAGAATTCACATGATTGGCTTTTATCACATTTTGTTGAACCTTCTCTTTGACTAAGTGTCAGTCTACTTCAATATATTTTGTCATTTCATGAAAAATTGGATTAGAAGCAATGTAAATGGCAACTTGATTATTACACATTAGCTCCATAGGTTGTGTTAGTTGAAATCCAAGTTCCTGTATATGTTATACCCAGGATAAGTTCTCGAGTTGTATATGCCATGACTCTATATTTAGATTTTGTACTTGAACAAGAAACCACTGGTTGCTTCTTGCTTTTTCATGAAATCTTATCGCTACCAACAAACACGTAATATATCGTAGTAGATCACAGATCAGTCCAAGCAACATCACTATATGCCTAATTGAACAATGCCCATGGTTTTTATATAAGAGTCCATTGTTGGGATTACGCTTGAGCTATCTTAAGATTCGAATAGTTGCATTCTAGTGGCTAGTCCGAGAGGATTGTATAAATTGTCTAACGAAATTTATACTGAATGAAATGTTAGGCCTAGTAATTGTAAGTTTAATTTGCCAATCAATCTTCTATAGTTTTCTAGATCTTTCAAAAGTTCTCCTTGATCTACATCAAGTTTGAGGTTGAGATGTATCTGAGAATCTATTGGTTTACATCCTAACAAGCCAGCTTCTTCTAAAAGATTGAGAACATATTTGCGTTGGGAGAGACAAATATCATCTTTAGATTTTGTAATTTTGATTCCCAAAAAATATTTCAATAGATCCAGATCTTTTGTTTGACATTTTTGTTGCAAGAATTCCTTCAATCTGTGAATTCCATTTTGATCATCATTAGTAATAACAATATCATTAACATATACAATCAACAGAATTTTACCAATTTTTGTGTGTTGATAGAATACCGAATGGTCTACTCCATACTGCTTGAGACCAAATATATTCACAACTGAATTAAATCGTCCAAACTATGCTCTAAGAGATTGTTTTAACCCATATAAGGATTTCTTCAATAGGCATACTTTCTTAGACTTCCCCTGAGCAACAACTCTGAAGGTTGCTCCATATAGATTGTTTCTGCGAGATCACCATAGAGGAATGCATTTTTTATATCAAGTTGGTAGAGAAGCCAAAAATAAGTTGTGGCATCTGTATTGACGCCATTTTTTCCACAGGAGAAAATAGGTTTCAAAATAATCAATACCATAGACTTATGTGTGTATCCTTTAGCAACAAGACGAGTCTTGAGTCGTTTGATAGATCCATCAACAAGTGTCTTAATAGTATATACCCATCGACAACCAATAATTGAGGCATTGGGAAGAAGAGTAACAAGCTTCCAAGTATCATTGGACCATAAAGCATTTATTTCCTCTTGCATAGCTTGCTTCTTGGCCTCTGTTATACCTTTAGGTATAGACATATAATCCAAGTTTGATAGAAAAGAACGAAAGGAATGGGATACTTGGTTATAAGAATCAAAATTAAAAATCGGATGATGGGTAAAAGATCGTTTACCTTTCCTTAAAGTAATAGGCCAATCTAGGTGACTAATTTTCAGATTTGGCGACAAATTAGACAATAGAGGAGAGGGCTCAACCGGATGACCATCTAGCATTCGATGAGGTCAACGGGAATAAACCTCCAAATCTACTCAAGACAATTGATGAAGGGAAGAAGGATGGGAATTTGTAGGTGAAATGTGTGAATTTTTAGCAGAATTATCCAAAGATTTATCGAAAAGTGATGAAACAATGATGAAAGCTTTTGGCATCTTGACTCTCAGAAAAGTATGATGTGTTCTTAAAGAATGTCACATTTGCACATACAAAGAATCTTTTAAGAGAGGGACTGTAACAATGATAACCTTTTTGTGTCCTCTAGTAACTAAGGAAGATATATTTGATGACTCGTGGATATAGTTTGTCAATTCTTAGCTGGAGTTAAGTGGAAAAAATAGACATATCCAAAGATACAACGATGAAGAGGAAAAAAATGAGTATTGGGAAACATAAGAATATGAGGGATCTAACCTTTGAGAGTAATGGATGGCATTCTATTAATAAGATAGCAACTAGTAAGGATAACATCACTCCAAAAATCCTTAGGAAACTTCATCTCAATTAATAAGGTTTGAGCAACTTCTATGATATGTCAATTTTCCTTTTAGCAATACCATTTTGTTGTGTGTTTGAAAACAAGAAGATTGGTGAATTATAAATTAATTTTGTATGTAAGATTAAAAGGAATCAGAAAATACTCTTTAACATTATCACTTCTAAGGATACAAATAGGACAACCAAATTGAGCTATGATTTTAGAGAAAAAGGATTGAAAAATAGAAAACAATTTAGAACATTCTCTTGCTAGATATAACCAAGTCATTCTAGACTAATCATCAACAAACAACAAAGCAACGAAAACCAAGTTTCAAGGTCACACGAGATGGACCCAAACATTAGAATGAACTAACATAAAAGAGCTTTCGGCTCTATTATTAACTCTAGATGGAAAAGCAACACGATGATGTTTCCCAAGTTGACAAGACTCACAATCTAGATGACGAATTGAATTCAAATTAGGCATCAATTGTTTTAATTTTTGAATGAATGAATGACCAAGGCGACTATGGAGTTGGAGAGGTAAAACAATAGTTGAGCAGGTGGTTGAATGTTTGTAAAATTAATAAAGACCTCTAAATTCACGCCCTCCTTCAATCTTCTTCTTTGTCTTCAAATCTTAGTAACAACGTGATGAGAGAAAAAAAAAGAGATAGAACAATTAAATGATTTGGTTAGTTTACTAATATACATTAAGTTGAATGGAAATTTTGGGATATATAGAGTTGATGATAGTGTCATTGAAGGAAAGGGAAATGAACAGCAAACTCTACTTATACTAGTAATGGAACCATCAGTAATAGTACGTTGGTAGAGTTTGGTACAAGGGTAATTTGATAAAAAAAACTTTTGGGTTATTTACAATATGGTCAATGACACCTAAATCTATAACCTAAGTTTTAACAGAAGATGATATACAAGCTGTGTGATTACCTAGGTGAGCAAACGATGCAATTGGTATGGTTGCTTGCTTGGCCGCCTAATACTGGAGAAAAGCTGCATATTCTTCTTCAGATACTAACTTGTTTCCACTTATTGATGCACAACAACTAGAACCACTAGAAGCCTCCACAATATTAATAGACTGAGAGGCTTTTAGATGCAACTGTGGGTATAAGTCCGAACAATAGTTCCGAACATGTCCATCCTTGCCATAATGGTCACATTTTCTTTGGCCTTCTCTACCCCTTTTGTTGGGACCCGATCTGGGAACCGGATCCCAACCAAAAAACGAAGAACAAAGGAAACGAAAGCGAAATGGAAACGAAAATTTCGCATCAAAATTTCGAATCGGAAACAAAATGCGGAAGCTAATAGTAAAAACGAACTAACGGATACGAATAACGAGGCGAATTCAAATCGGATAATCGAATACGAATCATAAATAAC
>JANIJH010000005.1:15008088-15018543 GCA_024520975.1 Erythroxylum areolatum | reverse complement strand
CAGTTCCTTGTATATTGTTTAGACTGATGCTTTGGACAAGATTATGTAATTATGGATTTGAGTTTAAGAAATGAAAAAGTAAATTTGGTTTCAATTTTTAATGATATTTATATTTGATGCCATGTGGATTGTAGTTGGTTGCTCAGTAGTGCACCTTCATCGTGGGTTACATGTCGGAATGACCTGCGGGCGTCCCGATGTGTACCCTACGGTAAGGGGGCGCTACAATTTAGGTTTAGCGGGGAGGGGGGGTTTGGATTTTTTGAAAGAAGAAAATAAAATGAAACTAACTAATAAAAATAAATTAACGAAAACATGCGAAAACATGATAAAAGTGGAAAATTTAGTAAGGACTTGGTTCTTTGGGTCAATCTCAGCCTACACACTAATTAAACATATTTCATCAATTTATTATTCTCAAATCTCTCCTAACAACTATTAATCATACGTTAAAAATTAACTCGAGTTTTCCCTTAGGTTTTGTTTAATAAAGATACGATCGTTAATTAAACCTGACCATCGAATAACCTAAGATACAATATCTAGATTTAATTAGGCAGTAGCATTACGAATTTGGAAAACCAATTAATTAAGACAACAACCATATATGATACGTCGTTTAACCTATGTCATGTTATCCCTAATGATTACGAATCATTGGTCGCTACACATGAATTTTAATATAACAATTACATATTATATTGAAATTCTAGCAATAGGTTTTAAATTAAACGATTCAATGAACGCATTAAAATCATCTTTTTATAATAACCAATAAGTTCATACACAAATAACCGAACAATAATGAAAATCTGATTATTCATACATAATACCCAAATCAATTAGCATACGACAACACAATCAATTTCTAATGAGAGAAAGAAACAACAAAACAATTAAAAAATACTTAACTCGGGTCGTCAACATCAATGTCACCTCCGAACCGACGTCGGGATGTCTAACTTTTCATGGGTCTTTTCCAAAAAAATGCTTCAGCCCCCATGTTTTAGCCCCACCGAAGACCCTTATGTTTCTCCTTCATTGCCTTATTTCGTAGCCCTCTCTACTCTTCACTATTCATCAACGGGATAATTAAATTTTTGGGTCAAGGCACTATGCCTCACCCCTCCTCTCTCACTATTCCATGATGTGAATTAAGCTTAATGGTCCAACTTACTGCACACGTCCCACGCTAACTACTCTCACGCCTAGCCTAGCTGCAGCTTTTCTCCAATTTCTCTTAGCAACCAAGCCGCACCGCAACCCCCTCTTTTCACGCCTCCCCCACACTATTTTATTGATGGGACGAATTAAGCTTCAGGTTTTTCGAACCATGCAACTATTCATGCTTTCCTCCCACCCAAGCATGAAATACAGGCATATGTATGTGTTTCGTTAAATGCATTCAACGCAAAACGTAGAAGTAACGCATATGCGTTGCATTGAATGCATAAGCTTTCTCAGTTATGACTGCACTGCACTTTGTTCATGTTTGTGTCATTTTGCATTTTCTGCTCCTTGAAAATCGCCGTTTAGCTCTTTACTATGCTGTTGTTTCACTCTTTGCTTCCACCTTTCATCATCTAGCTATCACTCCATTAAAATCACATTCAATCATGCAAAAAGATCCACCATGAGTGTTGATTTCCAGCCCTCTTCTATGGGTTTTATACTTTATCCCTTTTTTTATCTTGTTTTCTCTTGCTCCAATTTTCTTCTTCTTACTCCTTCGAAACAAGCGAAAATTAATTTTTAAAAAATAACCCATAAGTCGTACTTTCGGCTCTTTAATTTCTTTACTTCTAAATTATACTTAAAATTATATATGAATTAAAATAAATATCTTAAATATTTTCGTATCATTAATCGCTAAATATAAATTATTAAATATATCATAAATTAAATACGTATAAAAGGGAAGTCAGTGAATTTGGTTTTTCTGTCAAGTATTTGCGAGATTAGGAAAGCAATAGCCTCTCGAATTGCTGCTATCATCGGGCCTCTAGTTTCTTTTTATCAATATCCCTACCTTTATTAAGATTCTCTATTTCTTTTACCTCTCTCTTCAATTTATTTTACAGTACTACAACACCTTAATAAATATACACCTTGATATTTTGGAAGTTCATGACTGCCTTATATGACAATAAATTAATACTAGAGTTCCTGAGTCATTGTTTTCCCTTCACATACATCGCAGATAACATGTCCAAGGCCTTCGCAGTACGGGCACTTCGTTCCCTCATCTACCCACTCCAGGAACTGCTTGACAGAGAATATACTGTTGTGAGAACAAGAATATCGCAGAATGGTGCAATAACGATGATTAATACAACGCACATGTGTCGAAGAAAGAAATCAACACAGATAGGCAGGGGTTTTAATAACTTCATACCTGTGGTTCAATGTTTGGTTCACCTGTTCCGTCACACTCTGAAACAAAGAAACATCAATAAACTAAGATGCACAGGAAATGTACAGGCAAACTATAAGAGAAATGTTAGGCAGCTAATTGAAACCCTCAGAACATGTCAACCAAAAAGTTTAACATGAAACCACAAGGAGTGGTATCAAAGTCTTGTGCTAGTAGGAGGTCTCAAGTACCATCATTTCTAGTAGATCTGTAATTTATTTACACTATTCAAAAGAGCATGCCAAAATAATTTATGATTCATTCATATGTCTCACCCAACAACTTAAAAAACTTTTGAGTTGGTGATTTCTTAATAAAGGCCATACATGTGAAATGTGAAATTTTATCATACTAGGAACATATCATAAAACAAGGAATGTGATCATCTAAAGTCAATATACTCTCATAAATCCACTCTTGAAGATTAGATTGTTCCTTTTAATGATATGTTAATTAAATGGAAATAAACTGAACAATCAAAAAGAAAATTGAAATTGTTATCCTTGATAAGCAAATTCTAATTTGAATAGCAAATTCTCTTTATTCCGCCGTTCAATCTGACATGTCTATTGGTAGGAGTACCGTGAAACTCGGATTGACAAGTTTTTTTTTAATTGTATAATCCTTCAATATGTAAACACAAACCAAGCATTGGAATGTCTGTACCTACGCACATTAAACGTCCTTCCCCCCGACATGTAAGGCACTTGGCTGTGGAAGGACTTGTTTTGTTTCCACCAGGTGTCTTATCTCTGTTAACAAGTCTAGATGGCTGCTCCCAAAGATTCTCCCCTATCAGAAATACGCGATGCTGAGAAACCCCAGTTTCACTTATACCATCTTCTTTCACAACTTTCTGCCGTATTTCTGAGATTTCTGTGACAGAAGAAACTGCAGTTCCGTTGGCATTTTCCTAACAAACAACAGGCCTCAAAAAATTAACAATATGCTTCGATCTTTCTCTCCATGCACAAATTAACAATTCATCATAGATACACAGTATACAGGAGACGATGCGTGTGCAGATCTAGGGGTACTTGTTTGCATCTGTATCTAAAAGGGAAAATGATGTATAAATGGCACACATATGCGCATATTTGTGGCACACAAGATTTGAACGTGTGTGTGTACTCTGTTCTTTAATCTTCAGTGCTTGACAGAAATATAAACGGCAAACAGTTGATCAACATTGCTAGCCCGTATCATTTGGTCATATACCAAACATATTTAACGCAAATACTTTGTGCAGAATATTGCCTTAATAAGGCTTGATATCCTACAAACCATTTGCAAAGCAGGGGAAAGCTACAAGTTACAAAATACCTTCTGTGGATCAGTTACATTTTCACTAATTCTTGGTCCAGTAGTCTTCATTTGTTGCTCCAGAAACAATCTTTCAAGAAGTTCTGCAGTCATTATTCCATCTTCAGAGGTACCTAGTGTTGACTGCCAAGCAGTATAGTTTAGAATCTATTAACTAATAGATTAAACAGAATGTTCCTCGTCACAAGATAATAAAGAGATGAGGCTGCTTTGCATGAGGGCGAAGCGTGCATGGACCTTTTGATTTGACTAAGTTAATGCTGGCCTGAATATTCTGGATTTTCCTCTCCATATTAAGTAAATTGAAACTTACTTGCCAAGTCTTCACTGCACGCTCAGTTCCATTTGAGAAACTAGAATATTCGATGTCTTCCTCACCTGAGTAAAATCCCAATACTAGCAGTGCTTCCTGCAATAAACATAAATTTCATTAAGAAAAATCAAATTGAAGAGACCTAGTCATATTTCAAAACAAAGATAAGAGGGGAGTATTTATCCAGTTATCGCAAAATACAGTCATAATTTGGTTTCAGATTTATTCCGAAGGGTGCAAGATAAGCACCCAAGTAACTGAAACTATTATTGTGGAGCTATGCACGAATATGGAGACAAAAACTTCACAACCTAATACAGCACAAAATGCATTAATTTTTTTAAAGAATCCACAAAATAACATCTCAATTTGAATCACATTTAGAAATCCTCCCCTTATCATTCCCGACCTTCATAATACCATATTTTCACAACTATTGTCCGCCAGAAAACCAAAACTACTCTCGAACAACAGATTTATAAAATTCTGAGCTATATTTGTATTAATAATCTTCATACGTATGTAAAGCCTTATTAACTAATAAATAATTCCGTCATGTATACATAAACTTTCCACGATGAATTTTCCTGAACCGAGTTAAAACCATATAGTACCACAGGCACAACAAAACAGATACACACGCTGATAAATACACCCAAGCCATCCTCAGAGATGACAAGAAGCACTACACAGCTGCAATGAAATGAAACAGCATAAAACTCGCCTTTGTTATGGCAATCATTAGAAGAAATACGAGCACACCTGCATCGCTCGAACCTCCTCTCCTTCGCTTCCTCTCCTCAACGTGTTCCTCTTCGTATCTTTCACCTTCTTCTCCCCCTCTTCCTCCTTCTTCTTATTCTTCTTCAGAACATCAATCACCTCATTGGCCTCCTTCTCCCCCTCCTCCTCCACAATTGGACTAGAACTCGAACCGCTCTCGGTTATCAAGTTCCTCTCCCTCAAAACCTGCAAAAGCGTGCCAACATTTGGATTTTGATCCCCTACTTGAACCGAAACCCGGCTCTCTAGGGCCTGGATCCGGAGCTTCAGCGACTGAATCTCTGCGAGAAGGGAATCACGCTCGAGGAGCCACCGCTGCTCTTCCCTGAGCCACCGCTGCTCTTCCCGGAGCCACCGTTGCTCTTCGCGGAGCCAGAGGAATTCCTGGCGATCGGAGGAGCTGGCGTCGTTGAGCGGAGACGAAGAGAAGCAGACGTGAGAAGTTGAGAAAGACAGAGAGAGTAGCGAAGTAGAAGTTGTAGAAAGTTGTAAAGAAGAGAAAGAGTTAAGAGACTTGTTCGGGAGAAGAAAAGATGAAGAATAGAGAGGTAGAGAAAAAGAAGAGGACATTAGAGAGTTTGAAGAGATAGAGTGAGCAGAGAGGATTACATTCATTATCATACAACAGACTTTCAACTAATGGGCGGGAAGATAGACAAATGGTATAAAATTGGACTGGATTTTTGGGCCTGTTTCGTCTGGAATCACAGACCTTAGATATTTATGTAATAGATGGAATTTGAGTAAAAAAAGAAATTATAGTTTTTTTATATTGATTCGAATTTCTAGTTTTTCAAATTTAAATTCAAACTTATTCAAATTCAAACTAACTTGTCAACTTACAATCAGAGACACAGCTCTTTATACCATAGTTAAGTGCAGCGGAGAGTTTGCAGACTTTGAAATAGTATTTGGCAAAAGAATAGCTACTACTTTTGTTAGAGTTACTGATACCGAGTATAATGTAGACTATATGGGAAACTGTAAGTGAGACTATGTATGGCAAGTGTGAAGAGATATTACTTGCGCTTGAGGCTTTTATTTCAATAGCATATACTTCCATTTTCAATCCAAAAAAAAAGAAGAGAAACGCCAGGTATCGACAGAGAGACATGCAATATCCAACTTTACAGAGTTTCTTGATGGTTGTATCACCATATTGTTTCATTTTTCAGTTGCTGGATGTAAGCAAATTAGTAATGCCTCAATTTATAAGTTTTATGATATTTTCATCATTTTCTTTCTTTAAATATATTTCTATGTCAAACATATAGATAATAATCTCATTTTAAATAAAGATTTTACCTTCTTGATTTGGGTAGTGATCTTTGCTAAGTATCATAATCCTGCGATCGTGATCTCGTCAAAAGTTTTTTTTTTGGTTAAATGGATACAAAAAACAAGCGAGGACTAACACTTCAAGAAAGCCACTAATCTCTAATCAGTCTGAAGCAACAATCGAAGCCTCACAGCTAGAGTCTCTCAAAGAAACCATCGAGTCATAGTTGAGGAACCCTGCTTAGCTAGGAAATCTGCATATTGATTAACTTTACGAAAAATATGATAGAGAGAGCAACACTAAACTCTTGCAATCAACGTCTTGATGTCCCCCAACAAGAATAAACATAAGATGTGAACTAGGGCAAGAAGTCATCACAAGATTAATTACATCTTGAGAATCAGACTCAATAATAACTTTTCGGTAGCCACGATCCCAAGCCAAAATTAAACCATACTGAAGTGCCTACAACTCGGCTACAGTATTAGAAGCATGACTAGTATATCCCGATAAGCCAATAATCCAACGTCTATGTTCATCACGAATTAGACCTCCAAATCCAATGTCACCCGGATTACCAAGAGCACTTCCATCCACATTTAATTTAACAAAACCCATAGGAGGATTGTGCCAAGAGATCCACACATTGGTATTGTTTGTAGAATCTGAACTAGTATGATAGAAGGTCATTCTACATTTGTTGATCAACATTGTCTGCCAATGATATTGACCAATGATGGTAATAGCTTCATTTTGAATAACATCCTTATTTCTAGCACACCACACAATCCAAGCACCAGTAACAATATTCAAGACATAGTCATAAGGTAAACTAGTGTCAAGGACATGTATGTTAATCTATTCATCAATAGATGATAAGAAAAAACAACTTGGAATATTTCCAAGAATTTGGTGCCAAAAATGCTTTGCCCATTGACAATCTCTAATCACATGAAGAGTTGTTTCATTGCTTTTACCACATCAAGAACACATTGGAGATTGTGCAAAACCACAATTATAGCAAAGAGAATTTGTTGGTAAATGCTGTCACCTTATCTGTCAGAGAAAGAATCGAATTTTTTTAGGTAAGTGTAGCTTCCAAATTTGGCATCATTGTTTATGAGACTCAAGAGGATATGGTAAACGAGTAAAGAACTCATGACCAGACTTAACCGTGTAAAACCTCGTAAAAGTTTCTCCCCATATCAAAACATCATTACAAGTACTATAAGGAGCCACATGAATTGCAAAGATTCACTTTCGAACTTCAAGGTCCAAGGTGGTACTGATAGTAGAGAAATCTCATTCACCATCCGATGAGTGTAAATCATGAACTGTAAGATCTCGATCCTGTATATTAATAGTATGAATAAGACGTTGGAGAGGTGCTTCACCAACCCATCTATCAAACCAAAAGGAAATAATACGACCATCTCCCACATGCCATACAAAACCATCTTTCAAGAAAGGGATAGCGCTTTGAATGGCATTAGAGGGCACGTTAGCCTTTAAAATTGGTTTGTAGCGAATGTATTTGCCCTGCAAAACTTTAACCCATAGCTTATTATCATTATGTACTAACAACCAAATAAGCTTACCAAACGTGACAATATTATTGTCTCGAGCCATTTGAAGCCTAAACCTCCCATATTCTTAGGACTACAAATCGATTCCTAATTAAGAAGATGGATCCCTTTCCCATTTCCTGAAGAACTCCATGGGAAGGATCTGCATGCCTTATCAATAAAATGGCAAACACTTGAAGGCATCCAATATGTCTACATCGAGTAGAGAAGGATGGTTGAGAGAGTGGATTGAACTAGAGTATACCTAGTAGCTTTATTAAGCAACTTAGTTTTCCAGCCTTAAAGACGACCCTGGGTTTTATCAAGAACATGTAAAAATTCATGGTTTGTCTTACCACCATACAAAGGAACTCCAAGATATATCCCCAAATCTATAGTGAATTTAAAATTAAACTGTCGATGAAGAGATTCCTTATAACTATGAGAGACACCAGGCGATAAGAGCATCTTAGACTTCTGTGCATTAATGACCATACCATAACAAGAACAAAATTGAAGTGGTTAGAACAGCCATACAGTCGCTGTTGGTAGCATGAGAAAATAAGATAACATCGTCGGCAAAAAACAAGTGGGATATAGGGGGACTCGTTCCTGAAATCTTAATAGGCCTCCATTCATTAGACATCACTTTACTAGATATAAACAAAGGCAACTTTTCCATACAAAGCACAAATAAGTAAGGAGACAGAGGGTCACCCTGACGTAAACTTCTTTTAGGAGAAAAGGTTGGTAACCGAGAACTATTCCATAATATAGACAACTGTGAGTTTGCAACACACGACATAATTAGGGAAACATAAAGCAGAGGAAAGCCAAAATCAATTAGAGTTTGTTGCAGAAATCTCTAATCCACTCTATTATAAACTTTGGCTGAATCAATCTTAATATCAATATAACCCGCTTTCCTTTTGGTTTTACGAATGGCATGCACCACTTCTTTAGCGAGGATAATATGCTTCACTGTTTTTCTCCCAGGAATAAAAACACCATGCATTGGACTAACAAGAGATTCCAAAAATGGTCTAATTCTTTGAACAAGAACTTTAGTGAGAGTTTTGTAACTAACGTTACACAAACTGATAGGCCTGAACTGATTCATAGAGGTGGGATGATTCTCTTTAGGGATGAAAACCACTAAAGTTCAGTAAGCTCTATTAGGCAGGATCTAGTAATAAAGGCATGATTCATCATATGCACGTTAATGTCACATTAATCGTTCATAGAGTAAATAATTCGATCACAATTGCTTATGAAATCAAAAGTCCACAAATGTGTTCAATCATCATTCATACAACAATCGAATCCTAATTACTTTACTCTAGATGAATTCCTATATAAAATTCATGTAAACATATTACATAAATATTAAGAGTTAGTTCTTATAAAATAATATATTGTATTAATTGTGTTTCAACTTATGAATAGTCTATAGGTAACGAATCCTACGTGGAAATGAGTTCACGAGTTCACGTGACACAATTCGCGAGGCTCAATTTATAATAGCTCTTACTATTTCCATTGGAAGACCTATAAGATATAAAGTCCTAATTAACTCCCTTATACGCATCTCTTTAATAAATGTCATCACTAACAAATTATAAGTCTTTTCTTTAGGCATATTATTCCAGAGCATTCGTAATAGTTCGCCTTGAGGTTGCTCGATTTACAATAGCTCTTACTATTTCCATTTTAAGACCTATAACATATAAAGTCCTAATCAACTCCCTTCTACGCATCTCTTTAATAAATGTCATCACTAGCAAATTATAAATCTTCTCCTCAGGCATATTATTCTAGAACATTCGTAATAGTTCGCCTTGAAGTTGAGGTAATGTCGCAAGCAAAGTCATGTACTTTACTTCAACATCTGCGTAAGCTAGGCAACCTTCAAAATATAACTCTTGCATCATGTTATTAATTGCAATAATATGTTGTGTTAGATCATCTCTAGGAATTAAACGCATGTTGATTAACTGTACATACATGCTGGCAATTCGTCTTTTATGTGTCTCACATCGAATAAACTTAGGTGGTTGCTTAATAATAGGCATTTTCTTGAAAAACAAATTTTCAGGAATTAGAAGAGTATACAATAACAAATTATTTTGTCTAACATATAGCGAACTTATGCTCATATATGGAAATAATTTAATTTTTTATTATATTTGTTTATCAACAATTTATTAAACTAATTAAAATATGTAATTGAACTAATCAATTATCTTGGTTTAATTAGAAACTAATTTCTAATGAAACTCCTATCTAATGTTAACTAAACAAATTAGTATTTATTCAATTAGAAAATAAACCAACGAAATTAGTTTATTTCTAAGGTTAATCTAATTTCAACTAAACAAATTAGTATTGATTTAATTAGAAAATAAACCAATGAAATTAGTTTATTTCTAAGGTTATTTTAACTAAACAAATTAGTTTGTTTTTTAATTAAAAAACTTTCTAATTAATTAGAAACTTATTTATAATATTCAAATATGAATAATTCAAATAGAATTAGAAATATATTTCTATTTTAAAGTATAATTGAACTAATTAATTAATTTTGGTTTAATTAGAAACTAATTTCTAATGAAACCCCCTTTTCTAATTTTAACTAAACAAATTAGTTTTCTTGTATTAAAAAAAACTTTCTCATTTTTTAACATTTTATATTAATTAGAAAATAATTTAACTAACTTAATTAGTTTGTGTAAATTAGAAAACTAATTTCTAATTCTTTATATTATATTTATAATTCTTT
>JANIJH010000005.1:14977487-14991605 GCA_024520975.1 Erythroxylum areolatum | reverse complement strand
ATTATAATAAAATGGTATAAATTTTATCAACAAATAATCAAGTTCCTGTGCTGTGTCGAGATTCAAGTATCCAACTAGATAATAAACGTTTATACATCACAAAATGATATGATGTATATTTGTCCAAGCCGGCTGATAAGCAGCTTGTGTTTTTTCCTTTCATCTTCTCTGTCCACGACCCAGCGTGTAGTTTACTAAAATTTTAAACAGAAATGCCGTCGTTTATAAGTTAGACAGAGTTGAACAGAATAAAGTTGGACAGGTGATCTGCGCTAAGTAAGTCATAAAAGATAGGGCTGCCATGTAGCCATGTAGCGCTACGTAGATACTTGCTATTCCCTATAGTGCATTAAACGTTGTATTTAACAACTTCCTTACCAGTAGCTTCTGCTTTTACTTTCTACAGCTCGAGTCCTAGCGCCTTACGTACCCTCTCTCTTCTACCTTTTCGTTCCTTCTCACGACTTACGAGACCTAGTATTTCATCTGGTTCATGGACTTTGAGTTTTGGAGTATCATCAGTTGTGACCGGTCTTTAATACTCAGTTCCAGTTTCATGGCAGTAGCTTGTCAAAACTGTCAGAACCAACAATCTATTTTGATATTTCTCCTTCTTGGCCTTCTCTTGATTGTTCCTCTTGTAGCTCGTCCGATCGATTTCCCTAAGAAATCCATGACCCATTTGTCTTCAAAATCTACCAACCGAACAAAACAAACTATCACGAAAATGTATTTGCATCATCATCCTCCTACTAATACCATTAGTGATGTTGCTGCTGCTGCCGCGACTACTACTATGACTATAACTACTAGACCTACTCATGGTTCCATTTCAGATCATCAAAAGTTTAAAGCAGCTGCACATGAAGTTCCTAGCGGCCCGAATCCAGAATCCAACAAGTAAGCGAAAGGAAGCCTGATTTTTCACCAATGTCTTAGAGCCTCATGTCTATGCATCCATCATCGTTATCCTTTTTCCTGTTTGAACGAGAACCAGAACTAGATAGATCCTGTATAGCGAGCAAGATACCCTGATAAGTCTCGTTATTATGCTTTTTCTTCACTTCTGTGATGTCCCGAAATTTGCAGTCTTTTTGCGTGATCTTGATGTCTTTGATATGTAAACACTTTCAAACAAGAATAAATTGGTGTACTATAGATATAGAACCAAGTAGATTAAACATTGTCCAGAGCTGAAGTCTCTTGGTTGGTTTTTGTTATTGTAAATTTACACTGCATTTCCTCGGGGTAACAAGGAATATATCCTGTTTTCCGGTCACGGTGATGTTACATTAAGGATTTCATGTGGGGTAAGAAGGGCCAAGACGCAGTTCTGATATTATTAGTAATCAATATTGATTGGCCTGCAGTGTGGAAAATACATGATTAAATGACTGTAAAATACTTGCTTAAATGACTGTCTTGTTCTATTCAAGTTGAATAGTATAGAAACAGTTTAAGCTGAAGTTATACGTGCCAGAAAGACATCTGAGCCAACTGCCAGCTAATCCACAGCAAAGAGACACATAGTGTCAGATATGACATGAAATCACAATGTCCTTACGTTGGTTTTAGGCCGATGGCACCATTCATTCAATAGGTTATGGATTTTTGCATTTGGCTTGTCAAGCACAAAACACAAGGATCCGGACACAAGAAAAGTCGTAAGGTACGATTTGGCATTAATATCACAGGTCAGAGTCCGACTCTTTGGACCAGTTTTTGGAAGAATAAGAAAATGAAGTGTAGTTTCTACTTCCTATCAACATATTTTATTGAGATTGAGCAGATCCTACGAGCATGCGTTAATTTTAGATTCGCACCTGTGACCCATAAAAGAGAAATAAATTACATGAACTGCATCGCGGCCTTATATATTTCGAGCGGGCAAATCTGTTGGTGTGGGGTAAGTGAGCGTCTAGACTCTAGAACCCTAACTTTTTTAATTTCAATCTATTCCTTTTTCTCAACTCATGATTGTTCGGTCTTTTATAGTACTTTTTATAGCAGAATTACTTGACCACTTTTATTTTCTTAGATAAAAGGTATTAATTTAAACTGTTGATTTGTACGATAAAAAATTAACTTATTTAGATAGTATACATAATTATTGCGATACTCCTTTTTTTTTCCCCAAGTCCAAGTAGCTCTTTTTCTCCAATTTCCTTTGTTTCTTTATTTCGAGTTTGTTTTTTATTTATAACACGTACTTCTTCCCATGTATAGTGTATATAGGACACATATAATACAAGCACTACGAGAGGTGCTTGGTTGATGAATTTATGAAAGATTTATTAGTTACGAAATGACAAGTGAGTGGTTAGTTATTGATTATTATTATAAGGATAATAATTTGACATCTTACTTTTGAGAAATCCTTTGTATCTAATATTTACTTCGTATCTAATATTTAGTAAAAGAATGAAACTTATTCTTTGCTAATAACTTTTTTTAAAATATTTTTAATATTAATTAATTAATTAAAATATAACTAATTTATTAATTAAATATTGTAATTAACTATTTACAATATTTTTTATTTACAATATTTTATTTTATTTATTTATTATAATTTTTTTACAAACCAATCACTATCAATAATAATGATAATCATTCTTTTCTCATAACCAACCATTATAATTATAATGATAATATCCATTATCATTCCTCACTATATTCATTCTTATTCTTAATTTCATTCTCCTATGCGAATCAACTACCCTTGAATCATCAACATATGACAAATTTGATCCTTATTAGATTATTTTTCAATCATTAACACTTACAACCCAATCATCGTTACCATAAATTAAGAGAGCATGAGAATGTGATAGTTAAATTAGGAGACCATAGGATATAATGAGTTTCAAATATAATAGGATTCTTTTAACATCAACCTAATAATCTAATGTTGGTGAATGAATGAATTGTGACACCTTACTTACTAAAAACAAAATATTTGGTAAAATGAGACATAAGTATTGAAGCTTAACTATAATGTTTTGATAGAGTGATGGATCATGAAAAAGTTCCCCTATAAGGGATTACCTTTTCTTTGCACAAGCTAGAGTATTGATATCGTTAGCATTTTCCATATGAAACTTGATAGGAAGATAATGAATATATTTTGATTGTATTAACAAGAGACCGTTCATGCACCAATCAACTTTAACACAAGAAAGTAATTGAGTTTGCCTAAGTCTTTCAAGGCAAATCAATCTCACAAAGCTTTAAGGAAAGAATTAGTGATTATGATGTCATCTAAATATATCAAATAAAAAATCATGGTTATCCTAAACTTGCAAAAATACAAGGAGCTATCTTTTTTGGAACTATGAAAAATAAGAGATAATAATGATAAAGTAAAACACACTTGAACCACTTTCTTGAATTTTGTTTAAGCTCGTAAATGGAACAATTAAGTTTACAAACATAATGTAAAAAGAGAGGAAAAACGAAGCCTAGTGATTATTCCATATAAACGTCTTCATCAGAGAGCCATGAAAGAATGAATTTGAAACATTAAGTTTTTTGACTTGTCAATTTTGAGAAATGACCAAGTATAGGATGAGTTGAATGGTAGTACGTTTAACCGCTAGATTGAAAGTTATTGTGAAGTCTAACCTGAGTCGTTGATGAAAACCTTTCACAACTAATTTGGTTTTTTGACAATCAAGAGTTCTATATTTGTGCTATTTAATCCGATACACTTATTTACAACCAATAACATTTTGAGATGATGATTGAGGAATAAGAGTCAATTTTTTATTATTGAGCATGGTGTTATATTCCTCTTCTAGAGCTTTTCTCTGCTCAATTGATTTTATGGCCTATGTATATGATGTAAGTTCCACATTAAAGGTTGAAAGGAGAGTTCTTATTTTAAAAGAGCATGTTTGGGATTCGTACCATAGGGTATGATTAATCGAGGGGTTGGTATTACCAGTTTAAGCTAAAGATATAGGTGAGGTAGGAGGAGGCTGATCGAGATGTGTTATAATATTAAGTTGTGGAGATATAGATAGAGCAAATGAAGATGTGGTGGAAGGTAAGTTGGATGGCGTTGACGTGTTTGTAGGTAGTGGTGTTTGGGTTAAATTAAGATAAGGAGAAAAAATGGACAATAAGAAGATGGTTATAGTAGGGGATTTTGGAGTACTAGAAATAACATCTTTGCTTAATTTAAAGGGGAACTTTTATTAATTAAAAAAATAATAAAATGTGAGATAAAAAAATTTCTTGGAAGATAAATAAAAGTAGATAAATCCCTTATAAAGCTTATTATATCCTATAAAAACACATTTGTTAGATTGAAACTCTAATTGTTAGAAGTATAAGGACGTAATCAAGGATAACATAAACACCAAAAAACATGCATATTATTGTAATCACAATCTCTTCCAAACAAGTTAGAGAACGGTGTTTAATTTGATGACTTATTATAAGACTAAAAAGTCAATTAATAATATCCACAACAATATCAAAAGCATGGGTTCAAAATTTATTAGGAACATTCAAGTGTTGAAGTAATAATGGATTGGTCTCAATGATATGCATATACTTTCTCTCAACACATCCACTTTCTTTTTAGATGTACATGGACAAGAAATTTTTTGGCTAATTTTATTTTCAATAAGGTAGTTTTTGAGAGGCTGGAATTCCCCTCCTTGATTAGCTTGGAATGGTTGAATTGGACATCCAAAATATTTTTTAGCAAGATAAAATAATTGAATAAAGATAGAAAATACTTAGCATTTAAATATGAGAAAATAGATCCAAGCATAGTTGCTATAGTGATCATAAAAAGTGATGTAATACTAAAATTTATTAATAGAAGTGAGAGGGCAAGACCCCATACATATAAGCATAACAATTATAAGGGACTTTTAGCTTGATGAGTAGAAGTAGGGAATGGTAATATATAATTTTAACTAAAATTATAATTATGAAAAATATCAGGGATCTTAGAGGAAAATGGAATTTAATGCTAGCTAAATCCTAAAAGTGTGCTTTATTGTTTGAAAATTTGCATAACCTAATCTAGAGTGCCATGGTGAGAGAGAATATGCCATTATAGCTTAAGTGGAAGGTTTGGAAGATTGATGAGTTGGTTTTAATAATATCGAATACAAACCATCACCAGTTGGTCTTGTATGGACAAGTCTCTCATATGAATATCTTTAATATCAAAATGATCTAGAAAGAATTTAGTAAAAACATTACTTGCATTAGTAAAAGAACAAATGTAATGCAATTTACTGTAAGAGATAGAAATATTAAGGATGTCAGTTAATTTAAAGATATTATGATTATAATAACAAGAAGAATATCCGGTATGAGAGATTGGAAAAAAATTCCATTATTGATTTTGACTTCATTTGTTTATAAAATTCTAAATAAATGGACAAGGTCTTTAAATTAGGATTAAGGGGTAAGTCGCCATAGTATTCAAAATCTAAGGATGATTGTTGTTCATTTAAGATGAGGATATAAAATTGGATGTTTTGGTTATAAAATTTGATTGTCGCAGTTGGTGGTTTGTATTACTTCTTATTCTTGGAGAAGGACATTAATGTTAGGTCACTTGACTACATTCATCGTAATTGCAGTAATGAAGGAGGAAAGGGTCAATCGAATATCCTCTAGTTGAGGCATGATTTGCCGAGAATTTGTTAGGAAAGGATTGTAAAAAGTTACTGAAGAATGTTCCCCATCCTTATTGTTATCTTCCATCTCAACCGTAATTAGAAGGCATGTGATTAAAAGACATAGTTGAGTGAGCTATTTATTAGATGAATTCTTTAGTGGAGTTGTTACTTATAAGATTTCCTTCTTAACTTAATAGAAGACAAAAAAAATCATTAAAGGAGATAGCATTTAATCGATTTTCTAATGACCTACCAAATGGTCTATAAATAGGTCCTAAACTATTAATAATGACTTGAACTAGTTTTTCCTTTAAAATAGAACCATGAAGGGCTACAAGTCGATCATATATGTTTGTTGATTGTTGTATATATAGAGTAATAACTTAACTCTTGTCTCTATTCAGTCGATAAAACTTAGATTGGATAGTATAATAAAAATATCTGCATAAGTAGTTTTAAG
This sequence comes from Erythroxylum areolatum, assembly GCA_024520975.1. Taxonomy (NCBI): domain Eukaryota; kingdom Viridiplantae; phylum Streptophyta; class Magnoliopsida; order Malpighiales; family Erythroxylaceae; genus Erythroxylum; species Erythroxylum areolatum. The sequence goes on along the minus strand of JANIJH010000005.1, from coordinate 14,985,497 downwards.
TTTCAACCACATGTCTCTAACATTAGTGCCACTAACTTCTTGTGGTACAAAAATTTCTGGCATAGAATCAATGTTCTAGTTAATAACAAATTGATATTGATGGAACCAAGAATTGAAGGTTGGATTGGTTGATTGTCGTTAATAATTCAGGGGGTGGTATAAGACTATCGTCAATGTACTTAGCAAGATCTTAGCTATTAACTAGGGTTGGCAATTATGTTTATCATAATAAAAATTTGGTTGAATTTAGTTTGATGGATAGTTGATGAGCAATATTCAGTAGTTTTATAGGTGTGACTATCATGAAGGAAGTGGCTTGGGTACTTTGTAATGTGTTTTCAGTTCTTATGCTATTAAAAAAGAAATAAGAGTTAATGGTCATTAGGCCCTAAGAATCTTTGATATCATGATAACTTTATATATAAGAAAAATATCAATTTGCTATAACCTGCCTTAATATGTAGTATATAAAGTATATGTAGAATACAAGATAGGCATGAACTAACAAATATAAACAATCCTATATGATCACATTTGATCATTTCAATTCTATAAGTTTAGCAACACATAATAAACTTGGTCCTTATAGATTATCCTTATCACAACTTACATCTAAATTGTTCAATTTAATTTAATTCCTTGTACGTATCTTAATTAATAAGATTCAAAGTCTAGTAATGTCCTTAATTGAGATGGTTATTTAGTTTAATTTTTTGAAATGATTATGTTTTTCTATTATACCTATGTAAGGTTTTAACTTTACAGTGAATGTGAGTTAAGTTTTTATGATTCTTATCTGTTAAATTTCTTAATTGTATAGATTAAAATTATAAGGTTAAGTTTTCATATGATTTTTTTTAAGAAATGAACCTGTCTTTATTTCTATGTTAGAGTCACTCAGAAGAATATGATAATATTTAATTTTCATAAAGTAGCTAAATTTGTTTTATGCCGTATGAATTCAGTACGCTTAACTCATAATTTGTAAGTTAATTATAAGTAAGAATATAACATGACTTAATTCAGCCTAGATAGCATTGTCATATAATTGAGTGATTATGAAATGCATAAAGTGTAGGGATGGCGGACTAGCCTAAAGTCAACAGGCTAGGCCCAAGTCAACTTAGCTTTAAAATGGATCCCAAGCCTTTTTTTGAAGTTGGGATTTGGGCCAACATCGGGCCTAATATTCAAAGCTCGAGCCCAATCTGAGGCTTAACTGGTCGAAATGATGCTATTTTTATATTTGTGTAAAACAATATCATTTTACACTAAGGAAGTGAAACCTCTATTTTTATATGATGTAAAACACATTGTCTTACTTTAGGAGCTTTTGTTTACCCGTAAGTAAAAGGAAGTCATTTTACACCTGAATAAAATGATGGTGTTTTACTCTAGTGGTTTCTATTTTGCACCTAATTAAAATGAAGTTGTTTTACTGTAGGTTAAAACCACCCCAATCCCCACTCTCTCCCACGTAGTCTATTAATCGCTCACCCCACTCCCTCCTTAAGCTTTCGTGTTCTACGTGTCTTTCCCATTACGCTACTTCATCTACAATTAGTTGACTTTTCTCGTCAATCTTTATCTCTACCTGTCTTTTCGTTGCTCCTTTGTGGTTAGTGGCTAGTGGCTCCATCCTCTTCTCGATAACTGGTGAGGTTTTATTTGAACTTCAAGTATATTTATGATTCCATTTTCTAGTTTTGTATATGTTTGACAGTTGTTGGACCTTTTGTGGTTGTAATTTGATATAAATGCTACATTTTGACTATTTTGTTGGGAAGGAAATGAATGAATTATGCTTCATTCATTTGTTATTTGGCAATCTATAAAGATTGAGTTTTCCACTTCTTATAGTGGTACTATCCTCTACTTAAAACCATCTTGTAACGATTAAGTGAATCTAAGTTTATTTTTTTGGCATAAAATCACTATAACCCTTTTTCCTATTTTGTGTTTTATCCTTTCCTCTTCCATTATCAAACTAAAGATGATTTTTTTTTCATCATGGTATCGTTTCTAATCAAAGTGGTGCCTTAATTCTACACAATTTTTTAGATGTTAATTACATTAGTAATTAAGCTGACAGTTTATTTATAAATGAACTTAGTTTTTTGGATGTTAAAATGAATGCATGCTGGCCTTTTTCCCATTATCAAACTTAATTTGACAAAGTTGACATAATTGGATCAAATGCTACTATCATCATCATTAAAGTATATTTATACATGTAAATGTCCATAAATAACTTATATAGTTGTATATGATGGCTGTTTCAGATGGATGAGTATATTCCTTTAGCGAAGAGTTCTAATTTAGTACTAGAGAGTATATACACAAATACTTCTAATCAGGCACGAAGTGAAGATAGAAGTCCAAGTCTATTAAAAAGTGGCGTTTGGAATCACTTCAACAAAACTAGATCAATGGATGGAGTAAAGAAGGCTGAATGTAAATATTGTCATAAAATGTTGGCTTGGAGTTCAAAAGATAGAAGCTCTCATTTAAAGAGACATTTGGATTTCTGTAACAGAAAGAAGTTCGTATCAAGATGTCAAACATTTTTAGCCCTTAACCTAATGAGAGAGAAGAACGAAATGATTGCTACAACTTATGACAACAACATATCATGGTTTTTGATAGCTAATATGGTTATTGATGATGAACATCCACTCTCTATAGTTGACAACAAAAGATTTAGGATGTTGCTAACCTCACTACAATTGACCTTCAAGATCCCAACTTGGAATACTTTAAAGAAAGACATTATGGAGATATAAGGGAATCAAAAGAAAGAAGTTTTAAAAATATTTTGAGTATTAAAGGACGAGTTACTATTATAATAGACATATGGACAACCAATAACTAAAAGAAAGGTTATATGACGATGATGACATATTATATTGACAACGATTGGACTCTACGTAGTAGACTACTAAGGTAAATTATATTCTTTAATATTGTTACATTTAATTTTTTAATTATGTTATGATTAATATTTATTCATGTTTGTAAATGATAGGCTTATTTATGTGGCAACACCATATACATGTAAAAATTTGGCAACACTATTGGTTGAGTGTTTATAGATTGAAATATCGACACCAAGTTATCTATTATAACGATCGATAATTATAGCATAAATGATGCGATTATTGACAGGGTGAAGAATAAGTTACAGGTTGGGAGGTTGTTGGTTAGTGGGAGGTTGTTCCATATCTGTTGTTTTGTTCATATTATGAATTTAGTTGTGAAGGAAGGATTAGGGATGATAAAGGAAGCAGTAGATTTGATTTGGGATATTGTAGTATATTAAGGTGCAACATCTAAAATAGTTGAAAATGTTGAAGATACTACATAACTACTATGCATTTTGAAGACAAAGAAGTTACTAATGGATTGTCCTACTAAATGGAACTCAACCATAAAAATGTTAAAGTCGACAATCCTGTATGATGAGGCATTTACTAAGTTTAGACAAAGAGATTCTTAGTATAATTTTCTGCTAAGAGTTTCTAAATTATCTCAAAGATAATGGGATAGTATCCCATTAGACTCCACCTTACAAGAGCTACACAATCGTGTAGTAGAAAGGAGAAACCGAACCTTGTTAGATATGGTAAGGTCAATGATGAGCTTAACAGATTTGCCAAAATCCTTCCAAGAATACGCACTCGAGACTACTGTTTATGTGTTAAACAAAGTCCCTTCAAAGTTAGTTGATGTTACTCCATATAATATGTGAACTAATAAGAAACCTTATCTTTCTCATATGAAAGTTTGGGGTTATTCGGCTTATGTGAAGCAGATTTAGTCAGATAAACTAGAAGCTAAATATGACAAGTGTCTATTTGTAGGATATCCCAAATAAATAATAGGATATCAATTCTACAATATTTTGGAACAAAAGGTGTTTGTTTCAAAATATGCTATCTTTTTAGAGAAAGAGATCCTTCTAAAAGAAGACAGTGGGAGCAAAATTAAACTCGTGAAAATTTAAGATGCTCAAACAGACGCAGAAAAACTTCCTAAACTCAAGACTATTGTTCATAATGATGAAACAATAGTTCAGCTTCTGATACACTAGAAGTTCATAGGTCAAGTATGATACGTCATATTCCAGAGAGATATGGATTTCTCATAAATGTTCACTTCTTTTAAAAATGGATTTAGTGTCAACTTATTCATTTTATCATTTTATGCAAGTTTAATATATAAATTCATTAAACTGTTTTTTCATTAAGCAATTGTGCTAATTAATTGAATGTTGTATTTATCATATGTAATATAATCTTTTTTATTCGCTTCCTTTAAAAATGAAATCTTTTTTATCCATTTTATTATTTTATGTACGTTTAATATATAAATTCGTTAAAAACACATTTTCATTAAGCAATTGTGCTAATTAAATGAATGCTGTATTTCTCATATATAATATATTATTTTTTGATCACTTCCTTTAAAAATTAATTTAGTGTCAACTTATTCATTTTATCATTTTGTGTATGTTTAGTATATAAATTCATTATAAGAAATCATTTTCACTAAACAATTTTACTAATTAATCAAATGTTGCATTTCTCACATATAATATAATCTTTTTTATTCACTTCCTTTTAAAATGAATTTAGTTTCATTTTATTCATTTTATGTATATTTAATATATAAATTCATCAAAAATTCATTTTTATTAAGCAATTGTGTTAATTAATTGAGTGTTGCATTTCTCATAAACAATATAATCTTTTTTTTTGTTCCTTCAAAAATGAATTTAAGTTTCAACTTATTCAATTCATTTTGTGTACATTTAACACAAAAATTCATTAAAAATCTCATTTTTTGTTAAGCAATTGTGCTAATTAAATGAATGTTGTATGTCTCATATATAATATAATCTTTTTTCAATTACTTTAAAAAGAATTTATTTTCAACTTATTCATTTTAAAGTTTTATATATACATTTTTTAAAAATAAAAATAAAAATACAAGTTGAGCTCCAGGCTTAAATCTTGACGCATGGGCCTAGGCTTGGATCAAACTATTTGGGCCACTGCCAAGCCTAATAAAGTGTTGATATATACTCTACAGTCAATTGTTTGATTGTAGATTTAGTAACATAATTAAATGAAGCATTATTTTTTTATATACCTTGTTAATTATATTTGATATTTTAATAGTAAAGGTTATCGTGCAATTAAAATTAAAATCATAATTATGAGCTTCAATTTGCTTTTGTGCATTATTTTTAAATTGGTCATAGTTGTAAATTTATCACCACAAGATATTGATAGAATTATAAAACTAACATACATTATGTTTCCTTCTTATAAAGAAAATAATTAATCTCATACAATAAAATATGAAGATACTTAATCAAATGTGTGTGTGTGTATTTATTAGAGAATAAGTTTATTGAATTGGCATGATTATGAGGATGCCAAGTAAAATTTTACTTAGTGTTTGTAGATTTCTTTATTATGATAGTTGTCAAATTAATCTTTAGACTTGGAATTTCAAATTATCTGATGTGAGACTTCATATATTTTAATGTTACTTATAATTTATTTTATTTAAGGTAGTTTAGTCAGTAATATTTAGATATAGTATAAACCATATAGAGATAACTGAGTAAGCCAATAAATGATTTGTCACTCTGAAGTAATTAAGAAGAATGTTAATTAATAATGATTTAAAAAATTCTTTGATTAGAGTGAGTTGAGATTAAAAAAATATTTTCAAATGTCAATTATAAATCAATTACTAATTAGTAAGAATGAATATATTTGAATTTAAAAGAATATACACTAGTTCTATACTCTATGCCTAATTAGAATATTAGATGGTGAAAGAATTAAATTATACATCATATCTATGTATAGAGGGGTTGAGTTAAACCATTTTCACATTCTTAAAATATGAGTGGTCATGACATTTTTTTTTAAAAGGTAAAAGAATTTAGTAAGTCATTTGGTCATGACATATTGCTAGATATTAATATTGATCTATGATTATTAGTTATTTAATTGAATGATTAAAGATAAATTTAAAAGAGCTTTGATTTATGTTATTTTAATTATGAATTATAGTAATAATATATAATCATTACTAACATATTATAAACTTAATGAATCATACATAAAAGAGTAGTTAAATAGAGAAAAATAATTTAAATTAAGTTGGGCTTAATGGTAAAGTTTAAGAAAATTAAGAGATCAAATATGTGATATTTGATTTTAATAAAATTAAATTGTAATTATAATTAAGAAAGAAACTATGGCATCTTTTTCTATAAATAGGAAAAAGATATAAAGGAGTTAAAACGTTGTTAAAGGATAGAACTTGTGGTTGATAGTTTGAGAAGAACATTTATGCAAATCCTTTTATACCAAAAATTGTAAAAAAAATAATTTTGTTGCTACACGGTTTGTTTTCCAATATAAAGAGTTATCTCTCTCTATGTCATTTTATTAGGACGCGAGAATAAAATCGGGGGGAACTAATCTTAGACTAAAGAATTGTCTTCTCATTAAACTTTATCGCGACGTTAACCTGTTGGAATGGATAATCTTGTTTGCTGATGAAGCGTGCCTCACATATATAAAAAACATGCTTTCTTATTTATTGATTGGAAAGGCAATAGAAGATTTATAAATATTCAAAAATCAGAATGAGAAATGAAGGCCACAAATAACAATTTATTTGAAGAAGAAAAGAATGTCAATATCCAACTATGAATCGGTTATTCTGACTGAATCATGTGAAAAGGCATTTTGGAACCATTAATTTTTCTCCGCAAGTTTACCTGTTCTGCTTTGTGAAAAGAATAAAAATAGCGCTTCCACTATATGGTATATGCTAAATATTTCGACTTCTTTTCTCTAATTTGTAATACCAAAAAAGGTCTAAAGACATCTCCAACCATTGCACTAATTTTTTACATCAAATTTGGTGTAAAAAATAATATTTTAAAAATTTTTTTACACTAAATTTGGTGTTACTTCAACCATTATACATCAAATTTTTATACCAAAATTTTTTCAAAGAATATACAACAATAATTTAGTTAATAATTAATTATTGTGGTGGTATAAATACTTAAATATAAATTAATTTAGTTATAATTTATATTTATACAATAATTTATATTTATTTATTTATTAAAATTAAAATTAAAATGAAAATTAAATCATTATTCTTACTTACTTGATACATATTTTATATTAAATTAATATTATTTAAAAATATATTTAATATTATTCTTAACATATTTTATTAATAAATTTATAACACTTATAAATAAAAATTATAAATAAATATTAAAAATAAATTTAATATTATATTCAATATTAGTCTCATTTTAAATGTTTCAATGGGATCTTTGTAATAAAATATTTTGTGTAAAGTAGTATATATTTTAAATTTAATTACTTAGTAAATTATGTAAATAAATCAATTTATAAAAATGACATAAAAGGAATATGTTAAAAAGGAAATAAACAAAGTTATCTTTTTACAATTTTTAGTGCATAAAATTCAATATTTTGGTATAATAAATCTACTCCTAATATGTTACTATTCATTACACCATCCATTTTAATGTAAAAATTTAGTGACTTCCTTACAGTAGATTTATTGCACCTTTAGGCCCTGTTTGGTTTGAGGGTTAATAATGGAATGGAATGTAACGTAACCCTCTTCCATCGTTTGTTTGAAGGTTTTATAATGGAATGGAATGGACTGGTATAGAAGTGGAGGGTTTCATGTTACGTTCCATTCCATCCTAAACAGTGAAAATAAGAAACCTCCGATTTGGGAGGTTTAGGATGGAACGTAACCTAATAAATACATACTACCTAATATACCCTCAATAATTCTTCTTAATATCAACTCTAACCAAATCATAATATTAATATATCAAATAGAATATAGCAATATTTAATATAATAAATTTTATTAAATAATTAATAATAATATTTTCATATTATTAATAATAAATTATTTATATTT
>JANIJH010000005.1:14931744-14946229 GCA_024520975.1 Erythroxylum areolatum | reverse complement strand
TTCTGGTTACCCTGAGAACCGAACCTGAAAATAGGTTAACCGATCCTATAGGTTCTTTAGGTTCAGGTTCAGGTTCATGAAATTGTCGAACCTGACATTCAGGTTCAGGTTCAAGTTATTTACGAACGGGTCAGGTTACCCTACCATGAACACCCCTAATCAAAAGGACTATGAAGAAAATAAAAAATTTAAAGCAAAAAATTTTTAAAAATTGAGTTAAGAGTTGATAGAACGAATGAGATTTGTTTCTTTATGATATGTGCTTAATTGTTGATATATTTATTCCATTACATTTAGTGATTAATGCCTTAAAATGTTTAAGACACTCACTTTAGTTTATATTTGATTTTAGGTACAATTTGGAAGTATAACAACTAAAGTCAGACAAAAGTATACTAATTGAGTCATCTTCTCGATATTTATACTCTATTGTCTTCATGAAGCAAGAAGAGGAAGAAGATTACAAGAAGAGGAGACAAGATAGAGCATAAAAATAGAGAATGAGGAATTGTGGCTCATGAATAAGCAATTAAAATGTTACAACCATGAGCATTGTCTTATGGCGGTAACATGAATTGCATGCATATGAGACACAAACAATTAAATGAATTGAACGCATGTGTAACATTTTAATTAAAATGTTAAAACCATGAGCATTGTCTCATGGCTGTAACAATTAAAATGTTATAGTTGTGAGCATTGTCCCGTGGCTGTAACATGGATTACAAGCATGTGAGACGCTTCACGCTACCAAGAGAAGGCCATTTGTCCCATTTCCTTTAACCTAGCTTTTATTATAAAGAGAAGGAGATGTGTGATGGCTAGGGGAGAGTTTTTGGACATATCTCATTCTTCTTCATTTATGGTCAATGCTCAACAATAATAGGGAGATTCTTGGCTAATTCTTGGAGACTGATGGAGAAGATCGAGGGCTCCTTCCTAATGCTAGTTCGGAGGTGCAATCGACACTGAGGAGCACATTAAGCACATTGTCATTGTGTATTGGGTTCTTTCCCTCATTTTTAAATTGATTTCGCTATCTCGCGTTTAATGATTATGTATTGTGTAAGAATGATTTTGATGCTCTATTGAATTGTTTTTTGTGAAAAACCATTGCTAGAACTTGAATACGATATGTAATAGTCGTGTTTGAAGTCGTATGTGGCAATTAACGGTATTAAATCGTTAGGGATAGTGTAGCATGGATTAAATAATCCGAGCTTGTGTGATTATTGCTTAGATTGGTCTGTTTTTCTCATTCTTAATGCAACTGTTCGATTAAAATTAAACAAGTATTTCTAAGGTATCCTATAGTTATGGTTAATTAACGAGCTCTTCTTAATTAATTACGACTTGAGGAAAAATTGGGATTAACAAAGCTTGTTGTTAATTCACGATCAATAATCTAAAGAGAGGTATGAAGAGAATAATACAATGATGTATGTGAAATTATGCCTAGGCTGAGATTAAACCAAAGAACCAGTAACCCGTTAATCAATTATTTCACTTTGCTTTTGTTTAGATTGAGTTGCTTTTACATATTCAATTTTATGTTGTTTTCTAATTTGTATCAAACCCTCTTGTTTTACATATATATAGAATTTAGGAAAGTAACTGGAATTAATCTCTGTAGGATTGACCTAGACTTACCATTACCTATAGTTTTAGTCTAGTTTTTTGTGTAATGTTATGACACGCTACCAATTTTGACGTCATTGTTAAGGATTAATATCCTTTTCTTTTTTAAAACTATTTGTTTCATTTTATTTTTATTTGTGGAAAATTTATTTTCTTGTTTAGATAGTTGTAGTGTATGACACGATCTTCTCACTCTAGTGAATTAAGATTTGATCAAGAAATTGAAAGAATGATACACATATTGAGAATACAAATTACACAAGTTCCCGATGATCCATTACCATCTAAAAAGAGACTTGATTCTTAACCAGGAACTCAAATAGCTTTAGATTTGCTTTCTGATTCTTTTGGTGATTCTACTTCTGAATTTGATTTTGACATGGATGAACAAAATAATGCTCGCGCACTCTTAAGCAGTTGGCTACTCCTAATTTTAATCATCAACCTTTGTGCATTGATTTTCCTACTATTGATGTTACTTTTAAGCTTAAATCCGGTATAATTAACCTTTTTCCTACTTTTCGTGGTATGTTAGGTGAAGATCCTCATAAGCACCTCAAAGAATTCCACGTAGTCTGTTCTAGCATGAAGCTAGCTGGGATATAAGAAAAGCATATTAAGTTGAGAGTATTCCCATTCTCGTTGGGAGACACCGCCAAAGATTGACTTTACTACTTGCCATCTAGATCAATTACCACTTGGAACGAGATGTAAACACTTTTTCTAGAAAAGTATTTCCCTACCTCCCAAGCTACGAATATTAGGAAGGAAATCTGTGCAGTTCGATAACACCATAAGGATACATTATATGAGTACTAGGAGCACTTCAAGAGGTAGCTACCCGTATCATCAAATCAGTGAGCAACTCTTGATCCAATACTTCTATAAGGGGCTTCTATCACAAAAAAGAAGTATGATAGATGTAGCAAATAGAGGTGCACCAGTAAACATTATACCCATTGAAGCTAGAAATATGATTTCCAACATAGCTACTAACTCTCAACAATTCAACATTCGAGAGGAACCCTGACCGTTGAAAGTTAATGAAGCTAGTATTGCCACATTAGAGCAACAGATAGCTAGGTTAACATATTTAGTAAGGCAAATGGTGCTCAATAAGTCAAAGTATGTGGAATTTACACAATGGTAGGACATCCCACTAATATATGTCTAAATTTGCAAGAGACATCTATAGAACAAGTGAATGCTTTTGAAAGCTTTTTGGGTCAACCACAAAGGAATCCTAGCTACCCTTATGCACAAAACTCAAGATGGAAGAATCCTCCATTCAACACCTATAGGTAGTAAGGGCAACAACAAGGCTCCTACCAATAACCATATCAAAGACAAGCACAACCATCAAGTTCTAGACAATCACTAGAAGAAATGATGAAAATACTGACTCAGAATACCACTCAACTCCAAAATAATGCAATAAAATTCCAAAAATAAACAAGTGCTAGCATTCAAAATCTGAAGAATTAATAGAGTTATATAGCTACTGTGATGAGCTGATTGGAGAATCAGAATTTAGGTAGGCTTCCTTCTCAAACGATTGTAAACCTAAAAGAGAATGCAAGTGCTATCACCCTGAGAAGTGGTAAAGAAATAGAGGTGCCACGTAGGACTTCTATTGTTGGCGATGATGAAGAATCTAAAAGGGAACTTGAAGTGTCTCTAAGAGAAGCTGAAAAGGGAACTGAGGTAAATTGTTAATCTCATGTGATTAAAAATTTTACTAATAGTTTACCTCCTTTTCCTATCAAGTTTGCTATGTTCAAAAAGGTAAGGCTGAACATACTTCTAATGGATTCCATAAAGCAAGTTCCACAATATGCCAAATTCCTCAAGGAATTATGCATGTCAAAAAAGAAATTGAGAGAAGATGAGAAAGTGAGTGTGGGGAAAAACATGTCTCTGGTCATTCAAAGAAAGCTTCCCCCAAAGTGTAAAGATCTAGGTATGTTTACAATTCCCTACAAAATAAATGCTACTAGATTTGAAAAAGCAATGTTAGATCTAGGAGCTTCAATAATGTCATGCCCTATTCCACTGCTATTCATCGATCAGATTCTTGAACGAATTACGGGACGATCTCATAACTATTTTCTTGATAGGTATTCAGGATATAACCAAATCGTGATAGCTCTAAAGGATCAAGAGAAAATAACCTTCACATGATCATTTGGTAAATTTGCCTATAGAAGGATGTCATTTGGACTCTCCAATGCCCCAGCCACCTTTCAAAGACGCATGGTAAGTATTTTCTCTGAGTTGTGTACTTGAACGTTGCATCAAAACTAATCTTGTTCTCAATTTTAAAAAATGTTATTTTATAGTCGAATAAGGAATAGTTTTGGGACATGTGATATTATCTAAGACCAATTAAGGTCGATAAAGCTAAGATAGAAATTGTTTGAAATTTACCCTACCCCATAAATGAATCCTACCCCACAAATGGGATGGAGGTTTGTTCCTTTCCTAGACATGTAGTTTTTTTATCACAGGTTTATCAAAGACTTTAGTAAGATCTCAACATGTTTCTGTCATTTGTTATAAAAGGACGTATCATTTGAGTTTGATGAGGGATGTAAGCAAGCATTTGACAAATTGAAAGAACTTTTGATTTCGACACTAATCATTCAACCACCTAACTAGAGTCAACCATTTGAGAATATATGTGATGTGAGCAATTTTACTATGGGTGGTATCCTTGGCAAAAAAATGAGGTAAGATGGTTCGTGCCATATACTACGCTTCCCACACACTCAATCCAACACAATGCAACTACTCCACCAAAAAAAAGGAGCTTTAGCTATTATGTTTGCTTTAGATAAATTTAGACCTTACTTACTTGGTTTAGAAGTGATTGTATATTTTGATCATGCAGCGTTAAAGTATCTTTTATCAAATAAGGAAGCAAAACCAAGGCTCATTAGATGGATTCGCTTGCTCCAAGAGATCAATTTGGAGATCAAAGATAAGAAAGGTGTGGAGAATTCAATTGTGGACCACTTGAGTCGAGTTATGAGGGAAGAGGATTTAGTACCATTGCAAGAGTTGTTTCTAGATGAGCAATTGCTAACACTTCAAGGTAAAGTTCCATGGTATGCTGATATTACGAACTATCTAGTAAACTATGAGATACTAATTAATAATTTGAGTAAAGCTAAATGGATCAGAAAAAAGAGTGAATCAAAATATTACATTTGGAATGATCGTTAATTGTAGAAGTTTTGTTCTGACTTGGTGATTAGGAGATATGTGCCTGAAAATGAATATGAATCAATTTTGAAAATTTTTCATTCTTATGCTTGTGGTGATCATTTTGGGCCTAATAGAATTACTAGGAAAAATACTTGAATGTGGTTTTATTGGCCAAATATATTTCAAAATTCCTATATATTTTGTAAAGCATGTGAATAATGCCAGGAATAGGGCAATTTATCCTATAGAGATCAAATGTCTTTATCTCCAATTCTTGTATGTGAAATTTTTGATGTATGAGGCATTGATTTTATAGGACCATTTCCTTCTTCTTTGGATTTTGTTTACATTTTTTGACCATGGATTATGCTTGTAAATGGGTGGAAGCTCAAGCCACTAGGATTGATGATTCTAAAGTTGTTCCATGATTCGTCAAGTTTAACATTTTTGCTAGGTTTAGAACACCGCCAACATTGATTAATAGAGGTACTCATTTTTGCAACTGATTGGTCAGAAATCTTTTAAAGAAGTACCATGTCACTCATAAGGTGTCAACGACCTACCATCCATAAACAAACAAGGCAAGCAGAGGTGTCAAAAAGAGAAATCAAGTTCAAACTTAAGAAAATGGTAAGCCCAAATCGTAATGGTTGGATTCAACAACTTGATGATGCTCTTTGGGCATATAGGACCACATATGACATTGATTGGCATGTCTCCATACTGGTTCATTTATAGAAAGTCGTGTAATCTTCCAATGGAAATTGAGCACAAAGCCTTTTAGGCCATTAAGCAATGTAATATAAAGATGAACGCGGTGGGTGAACAGAGGAAACTGCAACTGCAAGAATTAGAAGAGCTTAGGCTTGACTCTTATAGGAATCCAGAAATTTACAAGGAAAAGATGAAACAATTTCACGATAAGATGATTGTTAGTTAGAATTTTATGGTTGGAAAACAAGTTCTTCTCTTCTATTCATGGCTTAAGCTTCTCCCAGATAAATTGCTTTCCCATTGGATTGGGCCTTTTGTTATTACTAATGTGTTTTCATATGGTGCGGTTGAAATTGAAAGCTTACAAACAAACAAGAAATTCAAATTCAAAGTTAATGATCATTGCCTAATACCCTTCTATGAAGGATTCCAAGTAGAGGATGTGGAAGTGATAGGGTTAGAAAACCCTCTTTATCAAGACTGAGCAATGTGGATTCGAGCCAATGGCGATAAATAAAGGCACAACTTGGGAGGGAATCTAATGGAAGTTGATTTCTGTCTATTTACATTTTCGCATTTGCTATTTTCCTTAAATGCTGCATTTTTTTCATTTAATGTTACTTTAGGGACAATGTAAGTTTTAAGTGTGGGGGATAGGGATCTTAGTTTTTATTCATGTTTTTAAGCTTAATTGTTGCTTATATGGCTTTGTAGGTGGTTTTCAAAATCAAACAAACAAACAAATGTTTTCTATTTTTCTATTGCTCTTAGGATTATATAGTCATAATTAGAGCATGAATTGACTAGAAAAATTCGTGGCAACTTTAACATGTACTTTTGCTCCTATGATTGGTCAATATGCAAATTATTTAAAAGGGTAGCAACTAAGGGTAAACAAAGCCAGTGAGATTTTGAGTCTTATTAGATAGACACATTCATATCAATCTAATTATCTTTTATTTATGTGTGGCCTTCATGACTTGTACATCTTAACTTTGCTTTGATTTTCTATTCAAGGCCACTTTTTTTTATCACATGCATTAACATGAAGATGATTAGGCATTCTTTGTTTTTATAAGCTACATTAGCCAAATAGCCCCACTGATATGAATTCTCCTCTATTAAGACCCTTTGAGATTTATTGTCCTATCTATTTGTACTAACCATATTAGATGTTTTTAAACTTAACCAAATGTCCTACCCAAGCCCTAAAGTTAGTGGAGCATTTGTTTATTGTTGATGATTGTGGATGTACAAAAGTATAAGTATGGGGGTGCGCATATATATGGGTTGGTCATATTTGTCCGAGTTTCATTTTATATGTTAATATAGCTTTTTTCATGGCTAAAAAAAGAAGAGAAAAATGTTTACATAAAAGTATCTAGGAGGAAGTGCATAAGTTTGGAAAAGATGTTTATGATTAGTGTCTCTCCCTTGATTTGTATTGAATGGGTAATTTAAATATGATGCATATGAGGTAGATGTGGCTTTGAAGGATAGTTTCGTGTAGTTTCAATATATTGTCGTCAATTGTATGAGTGATTCCTTCTGTTTGGTTATGTTTCATGTGGTTTGTGTGTGAGAGTTAAATTTAAGCTATAATATCATAACTGATGGTACCCAGTTTTGAATGAATGTTAGGTTGTGCGCTTGATATCTCATTACTTCACTAGTATGATGGCTTTTATGCTACATTACTCAAAATACATCTCACCTTACCTTTTCCCATATTACAACCTTAGAAAAATCTTTTGATTTATGATTATGCATTTGACTTTTAGTGGTGCAGAAATGAAATGATATGCAAATTTGTGGAATGTTATGATCATAAATGGTGTTTGAGTGTACCCATGGAAATATCTTGTTTAAACATATTTTGTCGAAGTCTACCTCCAGATTGCTTAGTTTTAGGGGTGATGAATGTTGATTAATTATGAGTAGAAGTGTTGAATATTGAATTCTTACTATGGCTTTTGAAAGTTATTCATCTTTGCTTATGACTATCTGTTCTTGGGAAATATGAAAAATGAGTAAGTATTTTGGTTTATGACTTTGATTTTGATGATTTGCCCAAGGACGGTCAAAAACTAAATGTAGGGGAACTTGATATGTGCTTAATTGTTGATACATTTAATCCATTACACTTTTTGATTAATGCCTTAAAATATTTAAGACGCTAACTTTCGTTCATTGTTGATTTTAGGTACAATTTGGAAGCATGACAACTAAAGTAAGCCAAAAACATACTAGTTGAGCCATCTTCTTGATATTCATACTCTATTGTCTTCATGGAGAAAGAAGAAGAAGAAGATTACAAGAAAAGGAGACAAGATAGAGCATAAAAATGGAGAATGAGGCATTGCGGCTCACAGCTAAGCAATTAAAATGTTACAATCATGAGCATTGTCTTACAATTGTAATATGAATTACATACACATGAGACACAAGCAATTAAATGAATTGCATGCATGTGAGACATAAACATTTAAATGAATTGAATGCATGTGTAACATTTTAATTCAAATGTTACAGTTGTAACATAATTAAAATTTTACAGCTATGAGCATTATCTCATGGCTGTAACATGGATTACAAGCATGTGAGACACCTCATGCTACCAAGAGAAGGCCACCTGTCCCATTTCCTTTAACCTAGCTTTTATTATAAAGAGAAGGAGATGTGTGATGATTGAGGGAGAGTTTTTGGATAGAAATTGAACAACCCTCATTCTTCTTCATTTTTAGTCAATTCTTAACAATAATAGGAAGATTATTGGCTGATTCTTGGAGGATGAAGAAGAAGATGGAGGGCTAACCTTCCCCATGCTGGTTAGGAGGTGCAATTAATGCTGGGGTGCACATTAAGCACATTGTCATTGTGTATCAAGTTATTTCCCTCTTTTTCAAATTGTTTATGTTATCTTATGTTTAATGATTGGGTATTGTGTAAGAATAAGTTTGATGCTCTATTGAATTGTTTTTCATGAAAACCCATTCCCAGAACTTGAATATGATACGTAATAGTCTTGTTTAAAGTTGTAAGTGGAAACTGATGATATTAAATCATTAGGAATAACATAGCATGAGTTAAATAATCTAAGCTTGTGTGATTATTGCTTAGATTGGTCTATTTTCTCATTCATAAGATGACTAACCGATTAAACTTAGAGGGCTATTTCTAGGTTATTCGATAGTTAAGGTTAATTAACGAGCTCATCTTAATTAATTATGACTTAAGGAAAAATCAGGATTAACAGAGCTTATTAATAATTCACGATCAATAATCTAAAGAGATGTGTGAAAACGATAATACAATGTTGTATGTGAAATTCTGCGTAGGTTGAGATTAAACCAAAGAATTTGGAGGTCAGATGACAAAGTTATGGCCAAAACTCCGGAATGCGATCACACCAATGTGATGTTGTTCTTCCTTCAATCCACAGCCTTTGTCGCGCTCGCATCATTGTTCCTTGTGATTGCACCAGATACATATTTAGGCATAACTTTCACTAGAAAGGTTAGATTAAGGTCATTCTTAGACCGTTTCAAAGAAGAATTCTAGACCTACAATTCTATAAAGACCTTAAAGAAAGTTTTGCCTCTAAAAGGGTCAAATTTTCAAAGTAATATAGTTGTCGCATATGTACATCCTATGCAGCATCACTAACTTATAATGATCATATCTCTCAGCTCCGATATCCATAAATTTCATACTTTATACCATTGAAAATCTAAAAAGATAAACTACAACTTCCAAGAAGACAGCTTTGTCTAATTCAACCTTGATCAATACAGTTCTTCTTCCTATGAAATAAGAACACACATTTTACCCTTATGAAAGCTTGAAAAAAATACAATATATTAACTTTGAGAATCACGAGCAAAACATAATCATATTTCATTATCATCATAAAAAAAGAACTTCTTCATCACTTGATCTTATTTCTAAAACAAAATAGTGTTTGGAATGTAGCTTTAGTTACATATCAACACTACAAGGTTAGCTTA
Organism: Erythroxylum areolatum; assembly: GCA_024520975.1. Classification (NCBI taxonomy): domain Eukaryota; kingdom Viridiplantae; phylum Streptophyta; class Magnoliopsida; order Malpighiales; family Erythroxylaceae; genus Erythroxylum; species Erythroxylum areolatum. The sequence goes on along the minus strand of JANIJH010000005.1, from coordinate 14,936,663 downwards.
ATACAAAATGCCAAAATACATTAGATGCTCATGTTCGATATGCCATTAAAGCTACTCAAAAGTTATCAAACTAACTTAATCACTAAATGTAGCTATCTTAGAATTTCCAAATGCCTTGCAAGGATCAACGATCTTCTCCTTCTATACCAGAGGAGAAAATAGTAGGTTGAGCTATAAATCTCAGTGGCTAATATGTTTATAGCCATTGGCAACAAGCCATACAGTCAAACATATATATATATATATACATATTTTTATCCATATACATCTGTATCCCATTTTGGCTAGCAAATCCATCATTTACAATTCTAGTTCCCAACTCATAGTTCAAAATGTCATCACATAGAACATATCATAATCATCAAAGCATGACACTCAATCTTGCATCATAATTTGACAAATCAAAATGCAAATGCACAAACAAATAGCTCGAGAGTTATGTGGAACGAAATGGAGAAACTGAAGTTTTCACCATGAGCAAAATGAGTTCATTTTTCAGATCTCATATGCCACAATATAAATCCAATCAATTAAGCATATACACACACATATAAGTAAATTGTCCATTTATACAATAACCATAAACACATTACCCACCTAATTAGCTTGCAAAATCCAAGTTCAATTGTGCCTTTCCTCTTGCCCTTGGATAAGGTTTTTCTTAGTTTTCCAAAACAAACCAAATTCTCATTCAAAACAATATTCCATAAAATTCATGAAGCTTTAACAATCATAAAAATGATAAAATCAAGCTTAAACTAACCTACCCATAGCTTGTCTTGGTTAAAAGGACCAAAACCTAGTTTAGAAACCCTATAAATCAAATGGGTCTCTTGAATCATCTTCTTTTTCCCTTCATTCCCAACACAAAACCCATTCTCTTCCTAACTCCTTTTATTTTTCTAACAAAGAAAGAAGAAAAATGAAGCTTACCTTGAACAAATCTTCTTCCCACGATTTTCTTCTTCTTCCTTCCCTAGCTTTCACGATTTTCTTCTTTTCTTTCTTTCTTCTCTCACATTTTTCTTCTCTTCTTTCTCTTCTTCCACGATGTTCTTCTCTTCTTCTTTTAATTCAAGACAACATTTTTATTGTCTTTCCAATTTTACCCCTCATCAATTGATGAAATGCCCATTTGTCCCTTCTTTTGTCTTTATCTATTAACTCCTTTAATCTTTTTAAACACCATACCATACTTTAATTTAATCCTAATATTTCCAATCTAATTTTTAATTTCAACTTACGCTCACTAATTAATGGACTCAATTCTAAGAAAGTAAATAAATAAACAAATAATTAATTAAACAAGTAATAAATAATTTTTAAAAAATCGGTGTCCAAATTCGACCTCGAAATTCTTACCTGAGTGATCAAACAAATGGAGGTAATGTTGTCTTATGTTTTCCTCAGTCTCCCAACTAACTTCACTCGAATAATTTCTTCCAAACTACTATACTTAGCAAAATCGCTCAATTTAGTTGCTTATTTAAATACCCTACTATTTTAATTGGTTTCACAACATCTCTCAGGTTTGTTGCAATTTCACTACCCTTTTTTTTTTCCAAACCTAAGTTCCTTTAACAATAACAACATCACTTATAATTCATGAACCTAATAATATATGTCAGCTACGTTACATGAAACAAAATTCATTCACTCTTTATAGCATATTCAACTTCTTACGCCTGAACCCTATTCCTAACTGGCTCCAATTATCACTTTTGTTTTGTTTAATAATCATTCATTCCTCGAAATGGAACATTTAATTCATGCGATATGATTCAATAGAACATCTCTATCAACAAAAGGTTTATTACCTCAATCATCTACCCTATTTCCGTAATCTTTATCAATCAACTATATTCATCATTGTCGTTTCATCCATTCTTAATACCTTAATAAGATCAATTTCAATTGCTCATGATATTTCAATAATTTCAATTTCTGTCACACTTTACATAATCAAATTATTTTTTATAATGAAACTCAATGAAATAAGAGGCATATTTGTTTACTCTTATATGTTGGTATGTACCATCAAGATCATTACATCTTATATACAAAATTAATTTTGGCAGGTCACCAATTTATATCTCATGCTAATGATATGTCAATCACAATTGATTCTAAACAACCTCTAAATATTCTACGGCTATAAAAAAATTAATGCTCCATAGTAGTTACCCTTTCAACATATTCACCTATACCATACTTCCATCGCGTTACTCTATTTATCTCATAATTTTAACTATAGGAATCATAGATTACCTCCTATACCATATCCATATATAGATCTTATATGTACTCAATCACATTATTCACCAATCTAACCACATTATCGGATATGTACTCATATTAACTGGTCAACATAACCTTGAGAACTTCTACATATATCACTATCAGTTGTTTCTTTTTCCATACATACATGCTTAATCAATTTAGAATTATAGACATATAGCCATCTTGAAATTCTGATCTCAAATTCACTAACACGTTCTTATACCAGATCATAACTCTTATAATATTAATTAAACAATCATTTTAAATTTCAAGTTGAATCTTTCAATTCCACTTTGCTAGTACACCTTAAATCTTGTTATTTCCACCTATGTCTCTATTTCTTTCTCAGTCAATTCATGAAAATATTTTCACATCCATATTAATTCAAGTATATATCCACAACAAAATTTCGTTACCATATTCGCTGACATAACCACAAATACTGAATCTATGTCTAACATATCGGACTACATAATATTTCTTATTTCTAAACATCCACAAACTTTCCTTATCTTACACTCTGACAAAACATCATTCTTCTCATTGTTTCTAATAGTCCAAACTCTTAATGAAAGTTCATACATGTGACTCATACGATTGCAATTACTGGGATTCTACACTCATCGGTACCCTTCTGTAATGGTGAGGAATCAGGTGTAGCAGATCCTTACAATACTCCTTGTGTCCTTCTACGAGGTGACATTATACTCCCTCAATTTAAACATAAACGATTAACTTATGTTTCATTTTAATCTTATTTCCTACATGTATGCATGATATGCATGTCACTTAATGTAATAAATCAATTCAGTAATGCAAACAATTAACCACACATAATAATAATTTATACTACTACATATTTTAAGTCGAGGAATCCTAAAAATCCTAAGCTCTGATACTATAAGATGTTGGACCCCATTTCTGGAGTCCAATTATCACTCTGATACCATAAGTGTTAGACACCCCGCCCTCGCAAGACTTGTGCTTGACTTCCTAAGTGACATCTGGACACGCATCCCACAAGGGGGAGCCCACACCAATTAGACATCAAAATTTCAAAATGATTTCCTCAAAATAATTGTAGCTCTAAATCTCAGACAATAGAAATTCAAAAAGGCTTCTTTATAACAATTGTAGCTCTAAATCTCTAGTTTATTTTGAAATAAGAATCATCTCATTTGGAGCCCTATAGCTTAAATATGATCAAAAAGTCAAAGTATGTTCATAACCAATTCATGCTCTTCCAACTCATTCCCTCACTTTCTTTCCATCAATCTTTTTCAAATCAACTCCAAAGGCTACAAATTTTTATAGAGAGGTAGAGGAATGTGTTAGGAATCCAATGCTTCAAGAATCAAGTCATTTGGAGGTTGGATAACAAAGTTATGGCCAAAACTCCCAAGTACAATCGCACCAGACACTCTCGCGATCGCACCAATATGATGTTGTTCTTCCTTCAATCCACAACTTCTGTCGCGCTCGCACCATTATTCCTCACGATCTTACTAGATATATATTTAGGTATAACTTTCAGTAGAGAGGTCGAATTAAGGTTATTCTTGTACCGTTTCGAAGAAGACTTCTAGACCTACAGCTTTTATAAAGACCCTGAAGAAAGTTTTTGCCTCTAAAAGGGTCAAAATTTCAAAGTAATACAATTGTCCTGTATGTATATCCTATGCAGCATCACTTATAATGATCATATCTCTCAGCTCTGATATCCATAAATTTCATACTTTATATCATTGGAAAGTTAGAAAGATAAAATACAACTTCTAAGAAGACAGCTTTGTCTAATTCAACCTAGATCAATACAGTTCTTCCCCTAAAGTCAGAACAAAAAAATGCAATATACCAACTTTAGGAATCACGAGCAAAACATAATCATATCTCATTATCATCATGACAAAAGAACTTCTTCAACACTCAATCTCATTTCTAAAACAAAATAGTGTTTGGAACGTAGCTTTAGTTACATATCAACACTACATCATTATCTTAATACAAAATGCCAAAATACATTGGATGCTCATGTTCGATATGTTGCTAAAGCTACTCAAAAGTTATCAAACTAACTTAATCACTAAATGTAGCTATCTCGGAGTTTCCAAATGCCTTGCAAGGATCAAATATCTTCTCATTCTGTACCTAAGGAGAAATAGTAGGTTGAGCTACAAAGCTCAATAGCTAATATGTTTATAGCCATTAACAACATGCCACACAGTCAAACATATATATATATATATATATATATATATGCTCCAAAATCCTACACGGTACATAGTACACCACCGTACTACCCTAGATGGTATCAAAGCCTTGAAGATAAATAAGCTCAGAAGATAAATAAGCTACTTATGTTTGATTGTTTTATTTCTTATGCTAAGTTTTATGTTACTTCTTTTTTATTTTGTTTGATATGAATAAAGAGTTTCGTTTATTAAAAGAGCAAGATAATTCATTAAAAATAGATAAAGAAATAATTGAGATCCAGAAAACCATTATGTATTATGGAAATAGGATACTAGAATATTGTGAACAGATAACTCTTGATTTAGAATCCATAATAAACCTTAAAATAAATGAAAAAGATAAAGAAAAACAGATAACAATCATGGATCAACTAGAAACTAATAAAA
>JANIJH010000005.1:14908944-14929261 GCA_024520975.1 Erythroxylum areolatum | reverse complement strand
CCCTCGCGGGGTACGGACTCGGATATCACCATCGATGTCAGGTTCGGGTCTTGTGAGAGTGGGGTGTTACATTTGGAGACTCCAAAAGTACTTTTTTCACCACAAAAGCTATTTTCAGGAAAAAAAAATAGGAGTTTGGCTGCAAACTTCAAAAGCACTTTTTAAGTAGAAATAGCTTTTGAAAAAGCTAAAATACAGCTTTTTCGGAAAGCTGTTTTTTATGTTACTTTTCGTCACTTGCGTAAATAAAACTTGAAATAGCGTCTGTTCTGCTCTTGACAAAACTTGTCGCCGACTCTGTTTTGTTTCTTCTGCTCATCTATCCCTCTCATCTTCTCAGGTTAGTTCTTCTTTGTATTTTTATTTGTCTCCTAAAATTTTATTTTTCTCCATTGAAGGCAGACGTCGAACGTCTGTGTTAAAAAACAACGAACAATGCAGACCTTCGTCTGCGTGTTTCTGAACACAGACGTCTTAATTTGTTCCCACTAGCTGTGTGCTTCTTTCAAATTCAAGGCCACTACTGCCTCAAGCTCCGTCATTGCATCGGCTACCTAGCCGGATATTGTTGTGTTTTCAAGAAAACCAAATTAGATTTGGATCGAATCAAAACCCAAAAGATATTGGATAAAAAAGAAACACTACAGTAGAAGAAAGAGCAAGTTGAATCTGATTTTGTTTTTACATTTAATTACATTATTAGATAATAATTCTTTTAAAAAGGGAAATAGATATAAATGGGTTTTTAGTGTTTAGATAGATATAACAATTTTTTTATAGATAATAATATTTATTTTTTATATTAATTTTATTTTCTATAAAAAAAATGAGACATCTCTTTAAATTATTTCTTATAAGATGATTATCAAAAAATTTCTACAATATGCTACTTGGTATATTGTTTAATATACTTTAAAAATTATTTAGCATAAATAATTTTATTATAAAATAAAATATAGTTAAAATTAATAAAAGTGCTTTTTATTTTTATGTTGCCAAACAGTCTACTGAATGAAGCTCTTTTAAAAAAGCTATTATTTTAATTGACAGCCAAACAGTCAACTGGCTTTTAAAAAAACTCTTCTTAGAAAAGCTCTACTGACAAAAGCTCTATTGATAAAAGCTCTACTGATAAAAGCTCAACCAAACGGGCCCTTAATCACTTTACTTTAAGCTCGTTTTCACATTCGAAGCTTTAAGCTCTTTTTCGGTGGCTACTCCATTCACAACTGCCTTTTATCTTTCATGCATTCATGTAATGAAATGCATCACATTCTCATAATTTCAGTCTATCACGTGCTTTTGGATTCACATTCAAATTTATATTCATCTTTGGACCTTGGTCCGGCATTCAACAACTATGTTGAGAAAACACTTATTTCTTTCATATTCACATACAAGGAGCACTTCAATGTTCTCACATATAACCAACTCCTCGAATATTCAATGTTCAGAATCAACACATTCACATCAATCATATTCACATTGCATAATAATCATATGAAAAATCATTCAAAGCAGAAATTGAAATCAGATCAAACAATAAAATGAGACCATTTGGCTCGACTCAAAGTACGCTCTAAATTAGCATTCGCTTTCATAATTTGGAAACGTCTGAATGTAGATGTTTATCCTACATATCAAAATTATTCAATACACACAATGCTCACATATTAAAAATTACACAAATTATAAGTATTCCTTTATGCACAAATGTGTATATGGAATAAGTACAATGCATGCTCAATGGCTATCTCGGGTATATATTATCAAATTGCACATCTTATGCACATTCTCATTTTTAGCATTATTTGCTTTCATAATAATTCTCATTCACTTTTACCAGATACTCATTACTCATCTCCTTTGAATCATAGCTACAATCATATGAACATCTTCATTTCATTATACTCATGCCTTTGGTACTTTAATATCAACAATTCACTCATTAATGTTATTCTAACATTATAGGATCAAACATTATCCAAACTCTCATTTCTTCTTATGACATCTCCAAAATTCCAAACCTTTGGGTCTATTTTCCATGAATATTCTGACAAGGGAAATGAAGTAATTTGGTAACACTTTCTTCTAAAAAATGTTCCCCATTGTCTTAAGTTTCTAATGACATCAAGATCATTCAATTTAGTTCAGTACTCCAAAAGTTATACTCCAAATAATTTGGACTATTCTTAAACTGAAACAGTATTTTATGCTCAAATTCAGTCAGTTTCTAGAATTCTAGAGATAGAATTAAAATTTGATTTCTTTAGAAAAATTGTAGTCCTATGTTTCTAGTTTAATCTGAATTAAGAATCATTCCATTTGGATAACTACATATCAATATATCACCAAAATAGCATGTTTAATGAAAATACTCTATTCATCAATTTTCCAGAATTGTTCATCATTTTCGTCCCAAATTTATCACTCAATCTCTCCCAATGATTTTAGAAGATCATTTTTTTGTACATTCCCCCTTTTGGACTTCCATTTAACTCTAATCATCCACAAACAAATCCAAGATCCCATATTAAAACTCAAACATTAAAACAGAAAAATTCAAAGAGAATAAAGCTGTGTAAGAAAGTTGGCCGCAGCGGAGCCAGGAGTTAGCCACGGTGAAAGTGTCCTGAGAAGAATCCTTGTAAAATCCTCCTGCAAATTGGCTACGACAAAACAAGGAGTCAGCCACCGCGAACTTTCACAGAATGAAGTAAACATGACTCTTCTTCCAATTTTTCAGATTTTACACCTAACATAACTTGTACAAATATCACTTTTTCTACTTCATTTTCTCTTCATTCTCAACTCTATTTTAACTTAATATCATTCACAAACCAATTCATAATCTATACTAGATCATTAACTCAAAATAGAACAAGTGCATATACTATTTTTTGTCGATTTTCTGCACTCATCCTAGCACCATTATGATGATCACTCTACCTCAAAAAAATATTTATAACATTAAATGAATTATTACTCATTATACTTATCCAAAAACAAGACAATTACTTAAACTTTTCATCACTCACGTTCATCATACACAAAACACCATTTTATGTCATTTAACCTCTAACTATCATCATAAATTCTTCATTTAACATTATCCATGAAGATTAACAAGCTACTTACTTGATTTAGCTAAAAATCTTCAAAAATAACACTTAGCCCTAGCTCCCAAGCTTCACGCAATCTTCATCTTGAAGGTGGATAGGCCAGGTTTTTCTTATGGCAATTGGAAGAAACAACAAAATGGAAGTAGCAATTGATAGATGGAAGCAAGGTGTAATGTTAATGAGGTGAGAGTGAGTGAAGAAACGAAAATGGAGAAGAAGAAGAAAAGAAAGTCACGAAGAAGATGAAGAAAGCAAGAATAAAAACACTTAACTTGGTTTTTCAAAGTTAAGAAAATCGTGACTTTAGACTTGGACACTTGTCCAATTTCTAAGACCTTAGCTAGTTTCCCAACTAACTAGTTCTTATTGATCTAGTCTCATAACTCCATCTTTTCATTTCAATTTTTTCTAAAATTTTCAATATCATCTTATTTCACAAATTCTAAAGTCATCTCCAATTTTTCAAAGTCATTTTCTCAATAATTTCTAAAGTCACTTTTAAAAAAAATTCTCCAATATCATTTGTTTCTTATTTCTATTCTCATCCATCAATTTACTTGCCAAGTAACAATTTTGCTAGTACAATAATAATCAACAATTTCGAAAATTTTTCCTAAAATTTTTCAGAAATTCTAAATCAACAATTTATACACTCCACTTCGGTTTTAGATATAAATAAACTACAATTATCAATAAAAATCACCTTTCACATATATAAATCAATTATACCCAGAAATTATCAATGAATGTATGTAAAATTATTTTTATGTGTAAAAATTCAATATTCACGTGTATGTGCATATCATATAATGCATAAGCATGAAATGCATTTTCTAATCTCTCAATAATCTCTCATATATATATTGTTCTAGCCTCAACGTGAATAATGGGATGTTACATTAATAGTAGGTTGTTAGTCTATGTTAACTCCGTAAGGTACGTTGTAGGAGTAATTGCTCCTTTTGTAATAACATCACTAAGTCATAGGCTACAAGTGCTTGATCTGTCACACGAGCCCAACTACAACAATTTTCCTTTATGAGTTTGGCGGAGATTATTGGGATTGTGTTTTAAGTGTTTGAGTTAGACGACATATTAAGCAGTTATTTCTAGGAATGATAATTAGTTAGAGAGCGGCCCTGATACCATAACAAAGCTCATATTATTTTGATATCATGTTTTATTCCGTCTTGATGAGTTGATTTTCACTATAAATTCAGAATGTAGTTACAAGTACATCAAAAATTATGAGATAATTCTACATCCATAAAATATGACTTCTTAGATACATGAAGCTATGAGATAGAAATACAGTTTGTAGACTAAGGATAAGAGCTTATCTCTTCTGATTAAAAACGTTAGGAAATATATTCCTATATTTGAAATTTCTTATCTCTAAAATTCTTGAAAATGGTTTTGTAATTTTTAATTTTTTAGAAAAACTCACCTTAAACTTTTGTTAAAAAATAATGGTGAAACATATGTGACATAAACATAAACATTACATGTTGATTAATCAAATGCTATTAATATGGTTACTCATCTATACTCTTGAATTCGATCTAAACCAAAAATTTAAGAAAATTACACTAAATTATTAATTTAAGTAGAAATTAATTGGTTTCAAACTAAAACTTCTAATCTTTAAAATTTTCGAAATTTTATTAATTTTTAATTTTAAGAAAAACTCATCTCAAGCTTTTGTTAAAAAATAATGGGGAAACATAAGTGATATAAACATCACATGTCAATTAATCATATGCTACTAATATGATAACCTAATTCAATTCTTAAATTCGATTTAAATCAATTAAATTAGGTTGAAACCAATACTTTAAAATAATTATAATAAATTATTAATTTAAGTCAAGTTTAATTAATTCAATCCGAATTTAAAAGTGAGTCAGGTAGTTTTATTAACATCATTTAATTGGTTTATGAGTAATATTTACGTCACTTCTATTTTCTTATTATTTTAATAAAAAATAAACTAAAAGATTTTTGAAAAAATAAAAATTTTAAAAATATGATATTTTTAATTTATTTAAATTAGAAAAGAATACCACATCTGCTTTATCCTAAATTTTAGTTATACTAAAATAAAAGTGTAATAAGAATTTATAATATATGTTAATAATCAAAGACGGAGCTACATGGGGCCCAGTGGTGCACTGGCTCCCCAAGGTTATTAAAAATATAAAAAAAAATATTTTTAATATATATATATATATATAACGGAATTATTTAATGGTCAGTGGTATACTAGGCCTCTCAAATTTTAAAAAAAATTAATATTCAGGCCCTCCTATATTAAATTTCTGGCTCCGTCAATGTTAATAATAATAGTAGATATTATTGAACTTATGATTGATTACATTTAGATTTCGATGTTAGTCTTCCATCTCGTGGTTTATGAAAAAAAAAATTAAGTACCTTATCCACATTAGAGGTATTGAAGATAAATTTTCATAAAAACCATCTAATTATTTTCAAGAGTTAAGGTTAGGTTCATTATAAGGGAGAGGCTCCGATAATTATCTACATCCAAATTATTGTTTAATTTTAATTTATTAATTTATATGAAATATATGTTTGATAAATTTTGCTGCAGTCAAAAAATTAATGTGTGTGAAGAATAGAGAAAATGTTTACAATTGAACATTACCTCATCACATGTATTAAAGTTTTCAATTACATGTAACTTAAAATCTACTCTCAGTGAGTATAGTCTTTATTAATGTATACATATATAAATATATATAATATTAGAGCATTAAAATCATGTTATCGGTATAATTCAATCTCAAGTCGAACTTGGTTGTTAAGGACAAAGTAAGTGCATGCTTTGCACCATCTGAACTCGACCCGAGTTCTGCAGTTGGATTCGGGTAAGGTCTGCGACGAGACCGAAGGAGGGAAGACTTTTCTCCTTTTGTTTCCAAACCTGAGCTTTGGACGTAAAACCTCAGCTTCGGACCACCATAAAATCTAGCGTTCAAGCTCCTCGTTGTTCCTATATAAGACGCGTCTCAGCAATTTTTGAGAACAAAACTCTATAATAAAAGGGCAAAATTGAAATTGAAAAGGCAACAGAATCTCTTGTAAATCTAGTTGATTTGATCAGTGTTGTGCAAATTCGGTCCGTCTTATTTATCGTAATATAGGGGTTGGGGTTCTTTTGTCAATTTTAGAGAAAATGGATGAGTAATTACGATCGTTGTTCTTAGTGATACACTACCCGACAGTGAACTCAAGATTCCAAATTTAGAAGCGCTGATCCAGTCTAAAGTTTGATACTTTAGAGGTTAGTTTGCATTTTTTGTCTTGTTAATGTACTTTGGAATTTGATTATTTGCTTTTGTCTAAGGAGTTCTATGTCATTGTTCTGTTGTCTCCTTGCTTCAGATGTTTCTTCCTGTGTCTGTCTGTTGAATTTAGTATAACTGGAATGTGGGTTTGATGGGTTAATTTTGTTCTCTTTTGTATTTATTTAATTACCTTGATTAAAGGTCTTTGCTTTGTGTTTTCAGTTGGGTCGGGGTCAGTTCGATTTTTTGAACTGTAACCATGGCGACGAGTAATTGGGAAGCTGATAAAATGTATGTATAATTTCCCTTGAAAGTTATTGGTGACTACTTGTTATTAGTTGATCTATGTGTTTATTGATTTCCCACCATAGGGGTTTTTGTAACTTTTGCTGGTAATGATCCATATCGTAGGCTTGATGTTTATATATATGACTATTTGGTGAAGAAGAAGCTCCATGCCACCGCAAAGTCATTCATGACTGAAGGAAAAGTTTCCCCGGACCCTGTAGGTAATGATGATAATTGTGACTATTTATATTTTTCTAAATTTAGAGTAATGGAATGTGCAAGTTTTGGGTGACAATGGTTTGCTTTGAATGATATGTTGCAAATGAATGTTTATAGCTTGGTTTCAATTGGCTACCACTTCAAAACTGTGCCAAAAGGGTTCGTTTTTTCCATTAACTTCTGGCTTTATATGCAGCAATTGATGCCCCAGGAGGGTTTCTTTTCGAATGGTGGTCTGTCTTCTGGGACATTTTTATTGCACGGACAAATGAGAAACATTCAGAGCCTGCTGCAGCATATATGGAGGTGACTTCATAGATTTCTAATTAGAACTGTAGTAGTGCTATCTGATTGTGCACAATGTTGATGCGTTCTTTATGTACAGGCACAACAAGTAAAAGCAAAAGAACAACAACAGCTGCAAATGCAGCAGTTGCAACTAATGCGTCAAGCTCAGTTACAACGGGGAGTTGCAAACACTCCACCTCTTGGTGGGCCTGTAAACTCTTTAAGTTCTGATGGAATGTTGGGGCAATCAAATGCTAGTGCAATGGCAGCAAAAATATATGAGGAACGTATGAAACATCCTAATCCAGTGGATTCTGATACATCTCAACCTCTTCTTGATGCAAGGATGGCCATCCTAAAATCACCTACAAACCATCCTGGGTAATTTCAGCTGTAATGTTTAGTAGAACATCTACATAATTCTTGCATGTTGACTTTTTTGTACTATCACAGCCAGTTGGTCCAAGGAAATCCTGGAAGTGTGACTGCTGCATTGCAGCAGATGCAGGTACAAACTGAGCAGCACAACATAACACTTCAACACATTTTACTTCAAGTGCTTCAACATCTTGGATGCTCTTTAGTTGCCTTCTTAGTTGGAGTGATTTATTGATTTGTTTCTCAACTTTCAGGATGTGAAAGGTGATGTTAGCTCCGGTGCTCGAAGATCCTTACCTATGGCTCCTTCAACTTATGGACCTGGGATGATACAGTCCAGACCTGGAATAGGAAATGCAGGTAGGTTTACCTCGTTGTGAATGGTAAATAGGATTTTAAGATGCAGATACTTATGTGCACCTTTATCTTGTTAGATAATTATTGATATTGTGTATCAAAGTTCTGGACAGCAGACTTTTTAGAGAAAGTTACTAAATGAGATGAAAAAGGATGAGAATCTCTTCTTTCCTTACCATCCAATGCAATGCCTACTCACCAATTAACATGTCACTCCAATTCATTGCACTGGATTCTTTTGTCAAAAGTGGGTGAAAGAGAGAGGATTTACCCTTGACTTGTTGCATTTCAGCAATTTGGAGATGGAAATGATGTTGGGTACTGCCTTTGTGTGTGTGTATGTGTGTGTGTGTGTGTGAGAGAGAGAGAGAGAGAGAGGGAGCTTGACGATTTTTGGGATGAAAAAGGAGGTCAATCTCTGAATGTTCTACTTGAGCTGCATATCTTGCAAATTCCAAAATTTATCATCTTATGTTCTTCCTTCTAAGAATGGGTTGCGTTTCCATATTTTTTCACTGGCTGAGGCTTAGGAGAGTAGAGAAGGTCAAGCTAGATTTTAAGAACTATATTCCCGAGAAAGAACATTCAGTGCATGTGTTGTTATTATTTCTACATAATACAAAAAATCAGGTGAGCATCTACCTCAGCTGCATTGGCATGATTTTACTAATTGAGCATTTATAGCTTCTAGATAATGGAAAAAATAGCTGCCAAAATTATTCTTGTTGGTTGGCCTGCGCTACAAAAGTAAAACCTTTTGGAGTAGTTTGTTTCCTGGGTTTTTCCAACTCAAAGATTTTCTTATTCATTTATGTTCCTTTATCATTCAGGATTGAACCCTGGGGTCAGTGACCTTCCTTTAAAGGGGTGGCCATTAACTGTAAGTTCATTGTGGAGCAATTTTTGCAAAGGGAACCATTTAAAATATCAAATTAGTTATTACAACAAACTGTGTTCTCTACAATGCAGGGACTTGAGCAGATTCGACCAAGTTTGGGTGGACAAGTTCAAAGACCTCTTCTACATGGTGCAAGCCAGTTTCAGCTTTTGCCTCAGCAACAACAACAACAGCTTTTGGCACAGGTTCAGGCACAAAGTAATCATGCTACTTTACCATCACATGGAGAAATAGATCCACGAAAACTTGTTGGATTACCTCGAGCCACTTTACATGGTAAAGATGGCCAAGCAAGTGTTAATGATGGTTCTATCGGTTCTCCAATGCAATCAACTTCATCTAAGGTAAGCTTTTATTCCTGTTACCAGCGTACATATAATAGCCTCAAGGATATCTATATCAGATTCTTTGATGTTCTAGTAAGAACAATGAATTGCTATGTGCTGAATGTATCTTAAAGCAGATAAACGTGCCACAGATGCAATCGTCCTCTCAACAACAAGATACTTTGCAGCCACAGCAAGCACAGCAGGTTTTTCATTGTTATCTGACATCATAGTATCAATTTTTTTTCTTGGGTTTGAGTTTAAAGATATTTGAACTTTACATGCTTGAGAAGCAAGAATCAATTTGGAGTTCGAAAATTAATCATTGACACCTGTATGTGATGTCTCAGAATAATCGAAAGAGGAAAGGCCCTTCGTCTTCTGGAGCTGCTAATAGTACTGGCACAGGAAACACAGTAGGTCCTTCGCCTAATTCTCAACCATCAACTCCATCAACTCATACTCATGGTGATGGAATTGCAACGGGAAATCTGCAGCATGCTAATAGCACATCAAAAGGCTTGATGATGTATAATAATGATGGTACAGGAACTCTTGCATCATCCACAAACCAGCTGGTATGTAGTCCTTTTAAATTTTTGACCTGAAAATGGAAGTGTTTAAGAAATATTTGGTAGCTACACTACTCTTCCAGATTGGAAGTTTTTATGACTTGCAAAGTGCATTTGCCACTCTAGATATTAATTGTCATTATCAGTCAAGTCAGTACAAAAAAGTTCTTGATATTCAATCGTCTAGCAAGATCAAGCCTCATGCATTTTTTATGATTTCTTTGTGCATGTAGGTCTTCACTGATGTTAGTTAGCCTAACAATGCTAGTACATAATCATTGAGTTGGGTGTGCCTCTACTGTCTGCAGTTAGCAGAGTCATTAACGTTCGAAACAATTGATTGTCCACTTAATCTGATACTACTTGCTTGATTATAAGTGGGCATTGGGCTCATATCTGCATATCATGTTCTATTACTATTTTGTGCTTGTCATGAGTAGTCCATTGGAGTTGCTATGCAAATTTGAGATTTCAGGACACAATTATTGCCTATCCCTAATTTTGTTTCTCATGCAGGAGGACATTGATCACTTTGCAGACTTTGCCTCCTTGGATGATAATGTGGAGTCATTTCTTTCACCAGATGATGGAGATGGAAGAGATTTGTTTGGCACATTGAAGAAGGGCACTTCTGAACATGTCCCAGAATCTTCAAAGGGTTAGCTACATTTTTATTTGCTTGCATCTTTGCTTGACTATGTTGACCAAAAGAATGAGTATGTTCTCGTATTCTCAGGCTTGTCATTTAATGAAGTTGGTTCCTTGCGGAAAAGTAATAACAAAGTTGTTTGCTGTCATTTCTCTACTGATGGAAAGTTGTTAGCCAGTGCTGGGCATGACAAAAAGGTATTGGGTTCTACCCCAATATCCAAGTTGGTTATTAGATCATCTCTTGCTATTTCTGCATTATAGTTTAATCGCAGGGTTGCTAATTGAATGATGTATCCTTTTATTTGGAAATTCCAAGAAGCTTATCAGATCCACCTATAAACATTGTTCATAATCACATAATTATTCTCTTCTTTTAAATTCTTCCTATCTGACTTCTTATGATCATACACTTATAAAAACCATCATGCTTTTCAATGGAGGTGCATGGAATGATTTTGAATAATGCTCAAGCTTTTTGTGAATTTATATGGCTGATCTCCTGTAACTGGATCAAGCAGATTTACCCTTACAGTAGGTCCTACCTTTTGTAGCTCAACCTCCTCTTTTGCTACCATCATGAGGACCTTGTTTTTTGTTTTTCTCTTTTGTTGTTGAACGCTTCTTGTCAAAGTTAGTGAACCTTTTCTCCAAAACTCCTGATGTGCTATTATATTGAGGAAATATAAACCATCTTCCTGAAAAACTTGACAGATATACCAGCAAATTATTTTCGAGGACATTTCATGCAATTTCACAATTATCGTCCTTTAAGATTGGATAGGACAACCAGAACATGGCAAAAAGGGGGGTGACAGTTTAGGATTCATCTATTAAAATTTGGATGGTTTGATTGCATATTTTCCTTTATAAACTTTCAAGGATGATTATGGTTGTTATAAACAACTATAAGACCTAGGAACAAATGTATCATTGATAGCAATGATGTGGATACTAATGTTTTTGTGTCAATAGGTTGTGTTTTGGAACATGGAAACTCTGCAAAGTGAATGCACTTCGGAAGAACACAACCACATAATTACTGATGTCCGTTTCAGACCAAATTCAACTCAGCTAGCAACGTCTTCATTTGATACAACCGTGCGACTATGGGATGGGGCAGATGTAAATTTCTTCCACCTTTGTTTTCTTCTACGGTGTTATTTACTATTTGTGAGTGGCTAAATTTTTTTTCAGGATTTTTATTATAACATCAGTTTGCATTTTTTTTGTCGACTTCATGTTGATGAGCACAGTTAGTTTCTGTTCTTTGAAAGATCTAAAGAACTTGGTTTCAGTGACCTCTGTTTATTTGTTTGAAGAGTTCCAGAACAAGATGTAAAGTTTTTAATTTAACTTCTGCTAGTTGTCCTGTATACTGTAGGCAACTAATGAAGCTCATATTTTGCAGCCAAGATTTTCCATGCAAATATTTAAAGGTCATACGTCTCAAGTGATGTCCCTTGATTTCCACCCTAAGAAGCATGAGCTGTTCTGCTCCTCTGACAGTAACAACGAGATCCGCTTCTGGAATATCACACAATATTCTTCCACTCGCATTTCCAAGGCCAGCTTTATATCTTGTTTTGCTATTTTTAACTTATTTTCTTGAAGTTATCATGTAATTTCTCACCTGCTCTGACTCTCACTTATATTGAGGAGCAGGGAGGTAATGTTCAGGTTAGATTTCAACCAAGAATTGGACACGTTCTAGCTGCAGCATCAGAGAATGTTGTGTCCATATTTGATGTTGAGACTGACCGTCGGATACATACATTACAGGTACTAGTCTTCAGTTTACAAGAAGTCAATAGAAAACACATCTACTGCTTCTTCCCTTGGTATATGGCTTATTTCAAAGTTCTGACACCTTCGAATGCTTAGGGCCACTCCACTGAGGTGCACTCAGTTTGTTGGGACGTAAGTGGAGATTACTTGGCATCTGTTAGTCAAGAGTCTGTCAAAGTGTGGTCATTGGCCTCTGGAGAGTGCATTCATGAACTCAATTCAAGTGGGAACAAGTTTCATTCCTGTGCCTTTCATCCAAGCTACTCTACTCTCTTGGTCATTGGAGGCTACCAGGTACTATACTTTTTCAACTTGTGATATGCTTGTTTGTGTTATAAGCTCTTGTTGGATTTTTTTGTCATTTATAGATGAGAGCATATCCCTGTGTTTGGTGCTCTTTTGTGTCTATGAATTGGATGGATAGGATGATTCATAATTAAGTGACGTCACTTCCAACTTAACCATCTTGTTTCGGTCAAGTGGCTTCAATTCCAAGATGTTTATTGTCCAAGTTGTAGGAAAGTAAATTATTCCCTCTACCTTTAAGGAATGTGCAATGGATATTTCGTTCTGGAAATATTTTTGAGGTCATTTATTCCAAAGCAAAAATGGTTTATTTGTTGTAGTTTATAAGTGTTATAGTGGCTAATGTTATCCACTTTGTAAACTATCATTCTCGTGCAGTCATTGGAACTGTGGAACATGGCTGAGAACAAATGTATGACCATGACGGCTCATGAAGGCGTTATATCAGCTCTGGCACAATCACCGGTTACTGGGATGGTTGCTTCTGCAAGTCATGACAAGACTGTGAAGATATGGAAGTAAACCTGTGATTTGGTGCCCCAAAATCCATGAATATCAAGTATGTGTAGTCTATATATAAGCTTAGAACTGTGATCCTGGAGAAGAAAGTAGGAAATAACGTACGATTGTCTCTTCAATTCCATTATTTATCTTTACTTCATAAAAGGGTTTGAGGTTCCTTGCAGTGGGGTTCTTGCATGTTTGATGGTTGCTAAAATGTTTGTTAAGAGGCTTTCACACAATATTATTGGTCACTTGATTTCACAGATTTCCAGTAAAACGTTTCATTTTGTAGGGCTTCCTCGTCCCTTGATGGATTAGATAGATAAATTCAAAGACTCATTTAATGTATGAGTTTGTGGAACTCTTATCTTATGATTCCCCATTTGATATCATTTTCATTTTTTGCAAAGAAATACCTACGAGATGATTCAGGAATTGGGATTTTGGGAGTCTGATCTGATTGATAATAATAGTATGCTAGAGGCAGTCAAAACTGTACGAACATGGAGTTGCGCGTGGAGCACCGATTCGGCAACAGGAGCGTGGTGGTTGTTTTGGACTAGAAAATAAATGTCGAGAGCGATAATTATGAAATAATGAGACTGCACTTTCCACTTGGCCACTTCAAAAAGGGTATCCAATGTTTTTTCTCGTCATATCGTCCAGCGAGATAATGTCGCGAATGAGACTCATACTTGTGGTTGGTGTTTCTCCATTCTTCATCTCGCTTTTGCTTTTGCCTTTTAGATTATTACTAGTTTCTCTAACTTTACAGATTTTATTCTATATTAATTGAATAATTTAAAAATGTAACATTAAACTAAATACTTTATTCTATATTTTATAATATTAATTAAATGAGCGTGACTTATTATTCATTAATTATATATAAAACATATCAAGAAATTGAGGTTGAAGAAGAAAAAATGCATTTAATTTCTCACGAGAATATGTAAATCCATCCATGTCCCAAGTTCCAAGTCCCAACCCTACTCTGCCCTACACCTACGCCTTTATTCTGATTTCTTCCTCACTCTCCCTCCATTCCTCTCCTGCCAAACGCACACTTTACTTTGCTCTCTCCTTCTCCCCGCCCTAACAAACAACTGCCTAAACCACCTTTGTACTTCTCCTGAAACCTTCTCTTATCACTCTTCTTTCTTATTCTTTCACTCCATGAGATATATAGAGATACGAGATAGTTGAAAGGTCGACAAAATGGGTAAGTACATGAAGAAGGCCAAAACGGCAGGTGAAGTCGCCGTAATGGACCTCTCTCTCGGCGTCCGTACACGAGCCAAGACTCTCGCCCTCCAGCGCCAAGCTCACCTCAACACTTCCCCCGTCTCCGCCGGTTACCTCCAGCTCCGGAGCCGCCGCCTCGAGAAACTCCCTATCCTTTTGCATGATTCCAAGCCCCAAGGTTACGCACTCGACAACGGCAATCAACAATCTAGCCCTGACCCTATTCGCAAACCTTTTGCTGATTCTGGACAAAAGGAGGAGGAGGATGGCCGAACAAATAAAGGAGAGTTGATTCCAGAATATGCCAGCCAGAAGGCTGAGAGCAACGATTTGGGTGTTGAAGCTTCTTTTGGGGAGAATTTTTTGGAGATTGAAGGTAGAGATAGGTGGGTTTTCCCTCCCTTTTGTTAATACCCAAAACTGATTTTTCAACTCTTTGGATGCTTTTGCTTTTGATTTTTAAATTTTACGAGTTTTTCTTTTTCTGTCTTAGCAATTTGGGGATTTGAATTTGATTATAGTTATAATGATTTTGGTATTTGTTTTGCTCCCTTTTGTATTCATTTTTAAAATCATTTTCCGTATTATAGCGTCTTCTCGTGAATTAAGCTTCTTAGGCATTTGTTTCCCGCTTTGAATTTTAAGTCGAATGTTGCATTGAAATCGTACTTCGTTTTCAGCCTATATTCCTTTAGTAAGTTTCTCTCATACTCCGAAGTATATATTTCCACAACTTGTTTTGTCAATTTTTTATTTTTCTGATCTCCGAAATTTTCGCTGTACTGTTCCCTGACTTTCTTTGTAAGAACTCGATATTCCTTTATTTTTTATCCTAATTTATGTTTAGTTGGCGACTTGGTGATTTAACTGAACAGAAAGTGTTTGTTAAACCTTTTAATCTTCTTTAACTTCCATGTCTGAGCGGGCTATAACATTCATGTGACATCTTAGCGTTTAACATGAGTAGTTTATAAAGTTAGTTATCTCATTGTCTGATTTATATCTAAGACCCTGGTCTGAGTAAGAAAACAGTAGCTTATACATGTTACTATATTGCCTTTGCTTTGAACTTGATCATGGTCACCCATTTCTATAACTTGAGTGGTTTTTGATGCAAGCTTCACGGCTTTAGCATGTCCATGATGCGTCTTTATCTTTCAATATTAAAAGGGGATGACATTCCACTATTTTTAATTAAACAATCAAATCTCTTTTAACTTTTTACATTAATTTGTTCCTTTCTTGAATTTTAAAGTTATCTCGTACTCAGCATAATTGTAGAAGTGCTGATATTGTATCGTAGGAAGTTATGTTGCTCACAGAAATTTGTTAATTAGAATTGGTTTGGCAGGTATCCATGTGATGCAAAGTTAATGTGCTAATATTTACAAGTATTCATTAATCTTTTTGTCTTGAAACACTTCACATGCATTGAATCTCTTCTTCTTTTCTGATTTACTGGTTTTGGTACTTTCTTCTCTGGTCACATCATAAGGATGGATATAGAATGGAAAAGACAAAGATTGGATGTATGAGATGAATAATCTTATTACGTAACACTCAAAAAACTTTTGGTTAAAGGCTAGTATCACAGGGGAGAAAGATTTTACATCCCCGTGCATACTGATTACTGAGATCAGCTTGTGGATCTTTACAATGTTCTTTAGCAGTTGTAAAGTATTCATGATTTAAGAAGCCTGCATCTTCTTGTGGTATCTTCAATGTCTGCTTTAAGTCTTTTCAAGTGCTTTGCTGTTTATGGTCGATATGTTACTGTTACCTTCGCAGAAATTTATGTGGGTTGTCTGCCATTTAGCATGATTTAGATAGTTGGCTTGGCGGTAAAAATAACAGTACATCTCTAAGAAGTTTTTTTAAGGAGTAGTCTTTCGATTCTGTCTGCCATTTTTCATGTTAACGCCATTTGCATGAGATTAATTGTTATTTACGGTTTTTGGTGCAGTCAATAAGATAGTCAACCAGTCCAAACACGCATTATGTATGTCTCTATGGATTTTTCAGTTATATTGCAACTCGTCTTATGTCTTTTTTCTTTTTTTGTTGTTACAGGAGCACAAGGGAATCCACTCCTTGCAGTTTGATAAGGGATCCAGAAACCATAAGAACCCCTGGTTCCACTACTAGGCCTTCCAGTTCAACTGAAGCTCGCAGGATAATCCTGAACTCAATGCATGGCCACGCTCCAACAGCTCGTGAAATGAATGAATTCTTTGCTGAAGCTGAAGAAGGGCTACGGAAACAATTTATTGAGAAGTATAGCTACTACTACTTATAGAGCATCTTTTCAAGAATCTTCATATTTTCTAACTGCAAAGCCTACCTTTGGTATCTTATCAGCTAACACAGAAAAAAAAAATTTGCAACTAATTACAGGTACAACTTTGACCCCCTTAAAGACAAGCCAATGCCAGGTCGCTACGAATGGGAGAAATTGGATCCGTAGAAGACAAAAGTCTTTGTTCAGTCAGAACCCTTTTCCTGCAAGCTCAACTGATCTTGAGCTTAGGAGTTTTGAAATAGCAGGAAATATTTGTTTACTTGTAATGGTGATGGTTTTATTTCCGTTTTCCATCGCCCTTTATGATAATTGTAAAGAAGTAGGATTATGGAAAATGTGTAGGCTAATGGTCTGTAACATACCAGGGGTGAGTTACACAACAAAATACAAATCAAAAGTCCTTTGTCTAACAGATCATCAGAAAGAGGGGGAAAGAAGTAGAAACAGGGTGTAGGGGTAGGGGTAGGGTTTTGTCTTTGTTAGGTCAGTCTAGATGGTACAGGAATTGGTAGATTGTACTGTATTTTTCTTTCCCTTCTTTGTCTATACTTGTACTGATGGAAACTTTAAAACAAGTTGAAATAAATTAATGACCCCTTTTTTCCCCCCCGCTCCAGTTTGTCGTCTCTTCCTCTATCGTCTTCCGTTTCTTTGTATGCATAGTTAGCTTAATGGAGTCATCAATCTCCACTGATGCCTGCCCATCACTGGTCCGCGACAAAAACATTGTTCACAACTGACGAGTGGCAGAATGGTTGGTTGGATCATGGACGGTGGCAATTGCAATGTGGGGTGGGGTAGCTGTTCGGTGCTAAATGTCTTGGGAGAATCTTGTCTTCTCCACTATCCTTTCCACCACCTCAGTATTTTGCCTGTGTGGATGAGGGTGAATAGAACAGGTTGTCACTAGAGAGTGGAACAAAGAATCTGTTACCTGCCTATTCATTATTCACTACCTGTACATTATCGTGCCAAATTATGCAACGTTGGATATGCTTGGGGGGATCCTCCGAAGATTCCAATGCTCCCGCCTCAAGCGGCTTATAGAGTTTCTTTTCCCGTCGATAGTATCACGGATTTGGACTTCTTACTATCAAACCGAACGACACTAGAGCGTTGTTACACCAAATCAGCTTTACTGCAGAACGTGACAATAGGGATGGATAACAATGGAGCTTCAGGTCACAGGGTTATTCCGTGCCTACTTGTTTTATGATCATTCGTCGATTCAAAATTTATGACCTTAATATGATAGACATAGTAACAGGTGATTTGTTTCCAAATAAACAGATAGGATTAGGATACCATTTTTTTATGGTGGTAAGAAGAATTATTGGAAAATTTTAGATACTTCTTTTTTTTATTAAGATCGATAATCATTACCTGATAAGAAGACTGTGGTCGGCGGACAGAGCACTCGGACAGAGGAGTGTCTGAATTAAGTGTGGAGTGTGAATTATAGGCCGTCTTGTCAAGGCTAAAATGATAAGATGCCTTGATTAAACTGCTAAGGTGGTTGGTTATACTATTATAATGGGAGGTCGGTGGCATTGTTTGTTTTAAATTTTAATGCTGTGGCAGAAACTTAAAAGAGAATCTTCAACTTTCAATGAACCTTTCTCTTACTTTTGAGTTATAGCAAAACTTTCAACTGCGCATTTATTGCTTATTTTACCAACAAATGACTTTAACGAGGAGGAAACTACCTCTTCCTCACCATGGCCTTTTTTTACCCTTGTTTGTAAAATGCATGCTCCCCCACTTCCTGATTGCCTGCGTGTCATCTTATTAATATTACTAGTTGATTTTTTGAATTTGAATGTATCATATTTTATTTTAAGATATATAATTAAGAAATTACATTTTACATACTACTACTAATAATAATAATAAGCACTTTTTTTTCGGTTTAAAAGAAGGGCCATGAAAAAAGTAGGTGTAGCTTTTGTCCACTGAAGAAAATGGCGGTAGGGTGGGCCATTCGTCATAATCAAAATGACCCACACTACTCTCTAACCCTTTTTTCGGCTTACGTACAAAGTGACATAATTTATAATAAAATAAAATATAAATAGACATAATAGTAAAATTTTATTATGAAGAAAGAATGAAAGGTTAATACTACAATACGATGAAATGATACTTCCAATTTCTTAAATAATAAAATAATATTACATTTTTATTTCATTCTACACATAAATTCCAACCAATCTTAAAACATAAATTCCAACCAATATTAAACTAAAGAGAAATAATGAAATAATATTACATTTTTATTTCATTCTGCACATAAACTCCAACCAATCTTAAAACATAAATTCCAACCAATCTTAAACTAAATTGATATATTTTTCACACAAAGACGTCAATCAAGACCATGTACTGTGAGGTTGCCCCGGAAACCTTGAGGATACCTTTGGATCACAGGTGACTTCCTATCTTAGGATGTTATTTTATTAATTATATTATTTTTAATATTAATGATAAACCCGTTAGATAATTATTGTGTGATTAAATTTATGATAGTATTATAATTATAATATTTAAAAGTAATTTAAATATTATTTATAATTTAAATTGTTTCTAATTATAGATATTAATAAGATAGCAAAATAAGCATTCATCAAATCTCTTTCTTTTGAAATAAGTAATTAATCTTATAAATTGAAATATAAAAATACCTAAATAAACATGTGATACTTATTAAACAATAAATTTACTAAACTAATTTGAATACAAAAATATTAAATGGAATATTATTTGTGTTTGTAGATATTTTTATTATAATAATTGTATAATTGATTCCTAAATATAAGATTATCATAGTATCTCTTATAAAAATTATTATGTTATAATTTTTTTTGTAAATTATATATTGAGAATAAAGCAACTAAGTGAGAAGTTGCCTTGAACTAAAAGTTTTACTGCTACTCGAAGAAGTGCATTGTTTGTTGCTTTTAGCTTTTTTTGTAAACAAAATTCAAAGTAGCTTTCGTGCTTCTGTACCGAAGCAGCGGTTGAAACAGAACAGTGCAGAAGAGGTCAGGTGTGGTCCCCAAAAACTTTCTGCTTTCACTCATCACATTATCACAGATAGCCTTTCAAATAGTCAGCTACGATTTCTAGGTCATTGACTTAATAAATCTGTTAACTTTTCCTTTTTCCTCCAAACGTGAATGCTGGTTAGTATACAATTTTTATGGGATTTTATTTATTTTAAAAATATCGTATTATTTAATATTTAAAAATTACTAAAATATTAAATAATTTTACCCCTACCTTTCTTTCATTAATTAACTAGACCAGTCAGGTGTTCTAAAAGTAAAATATGAACTCGACATGTGAAAGGGAACCGAATATACTGATGATATAGTTAATTACAATATCAGTTAATATGAAACTTTTAATCCCCGTATGAGTACGATAAATCATAATCGGTTGTTTCAGGTCTTTGGGCATGAGAGGGCGACATTTGTATATGTTGGCCACTGTGTACTATTGAGTAATCGGTGTTGTGTATAAATGAAAACAAGATAAGTTATACTACTCGTAAGCCCTATGGTCCATTATAGGGTAGACACAGGGAATACAGACGAAAATTATGACCTTCTTCTGGTTAATCCTCACTAGATTAACGCTTCTCAACTAAACCACGTACTGGTTGAAGACATCGACCTAATCAAGTCGGATTGGAAAGTGTGTATCACTACGTAGCTGTTCCAGTTATCGGAGACTTACACCCCTCAACGCCCTCCCTAGGCTTCCACGGGT
>JANIJH010000005.1:14897744-14908844 GCA_024520975.1 Erythroxylum areolatum | reverse complement strand
TCAGGTGTATTCTGCGTTACAGACTCTACCTGACTACCACAAACAACACACAGTATGGGAAATGTTCCCGGACTTTGCAATACATAATATTGCAAGGGAACTTGATCTCGACGTATCCTCCATGAGGACAAGATGATACTTAATGGGTGTACTTACAAAATAAATGACCCTGATATCAAAGTGACCAGCATAGGTCGCCAGTCAGTTCACGCATCTGTTACTCTCTCGATAAATATGTCGATGAGTAACAATCCAATTCCTGAAAAACAGTATATGAATACCCCTGACGATGGGGTTAAGAACTGTAGCTTTGTGTGATGCCGAGGAGAGAAGAGCAATAACGGCTGTAGAGTCTACTTCTAGCACGATTCGGCAGTATCCCAGGTCCCACGCAAGCTGGAGGCCCGTAAAGACGCCCCAGAATTCCGCTATCAACGGAATGCACCAACCCAAATTCTGTGCAAATCCTCCAAGCCAGGTGCCTGCACTATCCCTAAGGAGACCTCCTGTCGTAGCTATGGATAGGGTCTGTTTGCAAGCGCCATCGGTGTTTAACTTTATCCAACCTGCAGGCAGTGTAGTCCAATCGACTCTGTGAACCTGTCGAGGGCGCGATCCGATAAGACCTCGAGAGTACCCCCCACTTGATCCCTGGAGAAGCCCTGCAAAGGACAAAATGCAAGAGATAGGTGGGAAGGCCAAATAAACTATACGTCCAATAAAGTTAGATTCCTCCATTTCCATAAGAACCAGCAAATGATTCCAAAAAGACAGGCTCAATCCTGCCCAAACACTCAACAATGTCGCTGGAGATTATACGTGAGCCACTCCTGAGGTGGCAGAGAGAAAAACTCTGTAGAGACTATGTGAGGCAAGAAAAGGTTCCAGACTTCTTGAGCTTTGATGCAATCGTGCATTGCGTGGATCGAAAATCCAGACGACAATGGGAACACGTTTCGTCTGTGGTAAGTTGCTTCCAGACACGATGCTGGTTAGTAAGCAGTCGATCGTGGGCAAGCAGCCAAAGGAAAGTACGAATTCGTGGAGGACCCTTCCAGTCCCATATCCTCTACCAAACCCCATCGGGTGAGGCGTCTTCAGAATTCATGACGAGGGAATAAGTGGAAGTGATAGTGAACTGTCCAGTGTCAGACAGTCCCCATCTAAGCTTATCCTGTCCAGTATATTCCTTTGACGGAAACATACCAACTATGATCTTGGAAATCGAGGCCGGGAGATACTGTTGGAAGACATCCCAGTGCCAATTGTCCACAGAGTCCACATAATGATGAACGCTAAGATGTACTGTAGAGTCGGGGATAGGGGTTATAACTTGGGTAAGTAAGGGTCCTACTCCCACCACCCACGGGTCTAACCAGAAACGAGTCCTCGTACCATCTCCTAGCATCCAGTTCATTCCCTGCAGAACTAAATGCCATGTCGCCTTGATGCTGCACCAGATCATTGAACCCCCTTTAGCATCCAAAGATAAGGGGAGATGGTGGGCGTCGAAGTTATACTTCGTAGAAATGACTTTCACCCAAAGGGCATATGGGTTGGCAATCAACATCCAGCCTAGCTTAGCTAGAAAGGCATCATTGGTTGCACGTGGATCACGAATGCCAAGACCTCCCATCGCCTTCGGTTAGCAAACCTCCTCCCATTTGACAAGCGGAATCTTCTTATTGCCACCGGATGAACTCCACAAAAACTGATGCATAAGTTTCTCCAGGTCATCACAAAGGCCTTATGACAACCGGACGATTTGCATGGTGTAGTTGGGGAGAGTTGCGAGACGGCTTGAATGATCAAAAGGCGCCCTGCCATAAACAAAAAATTAGATGCCCAACCTAAAAGGCATTGCTGAACCTTATCTAGGATGAATTGATAGGTTCTTTTGCTGACTTTGTTGTGTAGCAGGGGAATACCCAGATACCGTCCGAGGCCTGTCGTCCTTTTAAAACCCAATGCTCTGGATAAACAGGTTGACACCGTGATAGGGACATTTTTAGAATAA
Organism: Erythroxylum areolatum; assembly: GCA_024520975.1. NCBI lineage: Eukaryota > Viridiplantae > Streptophyta > Magnoliopsida > Malpighiales > Erythroxylaceae > Erythroxylum > Erythroxylum areolatum. The sequence goes on along the minus strand of JANIJH010000005.1, from coordinate 14,906,827 downwards.
TAACATCTGAATTTGGCATGGCTAATGTGTTGTCTCGATGCTGCGCAAAACTTATCTAAAATGTCCCTAATGATGGAAACTTGAGCCATGGTTACTTCCGAGAACAAGATGAGATCATCGGCAAAGAATAAGTGAGAGAGAGGGAGCCCATTTCTGCTAAGGAAAATAGGCTTACATCACCCTTGGGCTACCGCTTGAGTAATCAGGTGTCCTAATCTTTCGATACACAGAACAAACAGGTAGGAGGAGATGAGGTCGCCCTGACGAATGCCTCTAGCGGTATGGAAAGCATCACTCAACTCACCCTTTCAATTCACTTGTATGGAAACACTGGTGATGCACTTCATAATGAGATTAATCAGAGAAAGGGGAATTCCTATGTCAACGAGCGTATCCTGGATGAAATCCCATGAGAGTCTATCATAAGCCTTTTCAAGATCGACCTTTAAAGCCATTATTCCTCGCGGACCCGTTTTCTTCTTCATCGTATGGATCACTTCCTGGGTGATAATGATGTTATCCGTAATTAAACGCTCTGGGACGAAGCTAAATTGGGTTGGAGTAACTAGGTCATTAAGAAATGGTTTCAGTCTATTCACAATGATCTTGGTAATGGCTTTGTAGAACACCGAGCATAAGGTAATGGGTCTAAACTGCGTAATAGATTTGGGAGACTGTACCTTCGGTATGAGAACAAAAAGGGTTCGATTGAGGGCCGAGTCCAACGTTTCATGTTGAAAAATGCATTGAAGATAGGCAGTCAGAGATGGGCCCACCGTGTCCCATTGAGATTAGTAGAACAAAGCTATAAATCCGTCGGGGTTGGGGGCCTTGTTGGGAGCCATGTTGAAGATTGCTGCTTTGATTTCTTCAGAGCTGAGGGGACGTTCCAAATCATCACGGGCTTGGAGAGTAAGGGGAGGGAATTGCCCTTGGAGAGGCAATGAGTAACCGACTGATCATCACCTCGATACAAATTCTCAAAATAATTGTGAGCTAATCGAAGAATGCTCGTGGTGTCGGAAGCACATTGCCATTGTCATCCTGAAGAGCATGCATTCTCGCTTGTTGGTGTCTGGTCATGGTCATAACATGATAACATTTAGTGTTTCGGTCGCCTTGATCCAACCATTGGCTTCGGATATAGTTCTTCTTGGTAGAGGACCAACTCCAATTCTGATCAAAGATATTCCTCGAGCTCGTCCAGAGAGGTCGAAACCGTGTCTTCAAGAGTTTTCTGGATACCTCCCATTCTTGCCATGAGCCGTTTCTTCCTGTGGAAAATATTACCAAATGTGGTAGCGTTCCAGGACTGTAATTTTTTTGATAAATGCTTAAGTGCGCCACTAAAGTCTTGGCAAGTTGGGGTCCAATTAGCAGCCACAAATTCACCAAATCCATTGTGGGTAAGCCAAGCGGACTGAAATCTAAATGGTTTGCTCTGAAGGGGAGGGGGAATGTCGTCATGAAGAGTGATCAGCAGAGGTCGATGATCAAACTTGAGGAAAGGAAGGTGGGTAACGGAAGTGAGGGGGAACGTAGATTGCCACGTATTGGAGCAGAAAACACGGTCTAACTGGGCTAAGACTTGTCATTTTCTCCAAGTGAAGCGAGATCCAGCAAACCCAAGGTCATGGAGCTGACAATTGCGCACACAATCTCGAAATTGGGAATTGGCGGGAGGTTGAAGATGGGAGCCCCCTCGTTTGTCACCGCGTTCCAATTTGGCATTGAAGTCCCCCCCCCCAACAACCAAGGTTTGACATTGGTCCGAGCAATTTGGCGGAGGTGGTGCCATAAGTACTTTTGTAAAGAGTAAGTAGGGCTAGCATATATGGTTGTGAAGTCAAAAGACCTATGAGCCCACTCGATACTGACATGGACAAATTGTTGATGGGCAAGGAGAATACAGACCCTAATTTCTTTTTTTCCGAAGAAGCCAGATTCCCCTAAAAAAACCTACTACTTCAACCCTAAAGGAATTGCTATAACCCAAATTTCTGATAACCTTCAACGCACGATCCCCACTAATTCGAGTCTCCACCAAAACAACGATCCCCAATTTATGCATTCTGATATAGTTTTTCAAAATAGGCTTGAAAGTCTGACCTCCAGCCCCTTGACAATTCCATATGAATATCGACATAAAGCCGTTCAGAGGGGCCTCTAATCAGCCTGAGATTGAACCGAAAGAGCATGCTGCTCCCTACTTTGACTTGTAAGAGGATCCTACAGTTTGATCCTTCATTTGCGTGTCCGAACCGACATAGGTGGCCGGGTCGGCAGGTATAACAAGTTCCGAGTTGGGTGGACGCGGGGGCGATATCAAATGGGATGGACTAGTGGAGGACGAGGCTTCATGACTACAATCTCGTGGGGGGGTTGGCCTCCATGTCGTTGCATCCCGAGTCTGTGACAATGGACAACGGGTTAGCCGGGTTGGGGTGGACCACCTCGGCATGGGATGGGATCACTAGGGCCACATGGCTAGTGAGTGGGCTTTGCGTCCCATAGGAGTCAGGCTAGGTGATCAAAGTGGTGTCTGTCGGCCTGGTTGGTCCTTGGGCTGGGGGAGGCTTGGCAGTGGGTTGGGTGGGCTATGGAGGGTTAATGAGCTGAGGATAGGCTGGGACAAGAAATGGGCTAGCGTTGGGCTTGTCATGGAGGATCTGCCTCCCACCCTCGTGCGACGTAGTGGCAAGGGGCTTCAACTGCGCGCCTTTCCTAGCCAAAAACGACGTCTTCTTCATGTGAACCTCCTTGTTCAGCGCTGGCGTTAGGGATTTCTCCCTAGGTTGAACGTTCAACTGCGTGACGTGGGTGTCTGTTGGAGGTGAGACTTCCGAGGGTTGTGGTGTGACTGCTGCTGCGTCTAACGGCTCTAGATCTATTAGAGTCGTGTAGCGAGATTCGAGAAGACCCGCAAGGCAGGCAGTGGGCCGTGCATCGCGTCGGAGAGGTGTGGGGATTGGTTGCTGCCGTCGAGGGTGACGCTGCACCTACATCCACGGCCCGAACGCCGGTGGACTGATGTCATTGGGAGAAGACTCGCTGTGACTTCCTGGAGGCAAGGTCGGTGCCTGATTGAGAAGAGGGGGGAGGGGAGAGGTCACCAAAGGCTCTTTTGCCATGTCTCTTGGAAACAAAAAATTGGACTTGAGACCGAAATCAAAAGACGCTACTCTTGGAGATTGGGAGAGAGAGCACTGAGTGTTCACGGCATTAGCGCCTCCACGACCAAATTAGTTGAAGCTAGCTTTAAAAGGAGTAGTTTCAACTATTCTGGCTCATCATAACTCTTTAACATGATAGTTAATGCAACATGCTGAAAATTGTGACAGTGGTGCTTAATCATCTTAATGCTAAGGTTTCGTGTTTTTCTTATTCATGACAATTTTATTTTGGGCCTGTTTTCTCATGTAGCCTCCCCTCTTTCAGGCCAATTTAGTACAGGAAAGAAGCTGGAGCGCCACTAGTGGTATTAGGCTCCAGGAAAATGACAAGACACACAATTGTGACAGCAGTGTTTAATAGGATGTTCGTGAAATACCAGAAAATGGGGAGCTTTGGAATCTACCTAGTCACATAAGCCAATAATGGCATACAAATCACCTTGTGCTTTTGTTCATCCCAGTCCATATACTGTACGAAGTATAAGATGGCATTCAGGGGCGCCCGTAAAATTATTTCCAAGTTATCAATAGCATGATTTTTGGGGGACCATGATTCGACAAGACTCGGTACCCAAGATAAACGAAACGAAGAGGCAACCTGTAAATGGTAGAATAATCACCAATAATGAAGCTGGTTTTAGTAATTAGCACCAGTTTCTCAAACACCATCCCTTTCCGCGACCTCAGCTTGATTTGGTATAGAGGCGGTAGGCAAAAGCCAAACCCAATATAGCCAGGGGCACCAGAAACTGAAGAAGCTTAACGATAAATTCAGAAGTCATATCCGGATTGTTGAGCGGCTGCTTTGGAGGTGTATATGCAGTTTTCTTGGGGAGGGTCGAGGCATCTATCTCCCCAACGTAAAACTGTTCCATCATTTCTCTTGCACTTGTACTATGCCCCACATCTTCAAAATCATCAGTTGCATCCTTCCCTAAAAAGTGAAAAACACAACCCTGGAATGTTTTATATCATGAAACCACTCAAAAAAGTTTTGGATCGTCTTGCCCAAATTACCTGTTGAAGTCAACAGAACCTCGTCACCACCAGGATGGTCTTCCAGAAACTTTGTCACATCATAAACCTGTTTCAACACATTACAGTTAAATAGAGACGAAGTCAGTTTCGTTGTTCGCCACCCACAGGCCTGCATCATCTTATTGCAGTTTACATTATAACTTAAAAGTGAAATAGCAATATCATTATGGTTCAGGTAGCGAGTTGATAAAGTCTCTTTACGCATTTCCTGTTTGAAACTGAAATAGGTGGTTTGCCCAAAATGAAAGGCATAATTATTCTGTAGTTTATAGATCCCTGGGTTTTGGGAAAACTAGGAAAAACTGTTAGTGACCTGAGTCAAATTCATGATCATGCAGAAGGAAGGGATTTCCCAATCCTTATGTTCATGTATAAAATTGATTAACTAGGTACAAAGCAAGGTAGATCACTACAATAATAACAACACAAAATCTCGCTGTCACATGAGGTAGAGCTATGCTTTGGAATACACAATCATGATCTTGGGGAAAATGGAAGTACAGATTTTTTTTAATCTTTAAAACACTGGACAGGTACGGCATGATCTTCATTTGAAAAAGTTGATGTTTCAACAACCGAAATCCTTTCTTTGCAGAAAAATTAGTGCAAGCAAAACAAGTTTGGGATTGTGCTGAGATTTGCATAATCTCATAACCTGCATTCTTGTGGAAGTCAACACATTTTGAATACAAGTTAGCAGCACCTACAGCCAAAATCTTCTGATAACATGAGATAAAATAATAAACACAGTCAAGCATAACCAGTGTCAAGCAACAACAAGGAGGTTGAATCATTCATGAATTCTAGACTAAATTGGCGATCATGATCATCACGCCTGATACTACTCAATATACATACTCTCTGCACCCCCATGGCCCTTCTCTCTTCAGAAAAGATAAAAGAGTGTTTTCATCAGCATTGCCGGCCCAATTTCCACCAATTACTTTACAATGTTTCTATAATTCAAACTTCACACTGCTGCTTCATTTATTGCCATCTTTGCCACGTATATTCCAATGTCCTGGGAGATAAATACTAATTTCGGCACAGGACTATATCTTTCATCGAGTAAATTCAAAAACTTGGAGAATATCAAGTATCGATTGCAGAACTTACATTTCCCATTTACTATCTAATGAAGTTCTACTCACCCATACGAGAATAATGTAAGCCTCCCTGACCCAGTAAAACTCAGTCAATGGCCTCTTTAGCTTCCAATTTCAGTTAATCTATTGCCTAGCAACTTGTAAAGGTAGTTAAAATCTGTTCATTAATCTAAGTTCCAATTATCAACTTACAATTAATGAATGTCAACTGACCCACTTCAATTATCCAGTCGCCAACTTTGAACCAGATTCAGTGCACAATCAATCTTGTTTAAAATACAGGAAGCTTACAAAAATTACCACAACAATCAGCAATTCATTAACAATGATTCCAAGATATGCACAAATAAAAGCACAAACGAAAGTAATACAGGCTACCAACTAAAACAAGTTATCAGAAGTAGAGCTGGAATACGATAGGAAATATTGGAGTGAGCTGGGTTAACTGGTAAAGTCTTTGGGGTGGTTTTAGAGAATCATTGGATTGCACTAAAATGAAAACATAAAATGGATTATGAGAAGGGAAAGGCTGGCCCTTCTCTACAACTCATGCTCCGAAATTAGAGGACATGTTCTCTATGAAGGCAAGTGAGACAGAAGAGTAATGGAAATGTATGAAGTAACCAATCCAAAAGTAACCATCAAGTCGCTCACATCTAAGATCTCACATTCCCCCACATGGGTAAGAACGATCAAAGAACAATAAAAATTAAAACTTTCTACGCTTGACCAAAAGGAAAATCTTACCTTTCCATCAATGATCAGCCAACAGTCCTTAGCATTGTTGTGCTCGGACACTTGAGCCAAAGTAAAAAGCTTTCCGTCACCACCCATCTGCTTTCTCCAGATCTTTGCCTTTGAAATTAATGGAAGATATAAAGGAACAAAAGCAAAGAAGTTTTAACACAGATAGAGAGACTTTAAAGAGGACAATCTGGTGGGCTAGTTGACCAAATCTTTAGATTTTAGACCACCATGAGAAGCACAAGACCGGTAGAGAGATATGAGCGAATAGCTAGCTCCTAGGTGTATGAGTGTTAATGGAGGTACTCTACGGCCAGCCAGAATTATGTGGTAGTGTTAGAAAGGTCAGCTAGCTGCTCTGAATGGGTGGTGGATAAGCTGCTTCCTAAAGTTTTTAAAGCCTTTTATTAACCAAATAGTAAATACATTAATACATGCGTTCCCTTTTTTTTGTCATTAAAAATAGTACTTAAAATTCAATAAAATAAATATAAAAATTTCAGATATTCTTTTAGGTTGAAGCCAACCTGTCAAACTTTGACAAATGTATGCAGCCTTTATTACGAATGGGTGGCTGAGGTGACGGTGGGATGCTCACTAAAGATTTAAGTAGAAACTTTTTTAATTATTACAAAAATACATAACTTTTATAAAATTTATTTTTTATGTTTACTGTTTAATGGACTTTTTTTAAAACTTTCATGACTAATATTAGTTAAATTTAGTCCATTATTTAATTTAAATTATTAATTTTATATGATTTATTTAAAATATATAATTTATATATATTTGATAACTTTTAATATATATTTAAAATATAATGATTATAGGTTTTCGTACAAAAAACATATTATCTTTTTGGAAATTAATTTTAAATATCTAATATTTAACGAACTCTTTTATAAATTTCTCGTCAGCAGAATTTATATATATAGGGGGGTTCAAACTATGGTATTCGGGTAGTCTGAGAAAGCAGAATGGGGTAGGTATATTAGTGGGCATTAGACTACTGAATAGGATAGTTGAGATCACAAGGGTCAATGACAGAATAATGGTGGCAAAAATAGTCATAAGTAGTATGGTTCTCAACGTAGTATGCGCGTATGCACCTCAAGCTGGCGCAGACGATCAACAAAAACATTTGTTCTGGGAGGCGCTGGATAGGGTGCTCCAACAAATTTCTTCCAATGAGCAAATCATCTTAGAAGGGGATTTTAACGGGCATATAGGAGCAAATTCAGTTGGATATGCAGGGACTCATGGCGGCTTTGGGTACGAATCTAGAAATAATAGTGGGGTAAATTTGCTAGACATGGCCATCGCATATGAGTTGGTGATAGTAAATTCTTTGTTTAAGAAAAAAGACGCGCACTTGGTGACGTTTCAGAGTAATTCTACCAAGACCCAAATTGATTATATCCTTATCAGGACAAGAGCCAGATCATAGTGCAAGAATTGCAAAGTACTTTCGGCCGCGTGCCTCTCAACCCAACACAAATTGCTAGTTTTGGATCTACAAATTAAAGGATGGTGGGCTCAGCGATTTACCGAGAGATTTCACAAAATCCGATGGTGGAGACTACAAGGAGACATGGTGGAACTTTTTAGGACTCAAGTAAGGGCTAATACGCCATGGGCGATGAGTGGGGATGCAAATCAGATATGGCAGGGAGTAGCTCCTATGGTGAGAGAGACCGCCACAAAACTACTAGGGGTTTCTAAAAGACAGGGGGGCGGGCGATTGGAATCCTGGTGGTGGTCAGCCGAGGTCCAGGAGACCGTAAAGGCAAAGAAACGAGCTTTCCAAGATATGTTGGACAGTGCTACCGAAGTCGAGCGTATAACAAACAGAGTACGGTATAGATTGGCAAAACAAAAGGCGAAGAAGACCGTCGCCGTGGCTAGGGGAGCAGCTTACAAGAATATGTATAAGGAGTTGGATACGGTCAAAGGAGCATAGAGAATTTTCAAGTTAGCACGGGATAGGGCACGTCAGACGGGAGATTTCATCCAAATCTATTATATCCGAGACGAAGCAGGAATAGTACTTACAGAGGCGCAAGCCATCAGACAACGATGGCAGAGATACTTTTACGGTCTATATAACGAAGACATTGTAGTTAACATAGAGTTGGGGGAACCCCGTGTGTCAAGCCTTTATCACAACGAGAACCCATGGGGGAGGATCACGAGGGGAGAAATTGTAAAGGTTCTCAGAGGGATGGGGAGCAAACGGGCCGAGGGGCCGGATGAGATCCCTATCGAGGTATGGAAGCGAATAGGCGCCGTGGGTATTGTATGGTTAGTTCAACCCCCTTGTACAAGGCTAAAGGAGACATTCTACAGTGTCACAATTATCGAGGCATTAAACTTTTAAGTCATACCATGAAGCTGTGGGAGAAGGTAATTGAAAGGAGAATCCGAAGAGCTGTTTCGATATCAGACAACCAATTCGGATTTAGGCCGGGTAGGTCTACGACAGAGGCTATACATCTACTAAGGAGATTGATGGAATGCTACAGGGAAAGGAAACGGGATTTGCATATAGTTTTTGTAGACCTGGAGAAAGCATATGACAGGGTTCCTAAAGAACTCTTATGGAGGTGTTTGGAGACAAAGGGCATTCCTAGCACCTACATCAAAGTGATAAAGGAGTATGAAGGAGCATTAACTAGTGTACGGACGGTAAGCGAGGACACAGAAGCGTTCTCTATTCGTGTTGGACTACACCAAGGCTCGGCTTTAAGTCCCTTTCTATTCACATTAGTAGTAGATGAACTTACTAAGCATATTCAAGGAGAGGTACCGTGGTGTATGTTATTTGCGGACGATATTATCCTGTGGATGAGACAAAGGAGGGGTTAAATGGCAAGATAGAACGTTGGAGAGAAGTGTTGGAATCGAACGGTTTTCGAATGAGCAGGACCAAGACGGAATATTTAGATTGCACCTTTTCGGGGAGCCAGAGGGAACAGGAGGTGGAGGTAGCAATTGGTACTGATATCATACCACAGAAATCGAG
>JANIJH010000005.1:14883736-14897644 GCA_024520975.1 Erythroxylum areolatum | reverse complement strand
CAGACTCTTAGAGTAGCTCACTCCGGAAAAGCTGGTATGGATAAGGTACAAGGTAATAGCAGATTATGGAATTCATCGGGTATATATATGGATGTACTTTCAATCTTTACATCTTTATTCTTTGTATCCTACATCACTATTATTATGTCACATATGCATGTGGGTCTACTGGAAACAACCTCTCTACAATGTAAGGGTAAGGCTGCGTACTATCAGGGCTTCCCAGACCCTGCTTCATTACTGGACTTTCAGGGTATGATGATGATGATGATGATGATGATGATAAATTAAGTATCTTACTTCCAGGAGGGTAAAATAACCTACTCGTGTGCTCGTCTATCCTTCTTATTTTATGTTGGGTCGGTCTTGAGTGAAAAAACTACTAAAATTAGGAACTTGACATATTAGGTGGACTTTAATTTATGAGTTTAAAGCTAATCTAACATGTAATGCACATAATTAAAACTAAAGCGGAAAAAATATTTACATAAGAATATAATCATGAAAAGAAAAAAATCCAACTCTCAAGTAGAGATGGCAGTGAATTTTTATCCCGATTAATATCCGCACTATCTGACTCCAAAAAATAGATCTGGAGGCTAAAAAATAGATTTTAAATGGATTTTAAATGAATATTAAAAAATAGATGTAGATAAGGATTTGGATATGGGTCTAGTGATAACCCGAACCATAGATATCCATATCCTACCCGTTTTTATTAACTCTATTTTTCTGTTTTTTCTTGAATATTTATGATTAAATATAATAAAATATTAATATTTTATAAGAAGAAATAATTTTAAATTCCTCACTTTACTCCTCAATATTCACCTTTTTCATCATATTTTATTTTCTTATAGGATGATAATAATGCAAATGATATGGAGATGGAATTTTGAATGTTGTGGCGTTCACGCAAAAACAATTTGAAATTTTGGATATTTAAGTCTTTGTTCCAGTTTTTAATTGTAAAAAAATATATATGTTGTCTTTGTACTAGACATTATGATTTTTATTATTCCAATTTTATGGTTTTTTAAGATATACAAATCAAAATCTTGACTTATTATTATTAAAGTAATTTTGATTTGAAGCGTTTGCAAAAATTTGCTCTTTATATTTTGTATTTAGAAGTTATATTTTTATGTGTTTTACAATTCGATGGATATCTAAAAACCCGAACAACCTAATAGATTTGGATATGGGTAGTAAATTGTAAAAACCGATGGATATGGATATGAACATGGGTTGAGTCATAAAAAATAGATATAAATATAGATATAGTAATACCCGAACCAAACCCTACCCATTGTCATCCCTGCTCTCAAGTTATTTCATGCTAATTGTGATTTCAATTAATTTTCTAAATTTTTTTCCAACGAGGAACTATAATATATTGACTATCATGTAAATTTAATATTTAAAATAAATTACTTAGCTAGTAATTAACTCATGTTAGCATAATCACGTTTAGACTTGGCAAAATATTCGAGTCTAATTGAAAATTAATATATAAAACTCAATTTAATTAAATTTAGGTTTACTTTTAAGTTTAATCAAAACTAAATTTTAAAAGTATTCAGCCTAATTTTGGTTTACCTTACTCAATTTCGAATTGATTGTTTTTCTTTTTCGAACGAGCCTGTTAGCTGTCCTAAAAAAGTTAGTGTTCTTACTGCAAAACTGGATACTCGAGGAGTGGTCTCTTTTTTAGTCGGAAGGAATTTGTCTTCAATGGCATTCAAAACCATATTGTTAATGAACACAATTTATAAAAGCATAAAAAGATGATTTAAAATAATAAATTTTGACAACACACTTAAGCAATAATATAAAAAAGGTAAGGAAAGATAAATACTATTTGATTTATAATAGCTTGAAAAAAAATTCTTACCTAAATCCTTCTTAAAATTATACTTCACTCTCCAAATTATAACTTTTGTAAAACTTTTTTCAAAAAAAATATATTTTTACAATCTTCTTTTAGAGTACTGATCAATGTTAATATTACTGGAAACACTCTCAATTGCAATATACAAAATCTAATAAAAATTTACAACTTAAAATATCTCACTTTAATAATTTCAAATAGACCCACCCACATGAATATAAGATAATGAATGCTCAAATACTTGATAAACACTTAAAAATAAATTAAAAGAACAATTTAAACTCTATTCCAGAATATAAGATAAACTATAATATTTAAACGAGTTTAAAATAAATTTTAACATTTACAAAACGTTCAAAATAAGCTTTAATTAGATAAAAATTTTGATGGTATAAACTTTTTATTATTAAATGTCACGTTAAAACTAACGTGATGTTTATTTTTAATTTTATCTTAAAATGAACTCATTTGTCATATAAAAGTAGTACTTACTTTTTGAAATATATAATATTAAGACCACTTATTGGTTTATTTATAAAAGCTTATTAATTAATTGCTTATGAAGTTGATTAAGTATTATTAATTAATAAAGAAGCGCCATTCTTTCTTTTTTTTTAATTAAATATGTAATCCATAACCTAAACTCACTGTTGCTTACTCTTTCACTCCTAATTGATTCAATCGTAGGTGACAATGTGCTATGAAGGTGATCAACATACACGTCGTGCCCACAAACGTAGCAGCCCTGAGAAGTATAGCAACATGCGCGTCGTGCCTACAAACATGCATTTTTCTATAAACTTTACTTTTATACTACCACTTTACTGCCTCCTGTGACAACACCAACCAAAATTGTACTATTACTCATTGCCGTCCACTATGAGTCGGGGGTTTGGCAATCGTATATGCTTCTATCAGCATTATTTAAAACTCTTTTCTTCTTCGTTCGTGTGAGCATACTAGTTAAAGCTATAGGATCTAAACAACTGTCATTTGTATTATGTTTCCATTCTTTCTTTTAGAGGGGCTTACTAAGTCTGAAGCTTATTATCAACAAGTCAGCACAAAAAGTTGGAAAAAAAAAAGCATTTAAAAAATATCAAAGCAAGACCTCAATAGTCAGAGCATCCATATCTGCTCTGACGGCAATGAAAAGGGGCCCACCATTGTTAATGTAGCTTACAACATTTGTCACAGCTACTAGGTACTTATAATGAATTCCCATGTGATCAAGTTCAGCACTTATAAGCTTATTGGTCTCAAACTCCTCAAAACCAAGCTCCAGATTTCACGGATTTTTCTCCTGATGTTGACCATGTAATCTACAAGCTCTGGTTTCTTGCCATAATCAAGGAAATAGCTAGGGATTTAACCACCTTCTATCTGGCTCGGAACATGTTCAAAGTTGATGAACTTGAGGATTAACAAGTTAAGAGGTGGAGAAGCAACCTGCAGGACTAAAGCATTAGGAGCAGGCGACCATGGGCAGCGAAGCTGTAAAAAATGTAGAAGCGATGAGAAATAGGTTTCCGACTGTAAATTTAGGGACAAGTACTGCAATTGAATGAATAAGGAGGGATAGATTAAGCAACATTTAGTTTAGGTCAATTAATGTTAATAATACTTAAGTAAATTAATAACAAATTAATTAAGTTAATTAACTAATGTCTTATAAATTAACGAGCAAATGGGTCTCACTTATCACGTAATATGGAGTTTACTATTATACATTTAATACAATGAGTTCCACTTTTACGAGGGGCTCACTTTTAAGATAAAAATTTAAAATAAACCTTACACGAGTTAATCTCATTTGATTTTGTCTAGTTTGGATCTATTTTGAACGTTTTGTAAATGTTAAGGTTTATTTTAAACGTTTTAAAACATTAAAGTTAATCTTCTATTTTGATGTAAATGTTGAGATTCAGATTACTCTTTTAGCCCTTAAAAATATGTGTATAAGATACTCATATGCTTTTTTAAGCAAGCTAATGAGAAAATATGTATTTATAAGATTTTGGGCTCCCTAAAGTCATTGGAGTTAGAAACTAGTAGGTACCATGGTTACTTCCAGCATGTTGGTAGACCACTAGGTCACATTGGTTGACTAATGTGCATTGAATGCACAATATTCACTAGTTGCTACATATTATTGACTGCTAGGGGTATACTGGTTAATGACATCACTATATTTCGATCAACGTGTTAACAAACACCTTTGTTGTACATTTATCTTATATTGGCTGACTACTAAGTTATATCGGTGTATTACAGCTTTTAATGCTCAAACTTGATTTATTTAATGTAATTATGAATAAAATTTTTTAAATATTTCCTAAAAAATGTTTGAAATATCAAAATTCTTTGATCTAAAAAGTAAAAACTTTAATACTTCCTAATGAATAAAAAGACTCATGTAATGAAATAAGAAAGTGACTAAATGAGATTACAATCATCATTACAAATATAAAATGACTTTGATGTACCTTAATCTTCTTTCGTTCATAACTTGATCCTCACTTAAAAGGTTACAAATTTTAACTTTTCTTTATCATTTTCGTCAGGTATCTTCTTGAATTATGTATGACTACATATTGTTCTTATATGACTTCTCATTAAGAAAACAAATTTATTAACAATATTTATATTTTGTTATCATCAAACATCAATTGAAACCTCCTTTAATTTAATAATCTCTTCCGTCTAATGATGACAAAGTAGTTGTAATGTTAGATAGCAATAATAAAATTAAGCATATAAGCTATTGTCCATCTCATAATAATAATTAGTTTCCATTTAATTAATGTATAAAACATAATCTAATATCAATAAGAAAAGATATATTCAATATCAAGAGTAAAAGAAATGTCCACATACATAGATAAGAGAAATTTATTCAAGCATAAAATATCATATATACAAAGTTCACCATATTTTCAAAAGTCACTTACCCTATATGTCATCACTCTCGTTGACTCTAACGTCACTAGAATTGTCACTAGAAACATAAAAAATTGGTTCAGAGGAGGAAAGCAAGATTGAATCGAATGATATAGGTCATTAAGACAGTTCATCATAATGTCTCGAAAAGAGTCAAGTTTGTCTCACAATATAGTGAGATGATAATACTGGCCAGACAAACATCAGTGGAGACCCATAACATCGTTGTGAGGTAGTAGCCTCTCATCTACAGGGAACTCAACAATGTAACTAGGTAGAGGCTTATCACGACCAATAGTACATGTGGGCGCCTCACAAGGTGGTGAAGGTTGTTGTGGTCACAGTTGCTACAGTTAATATGACCGAGTCATTTGACCATCAACTAATCGGTAACCCATAAGATTAAAGACTTAAAAAAGAAATATAGATCAATCTCATCTATAAAGGAAGAAATGTGAAAATGCTAGAATATAAGGATATGTATTGAAGCATAAGCGATATTTTGTTTCTTTTTCTTAGTTTGATTAAAATGTACCATATTATACAAAATGAAGCTACCAAGATGAATGTGTTCTCCCACCGTGAGGGTAAAGAGGAACCAAAAGTCATTATGTCCCAGGAATGTAAAATAGCCATTAATAGAAAAAAAAAGTTTTGCTTTATGAAATATGGTAAAATAAAAGGATAACAGTAAGACTAGAACATTTTTAGAATTTTTAATAGATTTTGTACTAACACCTAACTCAAAGATTATTTTGTTCCAAGTTGATAGTATGTATGAAACTTATAATTGGTAGGATTTTCGAGAAGGGGATGCCTATAATCTCATTTATAAGATCTTTAGTGAGATAGATATCAACACCTTAGATTTTCAAGAATAGGTGAGTGTCACCTCAAATTACTCTAGGTCAAAGGTTACAATAAAATAACCTAACATTTTTGTGCTGATACAACAAGTATTTTTAAATAAGGATTCTCACCTTTGATTATTAAAATTGTAGAAATTGTATTCTTTAAATTATTACAAACAAGATGGAGAAATAACACAGTTTTTATGTAACTCACAAGATGCATAATCAAAAAATTGAGGAGAGTGAATATTGAAATACTTATCATCATGAATGGAATGATACATAGGAGATGGAGGCGTTAAGGATCTTTCTTGGGTCATCTAATTCCTAGTAGGGGTGAGGTTAGTCCTACCTTAAGTGAGGGTCCTAAATATAGGATTAGGGTTCCCTTTAGTTCTTGTCATAGGAGTGGATGAAGGACATTAGATAATGGGTTAAGAAGGTAGCTAAGAAAGGTTCTAAATGAGTATTGATACTAATAATGTAATGTCACTTGTAGGGAAAACAATTTCATAAATTTACACTCACAACTTCAATTTCCCTTCCACCACAACAAATAAGGGGCAAAATAAATCATGAAGTATGCGGAGATAATAAACAATCAAAATTAAGGTACTCTGAAAAAAAGTAAAAAATGAGACATGGGAAAGTGCAATCACATCTATAAAATAAAACAAGATATAAAATAACTTCAATTTTATGAGAATGATCCATAATTATGCCTAATTAAAAGAAGTCTATTTACTCCCCTCTAGTTAATTGATTCAATTTATGCTTGGCCTAAGATTTCCTAAAATTTTAGCTACCCTCTCTCAAGGTGCAACTAAATGTCACTAGTTAAATAAATTAGGATTAATTTTGGGATCTCTCAAAATGCAAAGTCTTTCCTAAACATTCAACTAGATATATATGAAGCTATCCTATAGGCAGTATATCAATCTATTGAACTATCTTCCTAATAAATTAATAACTTATTATCTATAGGTCTATTAAACGTCAACTCTCGTTGTACATTTAACGTAGATTACCAAGCTCACTCTTTCGATTTGTTGCAAGGTTTAAGCTCAATAAATAATACAAACATTTATATTATTAAATCCACAACTAAAGGTTCACAAATAGTTCAAACAACAAATTCTAAAAAATATTTTAGCCACTCATAATGACATTAACATCCCCAACAACCAAATAATCCATAATAAAGGTGCTAGAAGAGAAAAAACAAAATAAGAACTAAATAAAGCAAGCTCCTCCTCTTCTTTGCCCAAATCTGGAAAATCTGGAATTGGTGTGCTCTTTACCCAATTGGAAATAAAACTCTTGATTCTCTACCTCTCTCTAGGCTCTTAATCAATCTTTTAGCTCAAGGAGGCAAGTTTCCACAACCTCTTCTTTCGACCTTAGGGATTTGTGCCCTTATATATCACAAGACAAGTTATAAAACCCTAACAATAAGTGAAACTCACGTGGTCATTCTGCCTCTAGTTCTCAACGATCGTGAGAATTATCCCTGTGCTTCCCATGATCGTGGGTTAATGCAGCAGAAACATTATGAAGATATTTCCCACGTTCGTGGGAAATAGGGCCATTCACACGATTGTGGGTTCTTGTTCTACAACTCCTCCACTTCTCTTCTCTTTTCTTGGTCCCTAGCTCAATCATAAAGGTGGCCACCCTCAATTCCTACACCACATGATCAATTCTTACCCTAAACCAACATCAAACATAAAAGAACAACCATAAAGATCAAAGTAAACAAAAATACACAAAATGAGTCCTAAAACACCATAATAATAACCTATTATGCAAGAAACATATGCCAAATACTTAGAAAAACACACACTAATGCACAAATATCAAGTTCCCCACACTTAAATCTTTGCTTGCTCTCAAGCAAAATCAAACACAACCAATCAATTCCATCACTTCATTTTCACAAAGATCAAAGCATGCAATCCCTCAAAGTTTGGCCAATTCAATTGTTAAGCTATTACACATATCATGGCTACTTTTCATTAGTGTACATAAGCAAACTCAACTTATGGTACCATCACTCAAAGATAAGTATAAATGCAAAACGGATCTTCCTCACAGTTTCACTCATTTTTCTCAAGTGTTTGATGGTTAGTGTTTCGCTCAAGCTCCTTATAGGAAACTACACTACCATAAGTTTGCTAATACACCACTTCTCCTCAACAGTGATTACATGCATAAATAGATCAAAAGGTTGTTTCGGGTTGTAATGTGGTAAGGGTTAAGTTGGATCAAAAAAGATAAAGGGTTTAACATAAGCACTCATAAAGTAATAAGTGAATAAAGGGATAATAAAACATATTTTTGAGATACACAAATGAAAATAAACTACTACGTTACACTTATTGATGCTACTAAAATGTTCTTCCTTTTTTTCTTTTCTTTTTCTCTTTTTTATATATAAATGAAGAAACAATGAACAAAATAACAACTAAATGCAACGTGATCCAAGAGAAGATGTGTCACTTACCTCATCTCGAAAACAAAAAACTGTAGCAAAAATCCCAAAATAACGCATCATTTAATAGTCTACTAAGCTTGTGCATGGGTAGCTAATGGGGTTTTGGGTTTTAAAATATGGTGTAACGTCGGACTTTCTGAGCTCTTTTGTGTTGTCCTGTATTTGGAGATACTACTGTATATTAGTACATACATGGTTGTATATGAGTTCAAAGATATATTTGAACCCTTTTGGGTAAATATGTCAGTAATTTATAATGTTATATGCCCTTACATGAACTTAGAGTTCATTGATATGCGAAATCTTGGAGATTTCTAACTTGTAAGTTTCTAAGTATGTAAAACCGAGTCCATTGGATGGATATGACCATGGTGGTTAAATTAAATGTGTTCTAATGCCTTAGAGGTGATTAGATATGATTTATAGACCTATTGGACACTTAAAAGCTTAATTGGAAAAGTTGATGTACATAAAGGACTTAATTGTAATTTTTCAATTCTTGGAGCACCAATATGCAATTTTATAAAGTTAAGGGGCTTAATTATTATTTCCAACAGTCCAAGGACCAAAATAAAAATAAAAGTTTTGGTGATTCCCAAATTTTGGGCTTAATTGCAAATTTAGAAAAAGTTTGGAAGGTAAAATGATAATCTCGCATAACCTAAGGATAAAAAGGTAATTTCACCATATTTTGGTCAAAGAAGAGTCAATATTCTAGACCCTTCTTCATTTATGTTTGTGCATCCCATTACTAAAAACATTTTGTTTTAATTAAAAGAAAGGAGAAGAGAGAAAGAAGAAGAAGTTTCAGCCATCACCAAAATTTACCCTTCTTTTTTATTCTTCAACTCAAATAAAGGTGTTCTAAGCTAATTTAGGGTCAAGGAACTCAAATCTATCATTATATTTGAGAAATTCTCAAATGATTTGAAGATACCACTAAAGGAAGGTTTAGGTAAATTTTGTCTCATCTCTCTCTACATTAGGATTTTGAGTTTGGTGTTAAGATATGTTGTTCTCCATGCTTGGATACGCATGAAACATGGTTTAGAGGAATGAAATGTGTCATGGAGATGGTTCTTTAAGCCAAAACTGAAATTCCCTCTCTTTGATGAAAGTTTGTGAATTTTTGAATAACTTTTGGAATTGATGATTTAAATGAATTCTATGGTGTTAATTATACATGTATACTATGAATTGATGATGAAGAATGAAGAAGATGTATATTGGTTAAGGTTGGGCCGAAATGATGGGAGAAAAAGTGAATTAAGGTAATGAGCTGTGTAATTGATAAATGTAGCTTAAATGAAGGGAGTTGGTTTGAATAGAGTGGTGGAATGTGTCATTGATTAGAAGTGTTTACTATATAACAAGATAGGAGCATGAATTACTATGATAAAGTATTGAAAATATGACTTGAAAGTCATGCACATTAGGTGTTTGTTAAAATGCCTAAGTGAACTTGGCTTAGGATTTAGGGCTTTGTAATGGTATGCATTGGAAAATGCTTTCATTTTTACTTAGAGTGAACTTAAATTGTTGCTTAGATTGATAAATAATGGCCTAATGTGCTTGGATAAAGATGTGCTTAATTTTGTTTTGAAATAAGTAAGTATCGGATTAAGGGCATTAAATGCCTTAGAAAATGCAAAAGGAAAGTTAATGTGAATAGTAAGAAAATAACTATGTGAGAAGCTTAATGGTTGAATCCTATAGCTTAAAGAGAGTGATATTGTGTTTTATACACTTATGTGATAGTATATAAATATGAAATTCATATTTAAGTAGTAAATACATTATATTTCTTTTATGTATAAAGGCTCAGGAGCTGTGAATCAAAGAGCTCGTACCGAGGATTGTTAAAGTTAAGGGAGTGTATATCTTCTTTTGAGGTGAGTTGGGGAAACCATATCTCTCAAATGGGATTAGAACATCTTAAGGCATGTGTGATGACTTGTATGTAAATTTTGAACCTAGGTAATGCATAGTATAATTGAATCTCAACTGGATGCTAGTATATTTGTGTATTTAATAGCTCTTTGCACTTGAAGTGAAACCGATGTTTTTATTACGTATTTTGAGAAATAATATTGTTTTCAATAAACTTGTACTTGAAGTACAAAGGACAATGTTTTATTTTCTGAAACTACATTTTTGAACAACTTTGCATTTGGATTGCAAAAGATGACTTTTATTGCATGAAATGATGTTTTGGAATTTACATATACATAATCGAGTCATGTATGCTGTATGTTTTTGTTCTCTTTTGGCTTAGAGCCATGACAAGGTTTCATTTTATCAGTTGGACCGATAAATAAAGACATGATGCCTTACTTGATTTTTGCACTTAATATTCTTATATGATTTTTGTGATTGGTGGGGAAACGATTGGACATTCACGTGCTAAGCACAACTGATTAAGCGACTCCCGTATCCTTGATACTGGTACATAAAGTCGAGTCCCTGTATCGACACCTTTTTATGGGACTTGCGGGTGATTCCACACCTAGGATCTGGACACCAACGAGGTCATCACCTAGGGTCATAATGCTCTTGTTGACTGTAGTTTGGACTCATCACGGATGCAAATCGAGCCAACACCGAAAATCGGTGGGTGTGCATATTAGTTTTATCGACTAGTGGTGGCACACATGATTGTTTTGGCTTATCTTGATATTTGTTTTCTAACAAGATTTGATTTTATACATGCGATGTTTTTCTACTTTTGTATACTGGAACTGGAATCTATGTTCATCGGATGAATGAATTAATAGGCCACGCTTATATGGTTTCTAACCAGTACACGTTGAGTCATAAGCTAGGCTTATGTGTTTCTATGCGTTGTATGTTCACTTTATATGTTATCTATACCGTCTTGGTGTGTATCGAGTCCTATTTGCGATATATGTTTTTCCTGCTCACTGAATACATAGTGTACTCACCCCCTTCGTTTTCCAACCATGCAGGTTAATTCAGTGAGCTTGGAGCTCTGTGTAGATCTTGCGGCCTTTTGACATTTTTGGCTATTACCGCATGTGGGTAGTTTATGTTTGGTACTTTAGTTGTATAGTAGCTCATGAACTGTCTTACTGTTTTTATTAGGTTGGTTATGTTGATATATTTTATGCTTTTATAAATTTAACTCTTGACTATTTTGTTATTGTAAAAGACCTTATATATGAACGTTGATACTGTTGTTGATACTGTTTTAAGTGGACTTTAAAATCCTGAAGTTGTGGTAAAATTTTTGATGTGAATATAGAAGTGTGTTTAAAATTATTTGCAGATATTTGAATGAGTTTTTGAGATTTTTAAAATATAGTCGTTGTGATGCCTACTTTTTTTTAAAAGGGAGAGATGTTCAGTTAGCCTTATAAAGTCGGAGTAAGGATACTGTGCATGTCCTTAACTCAGTTATGCGGTAGTTGTCATAGGTCTGATGTGTTACTGAGTCAAGACATATGGGGTGTTTTCAAGAAACAAAAGAGTTAAGGCTCATCAGGGGTAACAAGGGGTCATAAAAGGTAGGTCATTTGAGCCAAAGGTTAACATAAAAAGGGCCTTAATTATCTCTATTAAGCATGCATCTAGTAGACTCAAACCGATTCAAAGAAAGTTTTGGAGGTAGTAACCTAAGAAAGCATCACACAATCAAAGAAATAAAATGACTATAGATGGAGTCATATAGGCTCAATCCTCATTTGGCTTAAATGAAAATTCATTATGCATCTCTGCATTACCTCATTGCTCAAGTTTCAAATTTTGAGGAAGCTTATGCAACTAACTAGTTTTCATCTCTCAACATGGTTCACTCTCTACTCAAGTAGCCTAATCTGAGTTCAAGCATGCATTTAATCTCATTCCAACTAGCATGATAGAATCTCATGGTAAAACAAATCAAAATGATTCAAGTATAGTTCCATTGCTTATCACAAAACAACATAGAACAACAACCTAATATGCCTAAAACATACATCTTAATTAACAAAATTCAAACAGTAACTAAAATAAATGAAAACGATGCAATTGACAAAACAAATGTCACCTCCCTACACTTGAACCGCACATTGTCCTTAATGTGACAAGGCAACCACAAAAGGAAACCAAAACATAAAACATAAAATCAATCAAACAAACAAATAAAACAACTATCAAAGTAAATAAAAAAAATGCAAAAAGTAAAGATTAAGAAGGCCAATGGAGATTGTGGTGGCGAAGACATGGAAGAAGGGACTTCAATGTTCTTTGTCTGGATAAACTTGAAGAATTTCTTTTTGATGTATAGCTGCTCCTTATGCATTTGTTACATCTGGTTGCTGAGTTCAATAATTTGAAGCATCATTTGTTGATGATTTGTAATCATTTGGTTAAGAAATTGCTAAAACTTATCAACATCTGCTACTACGATTGGTTCCTCTTCAACTGCTTCTTCTTGGGGCTTCGGGGGTGCTTGAGAGGTGGATGGTTGGGAAGTGCTACATTCATGCCCTTCTTGTTCTTAACAACAGTGCGCATCTGAGGATTTCGGAGTTCCATAGAATGGAGCTCCAAAATTTTAGAACATCTCAAATAAGGTACATCAAATACATCAGGGTTAGTTGTGCACACACTATCCACGTTAAGATTGTAATACGAAGCCAAAATAGTAACAATGTAAGTTATACCAAAATATGAGTTTTTCCTATGAATGCAACTCACAATAAACTGAAAAATGCAATATAGGGTATTCACTTTAATTTTACAATCTATGCACCAAAGAAAGAAAATTTCCTTAACCGAGCACTTATTACTTTCAGTTTTGTTAAAAACAGTTAAGCACATAAATTTGTGAAGAAATAAATGCTCAGTGCTATGAATCAAAGTGTTAGGTACATTTCTAGAATCAAAAGTGTTTTCACCCATAAGGCTTTTCCAATAATCATCCACATAAAATTCATCATGGTCATCTAAAACTTTAGTGTTAGATAAGTCAAAGAGCGCACGAATGACAGTATAATCAAGCTTATATGCATGACCATCTATCATAAACCATAATGTGTCCATTTTAAGATTGCAGCACATAGTGGTAAAAAACTCTATAGTCATCATGTGATAGATTGATATATCACAATAAATTAGACAACTCCAATTAATATTCGCAGCTAATCGTTCAATGTTGCACTTCAATTCTAAAGTTTCTAACAGTTCAAAATCAAAGTACGTAAGAGGCAATAACTCTCTATCTTTAAAATTATGAAATTTCATATCTTCTTCAACCAAAAAAAATAGGGAATTGGAATGGGACGCGAAACTATATCAGGTTTTTTAAATATTTTTTCAAAGGATCTCATGGTCTTCGGCTTACTACCAACCTTATTGTACCATTTTAACAAGTTGAGTTGATTAAACTTAATTCGTTCGTAGTGTCAACTCTTTTTTTTCCCAAGCAAAAATCGACTCTTTTTCCGTAGTAACTGTGGATGTAATTGGCATCAAAGTAAAGTATTATTATATAATATATCTCAACTTGTTTTAAAATAAAATAATGGGCCTACGTCTGTTTTCCCATTATTGTGTTTAACAATTAAAAAACTATTTAGCGCCAATATAATTTATGCTGGAAATCTCAATGTTGGAATTGTTAGTACGTAGAGGAGACCTTATTACGTACCCCAAGATCACGTGAAAGGATAAAAAACGAAAGTAATGCGGAATACCTGGATTCGGTTCCATCTCGGGTTCCGATGCCGATT
>JANIJH010000005.1:14851010-14883636 GCA_024520975.1 Erythroxylum areolatum | reverse complement strand
ACGGGTCAGGAACCTTATGCTCGTGAACGTTCTCATTCTTCTCTAAGTAACTGCAGGAGACCTAACCTATATATATATAGCTTCCATATCGGGCTTCCCCATCACAAGGCCGATATGGACCCGGTCTATACTGATCGGGACCCATTTTCTACCTGGACTTCGACCCATTAATTTAGATCATTTATTGGGTCACTTTATTATCTTTATCTAGATCAAATGACGCAACTTAACTGGTAATTTATTTAAAAACCAAAATCGCAATTAATGTTAGTCCAACTTCAGAGACATTGACAAAATTGCCTTTGGGGCAAAAATGTCTAACAGGAATAGTATTTAAATTTAAAAATTCTATAGGATTGAAATATTACCATTCTTATTTCTTAAACATAAATATAGTCACATCGAAAGAATTCCAATCCCTGGAACATGAACATGTAACTCAGTTTTACATTTACTCAAAGGACTTAATTGAAGGCATTCCAAAATTTACAAGGCCAAAGTAAAATAATGCGAAAAGAGAAGGACTAATGGAAAAGAATGGGCTTGCTTTTGCCAAAAGAGTTACCGCTTGCGTGTTGCTCAAGTTGCGTATTACAATTCACAACTCTCTTTGTAATCTACCGAGCCTTCTCTCTCTCTTTCTTACGCCAATTTAGGGTTTGTAAAATTTCCCTTTGGGAGAGATATTGATTTGCAAAATTGGGGATTTTGATTTGTTTCGATTGGATTTTAAGCAATGGCGGCGATGACGGTGAGCTCTGCTGGTGGCTTGCTGGCGATGCTTAATGAAAGCCATCCTTCGCTCAAACAACACGCTCTTTATAATCTTAATAACTTCGTTGACCAGTTTTGGCCTGAGATCTCCACTAGCGTACCAATAATGTAACTCTTTATATTCGAAAAGTTCTGTCATTTGTTCGGTTTGTCGTTTTTTATCTGTTTTGTTCACGAAATAGTTTGGGGTTATCGAAGGGGAAATGAAGAGTTTGGATCTCTGTAGTTCTGAATTTGAGTCTTGCCTTAGTTTGTTGTTTAGATTTCGAGTACTATTGCATTGAGGTACAAGTTAAACTATCGTTTTTCTTATTTGTTACTGCAACTCTCTACTTCTCTCTTTTGTTTACTTGGTGCGATATTAGCAAGCTTAATCTGGCTAAGCGCATACCGGAATTTTCAAATTCATTGTGGTTTTGGAGATTGATTATATTAAGGATAAGAACCATGTAAGCTGCAAATTTCGGTCCAAAGCATACTTGAGGCGCAAATTCTGCTGACAAGTTGTATCGGCTTATGTCTTCTTGATGATAAGCATAGTGTAGTAATTCTATGTTTCTTGTGTTGGAGTTTTGAGCCAGATTAGGATTTAACAAAGCAACTGCAAAATGCTTAGGTCTTATTGCTCTTATCTGTTGACACTCAACTCAGTGTTTAGTGTTTTGTATGAAGCATGAAAAGAGAAGTAAATAGTGTAGATATATTTGATTGTTACCTTTATTTGTTCACATTCCAATTTTAATGCTCTTTTCCTTCTTGTTCAATTTGGGTTATGCCATTGAGCAATTTTGGGTGTCATCGGCTTGAGAATTCCATTTTCCATGTTGATTTTAATATTGATACATTTTCCTTCTCATTCAGAGAAAGTTTGTACGAAGATGAGGAGTTTGATCAACATCAAAGACAACTTGCTGCACTGCTTGTTTCCAAGGTTAGAATGGGCTTATTTTCTTTAGTTCCTGCTGCTCTATCTCTTCCATTTGTGGAGAAAGGAAGATGAGGATAACATAATTAGCATAGTCCATTGTATCATTAATTCTAGGAATTTTACCCTTGGATACAAATATTTCATATATATGTATGCGATAACGGCCTTCTGAGATTTCATGTGATGCAAAAGAGCTTAGACTTTTGCATCTTGTTTGTTAACCTTCAAATTGAAAAAAGCTATTGATGAGCCCTGTCCTTGTTTAATGGTAAAAATCCAAATGAATCAAAATATAGAGTGTTCTTGGAGGGATAGGGTCCAATCTGGATAAGAATCTTTTTACAGTTTTATTTCTTTTCAACCACGATAATCTTAGCTTAAGTGGATTCTTGTCTCAGGTATTCTATTACTTGGGTGAACTTAATGACTCATTGTCTTATGCCCTTGGTGCTGGCTCCGAGTTTGATGTTTCCGAGGATACTGATTATGTTCACACTCTTCTTGGTAATTATTCTGATCAACTTGCTTTGTTTTCATATCATGGGAGATGGCGATGGCGATGTTAATTCTGAGGCTTTAGAGTTTTCATTGTACTTGACTTTCTAAATGTAACAGCACCAGTGACGTTCTTAACTTAACTGTCAGCATTATTACCAGATTTACAACTTTTTGTTGGTTCATTATAATCTGTCCTCCTCTGGTTTTTGATTTTGATATCTAGTCAGGTGTTGACATAGCCAAGTTACATGATAAGTCTTTGGGCCATTGATTTGACTTTTTATTATTTTTTTTGTCTATATCATCAGCCAAGGCCATTGATGAGTATGCTAGTCTAAAGTCTAAGGCAGCTGAATCAACTGATGCAATAAATGTTGACGCTAGGTTGGAGACCATTGTTGAGAGAATGCTGGATAAGTATGGAGTTGTAAACTCTCTTAGTCGTTTTTATCTGTGATCCTTCTAGTTATCTTATCATTTCTTCTGTTAGGTGTATCGTGGATGGAAAATATCAACAGGCAATGGGAATTGCCATTGAATGTCGAAGATTGGACAAACTTGAGGAAGCAATCACTAGGAGTGATAATATTCATGGAAGCCTGTCCTATTGCATTAATGTCTCTCATTCTTTTGTTAATCTAAGAGAGTATCGATTGGAGGTAAGGAGGCTCATCAACTTATAATTGATCAAACGTAGACATGGCTTAAATTGATTAAATCTGTATGTTTAATATGTTAATGTTCTGATTAATTTATCGTTGTTGTGAACATGTTCTATCTTTTATAGTCTTACTCTTGCGTTCAGTACTTGTTTTGGGTCTACATAATCATGCATGCATTTTTGATGATCCTTTAACAAGTTTCTGTTCTACCTGTTCTGCTGACTGTTGGTTCGTCAACTAACATGTGGTATGACTAACATATCTTGATGGGCAGTATGGATGAATACTGATCATTATTTGATTTGCAGGTCCTTCGTCTTCTTGTTAATGTGTACCAAAAGTTGCCTTCTCCTGATTTTCTGAGCATATGCCAATGCTTAATGTTTTTGGATGAACCTGAAGGTGTAGCAAACATTTTAGAGAAACTCCTACGCTCTGGAAATAGGGATGAAGCTCTCTTGGCATTCCAGATAGCCTTTGATCTTGTGGAGAATGAGCACCAGGCTTTTCTCTTAAATGTTAGGGACCGCCTTTCAGCTCCAAAGCTACAACCTCCAATATCTGCGCAGCCAAGATCTAATCCAGGTTCTGCTCAAACTGAAAATCCAGCTACTGCAGAGGATGTCCAAATGACAGAAGGAACTTCAACGACCACTGAGCATGTGCATGAGACAGATCCTACTGAGGCAATTTATGCTGAGAGGTTGACTAAGATTAAGGACATTTTGTCTGGAGAGACCTCAATACAGTTGACTTTGCAATTCTTGTACAGTCATAACAAGTAAGAATTAAGTTCTTGTACAGTCATAATAAGTTCTTCTTTGCAATTCTATCTCTCAAATTAGGCATTGTTTGTCTTGTAGAGGATTGGTAAGGGGGTAAAAGTAACTCTTGTAACTTGCTTTACAGATCAGATCTTCTCATTCTGAAGACAATAAAGCAGTCTGTTGAGATGAGGAATAGTGTCTGTCATAGTGCAACAATTTATGCAAATGCGATCATGCATGCTGGAACGACTGTGGATACATTCCTAAGGGAGAATCTGGCGAGTATTAGAATGTGCTTTCGTTTTTTATTAACTGTTCCTTGGTTTGTTTTGTTCTTTTGTTTCTTAGGCTCCATTTGAAGTGATTGTTAAATTGTTTTGGTTCAAATATATTGGCAGGACTGGTTGAGTAGGGCTACAAATTGGGCTAAATTTAGTGCTACAGCAGGTCTTGGTGTTATTCACAGAGGACATCTACAGCAGGGGAGGTCACTTATGGCTCCATATTTACCTCAGGGTGGAGCTGGTGGGGGAGGCAGTCCTTATTCAGAAGGTGGCGCCCTCTATGCTCTTGGTCTAATTCATGCCAACCACGGAGAAGGAATTAAAAAATTTCTTCGTGATGGCTTACGTAGCACAAATGTAGAGGTATGGCTTTGATCATGATGCTTGCTTATGGCTTCCTTTTTGAGTCGATCTGTGTTGCTGCTTGAGTCTAAGATGGAGATGCCTATGCAGGTTATTCAACATGGTGCATGCTTAGGTCTTGGTTTGGCAGCTCTTGGAACTGCTGATGAAGACATATATGATGACATTAAAAGCGCATTGTACACAGACAGTGCTGTTGCTGGTGAGGCTGCTGGAATTAGTATGGGCTTGCTTATGGTTGGAACTGCTAGTGAGAAAGCGGGTGAAATGCTTGCTTATGCTCATGAGACACAGCACGAAAAAATCATAAGGTAATTTTAGGCTTCATTATATTATAGTGCGTCTCACTGAGCCTTCATTTGAGGCTTTTCCCTTTGTTTATGAAGCATTTTTATGCTGCAGAGGGTTGGCATTGGGTATAGCTCTTACAGTTTATGGAAGAGAAGAGGAAGCAGACACACTAATTGAACAGATGACTCGTGACCAAGATCCCATACTTCGTTATGGTGGCATGTATGCATTGGCGCTGGCCTACAGCGGAACGGCAAACAATAAGGCCATACGCCAACTGCTGCACTTTGCTGTATCAGATGTGAGTGATGATGTAAGAAGGACAGCTGTTCTTGCACTTGGATTTGTTTTGTACTCTGAGCCAGAACAGGTTTGTCTTCTCTTCCTGCCATTCTCTGATTCACATTTTTGTGCTTCATGTTCGTGCATTTTCTATGATCATTTTCCATAAGAGCTACTAATAGTTGTTCAGTTGTATTTTTCTTATTCTGTCCCCTTCTGAACTTTTCTGCTGTGGTTGGTGGGATGATTTGTTCCTCTCTAAACTTTGGATAAAGCAGACTCCACGAATTGTCTCCTTGCTATCTGAGTCCTATAACCCACACGTCCGATATGGTGCGGCTCTTGCGGTGGGCATTTCATGTGCTGGCACTGGCTTGAGTGAGGCTATATCATTGCTCGAACCTTTGACATCAGATGTTGTTGATTTTGTTCGTCAAGGTGCCCTTATTGCAATGGCCATGGTCGTGGTTCAGATGAATGAGGCCAGTGATTCTCGTGTTGGCACATTTAGGTATTGCATATCAGTGCTGTGCCTCTTGATTTACAAAGGATATTACTGCTAAAAGAATACGAGTTACTATATGATCACACTTTTCAAAACCTAATTTCTATCTCTTAATTTAGGCGACAACTCGAAAAGATTATTCTTGATAAGCATGAAGACACAATGAGCAAGATGGGGGCAATCCTTGCTTCTGGAATACTTGATGCTGGTGGAAGGAATGTGACCGTAAGGTTGTTATCTAAGTCAAAACATGATAAGATCACTGCTGTTGTTGGCCTCGCTGTTTTTAGCCAATTCTGGTATTGGTACCCCCTCATTTATTTCATAAGCTTGTCATTCTCGCCCACTGCTTTTATCGGACTGAACTACGACTTGAAGGTTCCAAAATTTGAATTTATCTCGAATGCAAAGCCTTCCCTATTCGAGTATCCAAAACCAACTGTTGTTCCTAGCACCAGATCAACTGTGAAACTTCCTGCAGCAGTTCTTTCAACATCAGCAAAGGCCAAGGCAAGGGCGAAGAAAGAAGCAGACCAGAAGGCTAATGCTGAGAAAGCAGCTGGAGTAGAGTCATCGTCTGCTGCGGTGTCACATACTGGAAAAGGAAAGTCATCCACTGAGAAGGATGGGGATTCCATGCAGGTAGTGATTTTGTTTTCTCCCTCATAAGCTTGTCTTTCCTTCAATTATTTTGTGTTTCCGCTGTTTGGGATTGGACTGTTCCATATAAGAAGAGCTGAATGGGGTGTTCATCTGTGCGCTGTCTTAAACTGATGGATCTTATATCTTTTGCAGGTTGATAATACACCAGACAGAAAAGCAGAGCCTGAACCTTCTTTTGAAATTTTGACAAACCCGGCCAGGGTGGTTCCAGCACAAGAGAAATTTATCAAGTTCATTGAAGGTAGCAGATATGTGCCAGTAAAATTGGCACCTTCAGGGTTTGTCCTCCTGAGAGATATGCTACCAACTGAACCTGAGGTACTCTCCCTAACTGATGCACCAGCATCAACACCATCCCCTGCTGGTGGTTCAGCAACCGGACAGCAGCATGGTTCTACAGCAGCCATGGCTGTTGATGAGGAGCCTCAGCCACCTCAGCCTTTTGAATACACTTCATGATTGAGTGGTAGCAGGCATCATATCCCTGTGATGTTAACTCAAATGCGATCCTGCCAGCAGAGACAAGGTGAAAACATGTCCGAGCAACCACTTTTGCAGTTCTGTATGTTTATCGGCAACCTGAAGTGAGCTAAAGTGTGGGGCTCATTACTGTTTTAGGGATGTTTAGGTGGCAGTGGTCTTGGTTTGGGTGCGCTCACGTTGATCTGTGAAATGTCTCATTTGGTAGTTAATAGCTTTTCGTTTGATGGTTATGAGGGTGAGAAAGGCGGGGACTACTAATCATTGGATGATGTCATTGTATAATTGCCTTCCTGGAAAGAGAGACATTGTTTCTACATCGTTCTGGTTGCTGAACGGGGCCAAGCGCCAGTCTTTTCATATACACTACATTGTTTACTTTTTGCCGGTAGTTCTGAAATCCGAAAAGGGAACTTTAGAAGATCTTGATGGTTCGCCAAAGATAACTTTTGGATAGAAAATGGCCCTGATCAGTGAGATGATTTTAAATCCTGGCGTTTCTATCACATTTATGGTCACAAATTTCCAATCAAAAATTCGTTTTGGCATAGATCATGTTCCACTGATCTTAGAGCTGGGAGTTTAAAACTACCTGTTGGATTGAGTTCAACTGAACATAGAAAGATGGTATTTACTGTTTAGTGCATTATTATTTGAAAACATTCGTTTAGAGCGATAATATGCTATTTTCATTGGTTACTTCAATCTCATTATATATAATATCAATCAATCGGCAATCAAGACAAACCGGGCGCCCCAGGACCTTCTCCAGTTTCTCCTTGATTACCTGCTCAACAACTGAGCTGACCCGCCTTAGACCGCCAGATCCACTCATTGCCTTAAATTCAAAAGGCAAGCCTCTCTTTGAAGGCTGGGAATCTGAAATTCCCCCGTTCATCGATCAATCACTCAAGTAGTTCAAATAAGGAAGCTTTTTAGTCCAGTTCTGTTCTCAGTTCCAGAAGGATGTTCGGCAATCAACATGAGGTGGAGCCCTAACCCGACAACTTCTTACCTCACTTGGCTAGAGCGCTATGAATTAGTCTCGATCCTGTCAAATTCTTCCCCATTGAGGTCTGGCCTCATATGAGAATGGAAAATTGGAGCATTTTCCCTTCATCTTTTTAAATCGAGGCTTGACCCGACTCGTGTCTTTTCAACTAGAGCAATTATGATTTGGAAGTCAACCTAGGACAAGTGTTCGTCGCTTAGTGACTAACGAAGATTCTTTGCTAGTTGAATCCAATTTCTTTACTTGTAGTCTGAAGAAAGCTAGCACTCGAATTAAGCAAGAAGGGAATATTCGCTGTTTCGGCTACCACAATAGTGTAATCCATTTGATAACGAGTGGGACCAAATAAGTCAATGGGGGTGAAGAAAAAGCACTTCGAGGCGGCACCCTGAGGCAAAAGAAAGCGCTTTTTTTATAGTCTATTGTATATTCACACAGATCGCCATGAGACTCGTTTCATTTGAGTGCTTAATCGAAGAGCTCAGGTTCTACCTTTCGCAGGAAAGTCAGAATATCATATCGAGCTTTCCTGTAAAACAGGGTCTCGAACCCGTCCATCAGCCCTAGGAGAACACACACAAAAAAAGTTAGCCCCAGAAATAACAAAAAAGCCCGTTCGCACTCAGGAGAAAGTGGGCCCTCAATGGTCCCACTCCCGAATAGAAGTGGCTTTCCTCCGGACTACTAGTTCTAAGTGGGAAGCAGCAGGTTGGGAAACCAAGAGAACGCTTCGCATTTTCTTATCTTTTTCCCAGGCCCCATTTTCGACCCCTGGGTATTCCACGGGACCAGACCCATAGCTAGGAAGTGCCTACGAAAAAAGAGAAGCCCTTTAGGCCTCGGTGGAGCAGGTCTAGGCGGATAAATCCCGATCTCCTTGCTTTTTAGAGGATCTATCAATATTCCTGCCAAGATGTTGCCTCGGCCGCTCTTTTTTCAACTATCTCAGGTACGAAGCCTTTTTTCAAAGCCCGAAGGCAGGTAAAGAGAGGTCTCCATTCACTTCAAACGAAATTTTCACTTTTGATTGTAGACTTCAAAGAAGATAAAGGAGACATTCATCAAGACCTTTAGGAGACCCTGAGTACGATATCCTGATTTCTATTTTGGATCGACAGGCCTTTCCCAACCTACTGGTCTCTTCCTGGATTCGGAAGTTATTATAGTATCTTTCGGATAATTCAAATCGAAGCAATTGGATGTCTGACTCGGGTCGTTTGCGAGTTCCTCCGATCTTTAGGAATATGTTACTGCCATCTCTGATGCTGCGCATTCATATGACTCTATAAGAGCTCCTGAGAGCGCCTAGCATCCGCTACAGGAAGAGTTCTTCAAAGTCTTTCCGCGGAGAGCACAAAAGCTGATTAATTAAGAAAGAGCTGCTAAGAGGGTTGAAGGCCGATTCTTAGCCTGGTCCCTTCGGGAAAAGAAGATATGTAACGAGCATCCGGGTCTTGACCCGCACAATGACTAGCAACTCTCAAAGGGGCCCGCTCGAATCACTGTGCCTCCCCTAAAATAAGAAGAATCCTGGTAGAGGAGTGGAATGACGGTTCGACCCAGTCGATGGCCTTGGGGACAAAAAGCGGTCTTCATCCGGCAACCAGTAGCTCTACAGGACTTGTTCTCGAAGAACTCAATTGTGAGGCATTTTCTACCTATAAAAATGAAAGGTTGGAGGTTGCTCAAAATTTGTCAAATACGAGCCCGGAGTTGATTGAACATCTCAGCCATTGGTGGGAATTTCGCCCAAGCAAGTGGTTGGTTTACTTTTGGACATGCTTCGCTTGGTCTGCTCTTCTTCTTCAGAGATCGGAATGGTTTTGGCCGATAATTGGCCCTTACTTATCGAGTGAAAGATTCCAACGATTTGTTTTGAATTTAGTAGACGAACTCCATTTTTCTGGTGAGATAAGAAAAAGATGGCAAATTGTAAAACGTCAAATTCTAGTTTAGCTTAGGTCCAAAAATCAATCTCTCATAAAACTATCGAAGATTCGAATCTCTCTCTCCTCTTTTGAACCTTCATATTTCCTTTTCTCGTTCTTCCCCAGCATAAACGAAAGATATCTTCTCTTTTTCACATAGATAGTGACCCATCCTAATCCAACAATGCAGTCTGCGTCTGCCTACGAGGGACTCCCTTACATGGCAGGATATCCCGGTAGGATTTCTCGAGTCAAATGGGGCTGTTCTTCTTGAAAAGAGACCTCTGACAACTCGAGAATCTTTCCTTCTATCTATTATCAACCGAGACAAAACATTTATCAAAAAGATTTATTCAAAAATATAAAATACATAAAAATAAAAACACTGCTTTTTGAATTCGCGACTAGCACCCAATTCTGTCTAAATGAACACAAACCTGATTTTAAAATTAAATTGGACATGGAGAAAGCCTAGGACAGGCTCCGGTACGGAATTTATTATATGGAGATATTTGCACCTGTGGCCAAGTTGGCTTCCCCCGAGTTCTAGTCCATCTTTAAGTTGACTTTGATCAACGCTCAGCTCTCTTGTATCCTTAGGCCGAGTTCGAGGCTGCTGATTTAGCCCTGCGCTGATTCAGGAGCTTCTTCATCACTCGACTCTAAACAAAATTAAAAACACTTCGCTGTGCACCCTAAAAGTCGAATCCACGGGTTCCCTCCGTCAATGTTCAGCCTATGATATTTGCGTTGGTTTTTCCAACGATATATAATGAGATTGAAGTAACCTCTGAAAATAGTATATTATCGCTCTAAACGAATGTCAATCATTCAAATAATAATGCACTAAACAGTAAATACCATCTTTATATGTTCAGTTGAACTCAATCCAACAGGTAGTTTCAAACTCCCAGCTCTAAGAACAGTAGAACATGATCTATGCCAAAGTGAATTTTTGATTGGAAAATTGTGACCATAAATGAAAAAAAAACCCTTCAACTCTAAAGTTCGAGCTTGACATTGATATCTTTTTTTATCTCATTTATTAAAATAATATAATCAACAAACAACATACACTAAAATATGTTCATTTGAATATTTTTAATAAGTTCATCCACTACTGCTACAAATATAAAGGGCTTAATAAGAAGCTTTAATGTAGCCCAAAATCAATAAGAAAACATCGTGTATCTCTTCCTATCATCTTCACGATTATGTTTACACCTTCTTATATATTCTTAATAGTCTGTATATAAATCATAGAAACTTCTATTTACACCTTCATATATATTCTTAATAGCCTGTATATAAATCGTAGAAATTTCCGTAACTTCTAAACACGTCCTGCATCATTTATATATGGTGCAAAGGATGCATTCTCGTATACATAAACATGTAAACATGTTTGCTAGTCCCATCTTTATTTGTACATGAGAGCTGTAGTCTAGTGTACATAATCAGGATCGACGATTGTCCTCATCCCAAGTAAGGTTATACACTAGTGTCACAAAATCTAATCCCGAATTTCTTTTCTTTTTTTAATGGGGCCTTGAAATAGGAGGTATTTATTTATATTAATCGAGTATTTACTAAAAATACGTTCAGTTTTATTAAGTACCTGTCTACATGAAATTTAAAATCTTTAGCTCTAAAATAATTTTACAGGCAGAAATACCCCAAGCGCCTTCGCTCGACTCTCTACGTGACTTTCATTTAATTTATAAATGAATACATATTAAAGGGTTGTCGACTGTGAGAATCAGCGTGATAGCAAATAAAGAATAGTATTAGTATCCCATTTGCAGAATATTATAAATTTCAAAGTGAACTGATCTTTTACGTAATTAGAGTAGTCATGAAAAGACATGGAAAAGCAAAGTTGAAGAGCGTTGTTGGCCTGTGACTATCTTTAATAATCAGAGGTGGTGAATGTGACTGTGAAGATGAAGCTGTGAATGTGAGGTGTCCATTAATCCACCGGCTCCTCTCTCCCTCTTATCTGTCTTCTTTCTTCAAGTCAAAGCCATCTTTGATCAGTGTTTAGAAGCTCTATGTACTTGGCCCGTTCTCATCAAACGAGAATTCTCACTTTGTTTTAGAAAAATATATAACCAAACAAAGCTTCGTTCTTGGTGGTACCCCATAACTTCTGCTCTTCGCTCTTGTCTTATTGGAAGCCTCTCTCCAATCAGGTTATTGTTGCGGTCATTTCTGTTTTATCATAACTTCCATGCAACTTCTATATATCGTCTTTCTTTGTACTTTTCTAGCTTGCTACTCACTACTTACAAGTCATTACTGGTCTTATCAAGAATGTACAAATTTACATGAGAGTCTTATTTACTTGCGCTGTAAATTTACGAGGGTTATCATATTTTCAGGTGAAGGAAACTCATCCAGGAGATTTCCAAGGTTCGCTTGTCGTTGCATGAATTGAGCTCATCTCATAGGGTTTTCGATTAAAGTGCGTCCCTATAAATAGAGCAATGGACAAAGAAGAGAACTACTCGGTATGTCTAGGTTCATTTCTTATCAACCACATCATTACTATTTGTGTTCTTTTCTTGATAAATCTTTTCAATCACCATGTTATTTTTCTCTAAGCTAAACTTGTTTCACCGTCAGGCAAGCTTTACCGGACTTGACTACACTCTGGACAATCATCACCATCCACAAGAAGAGCTCATGAAGCTGAGAATTGGAGAAACTTCTGGTGGTGACAGTAATGGAATGGTTGATCATATGCTCCATAATTCTCAACCACAGCAACAAATACCATCTGGATTTTATGCATCTGCTTCGTTTGATAAACTGAGCTTCGCAGATGTGATGCAATTTGCTGACTTTGGACCTAAGTTGGCCCTGAATCAGGCCAAGATCTCTGAGGAAGAAACCGGGATTGACCCGGTTTACTTCCTTAAGTTTCCGGTTCTGAACGATAAGAAGGAGGAGCAACCATTAATGGTTCCTCAACTAGGTGGAGAAAATGATGAGAGGTTTAAAGATGGGAACAGTTTTGACAATAGGACAGGAATAGTAGGAGAAGAGAGGGCTGTGAGAGAGGATGAAGAGGCTAGGGTTTCAGACAACACATCCGTACAACTCCAGTTCCTAGGAGATCAAGATCCTCACCAAAACAAGAACCTGGTACCAGAAGTGAAGAGCAAGAGAAAAAGACCAAGAGCCATCAAGACGAGTGAAGAAGTGGAGAGCCAAAGGATGACGCATATTGCAGTGGAAAGAAACCGAAGGAAGCAAATGAATGAACATCTTCGAGTTTTGAGGTCTCTCATGCCTGGATCATATGTACAAAGGGTATCAATCAACTTGCTTATGTTTCACAAACATCGGATCCAAATTGTGGTTGTTAAATTTCTTATATTGTTCTAAAAATCGAACTAAGTACGCTTTTAAGGAAACTTGAGAAACACCAGATTAAGTCATTGGATTTGCAGGGAGACCAAGCTTCAATTATCGGTGGCGCCATCGAATTTGTGAGAGAATTAGAGCAACTTCTCCAATGCTTGGAATCTCAAAAGCGTCGTAGATTCTACGGTGAAGCTGCTGCCAGACAGATGGGAGATCCTTCACTTGCAATTCCACAAGCACAACCACCGTCGCACTTCCTTCCTAATAATCCTCTTCCTCTTCAACACGATCAAATGAAGCTTGTCGACTTCGAAACCGGACTCCAAGAGGAAATCGCCGAGAACAAGTCTTGCTTGGCTGACGTTGAAGTGAAGCTTCTGGGGTTCGACGCCATAATCAAGATTCTCTCTAGAAGAAGACCAGGCCAGCTAATTAAGGCCATTGCAGCTCTTGAAGATCTGCAGCTTAATATTCTTCACACCAACATCACCACAATTGAACAAACTGTTCTCTACTCATTCAATGTCAAGGTAAAACACTTTCTTCTGATACCCTAACTTAAGTTAATTTCTTTCTTTTTTAACTCAAGTAACCCTATTTTGCTTGACTTAAAATTGAAGACGGCAGGTATATAACATCTTTGTTTCTGGGTGGGTTTAGTACACCTTGAGTCTTGACCAAAAAGGGTCCCTGCTGGATTTCATATTGATCTTTCTTGCAGGTTGCAAGTGAATCAGGGTTTACAGCAGAGGATATAGCGAGCTCAGTTCAGCAGATATTCACCTTTATTCATGCAAACAGCAGCACTATCATGTGACCTAAGTCTATTTCAGACAAAAGATGATTGATCTACTCCAACGTCTCTTCTGTTTCTATGTATTGTATTGTCTTCTTCCCTAATTGTATTGTTGAATGATATGTACACTAGTGACTTGGTATTGGTCCAGCTGGTTAAAGTTTCGCAGCCTTGAGTTATTTTCAGACTTTTGTTTTAACTAATTTTTTCTGTAATTAATTTTAATGGAAGTCTAATTAATATTCCAAGAATATAACACGTTGAGAAGGAAATCTTTTAAAATTAAGAGTATAGTTATCTTATTTATTCTGCTATCCGCATAGGTTTTTCTTCTCTGCGTGACATACTAACATCTTACAACTATACGAAACAAGAAACTAACTAGAGTGGTGGCCAACCTGACTTAGGATGTTCCAATTATTTTGATATTTACTAGTTCAAAGTAATTACAATTTTAAATGATTTTAAATCTACGAATTGAAGTAAATTGCAAAAAAAAATATCAGTGTGTGACTAGCATTCACTTTACTGCTTGTTGCCAAAAGAGATTGACACTGATTATGGAGACTGGATGAAACAATTGATGTCAAGTACTCCTATTATATAACTAGCTCTCTGTGAGAGACATGCACAGGCATAGACATGAATGTGTGTGGGAGCTAGGAGATGGTTCGGAAGAGAAAAGGCGACGTGAAAACAGATCCTGAATTGGCACTTTGTTGGAACTAGAACCAATGATTTGTTGGATGGTCAACGCGTCCCGTACCTTTTTGCTTTGGGTTGACTTGTCAGACATCACGAATTGGTGGTATTAGGCAACATCCAGACGTCGCTATAGTCTTGTAGTGTCTGTAATGGGTGATATATGTTTGGACTTTGGGACTGGTCACTCTTTTATTTTCTTTGTCCTTAGCTTGTTTACGTATAGGTCAGCATGTGGGGTTTCAGGATTTTCTTCAGAGAGTCAAATGTGTCCATTACAAAGATAGTACCTCAGCAATTAAAACCACTGAAGGTGGGGGAGCCTTAATTTCATGATCTTCACTCGCTCAAGCTCAACTTTGAGCCCCAGAGTAAAGTGAAGTTGATTTAACAACAAAAGAACATGTATGAATTTGAGTTGCAATATCGAAACTTCGCTAGACTAATACATTCATTTAATACTTTTAATGCTACCTATTATCAAACTTTTTAATAAACCCAAAATGTATTTCTTTTATTACACCATTAGGCTCAGTACTGTTGTTGTTCGGTCCACCAACCTTCACCACCCTCAAGGAATAAGAGATCTAAAACGGGGAAACAGATGTTATGAAAGCATTTTCGGGAGTATTTTGCCACTAGTTGAACTACTCTCAAAGTTGTATCCCTATCATAATTACCCTACTTTCACACGTTTGAGTTAAATTTCAAGTAATATGTTCAAAATATATGCTTAACAAACTGACAGCCTATCAGATGGTGTTAAAGGGCATGTAAACAAAGTAACATTTTTTGTCTTTCACGTCAAAAATGTTGGGTCCAATACGCTTGACTTGTCAATACGCACATTCAAAGCATGTAAGTAATTGTGGTCCACGTACATGGTATTTGGCAATATCCATCAATGTATTCAAACTATCATATATGTAACGCGATCCTTGGGAATGTAAGTTTGTTTGCACGTAAATAAGCTAAGCTGGGAATGATCTCCACGTGCTCTGTCAGTCTCTCTAGGAACCCACTTGTATTCTTCCATACCTAATGGGCTGCATGTTAGGCGCAAGTATATAATTTTGGGAAGGAAAAATAAAATAAACGTAAAATATTGAACATAATTTATCCTTAATTTTAGGCTACATTTATGGATAATATTTAGAATAATTCTTCCACTATTACAAATAATAGATATATAGAAATAAAATCAAAATAATGGCTCACAAGATATTTTCTGTCGTAAAAATACTAACATCGTTATTTTGTCATTCACTGATCTTTTAGGAAAATATTTTCTAACATCAGAGCGTTGCTTTGCTATGGTCTTCTTTTATGTATTTGTTGTGAGTATGTATGAAGCAGGGAGTGCCTTATATAGGCACTCCATCGTATGAGATAGCTACAAATGTAGCTGTCTTTGTTCTGATTTTCAATCGATTCCGCATTTGTTGAAAATGGTGTCCTTTTATGTGAGGGACTCACATCCAACAAATCTCTCCTTCCCGATTACATGACGGGCTCTATCATACCTACTACTAATCGACAGTACTCGAACTTCCTATTTGATAGAATCTTGATTAACATGTCTGATCCATTTTCATCAGTATGGATCTTTTCTAACTGTAATTATTTCGTCTCTATCACATCTCTGATCCAGTGATATCTCACATCAATGTGTTTTGATTGTGAGTGAAAAGAGACATTCTTACCAAGGTGAATAACGCTCTAACTGTCACAAAACAATTGATACTGTTTTTGCTTGATACCAAGTTCATTAAAGAACTTCTTCATCTATAACAACTCCTTATAAGCTTCCATTGCTACAATAAACTCCATTCCAGTTGTAGAAAGTGCAATACACTTCTATAACTTTGACTTTCATGCCACAGCTCTCCCTGCAAAAGTAATCAAGTAACCTGATGTAGACTTTTTCGAGTTAACATCTCTAGCTATATCTGCATCTGTGTAACTAGCTAACATAGGTTATGCTCTTCCAAAATATAAGTATATTTTGGATGACTATCGAAGATACCTGATAATCCACTTCACTGTAGCCAAATGTTCCTTTCCAGGATTTGAAAGGAAATGACTCACAACTCCAACTGCGTGAGCAATATCTAGCCGTGTACAAACCATAGCATACATTAAACTTCCAATTGCTGAAGCATATGGAATTCTGAATATTTCTTCCATCTCTTTATCTGTAAAAGGACACCCTCTAGAACTCAATTTAAAGTGATTAACAAGAGGACAACTAATCGCTTTAGCTTTGTTCAATTTGAATCTCTGAAGTACTTTATCAATGTACTTCTCTTGTGACAATCATAGTTTCTTGGTGCTTCTGTCTCTAATAATCTGCATGTCAAGAATCTGCTTTGCTAATCCCAAGTCTTTCATGACAAAAGATTTATCCAACTGTTTCTTCAGGTTGTTGATTGTAGAAACATTCTTACCAACAATCAACATATCATCCATATAGAGCAATAAAATAATGAAATCATCATCATTTTTTTTTTCACAAATACACAGTGATCTAAAGTAGTTTTCTTGTAGTCTTGCTCTCCCATAATAGATTCGAACTTCTTATACCACTATCTTGGTGCCTATTTTAGACCATATAGACTCTTTTTTAGTTTACAAATATAGTCTTCTTTCTCCCTTTTTATGAAACCCTCTAGCTGCTCCATGTATATCTCTTCTCCCAAATCCCCGTGTAGGAAGGCTTTTAACATCCATTTGTTAAACCTCCATATTAAAACTTGCGGCTGGCCCTGACACTGTACGTATGGATGTCATTTGCACTACCGGTGAAAATATCTTGTCAAAGGCAATACCCTTCTTTTGGCTGAATCCTTTGACTACTAATCTTGCTTTGAATCGATGATGGTTGTTGTGTTCTTTAGGCTTGATTTTGAACACCTATTTAGTCTTCAATGCTCTTTTGCCTTTTGGCAACTTCACCAGCTTGAATGTTTTATTCTCATGTAAGGATTTCATCTCGTCTTGCATGACTTCTTTCTATTTCTTCTTGTGTTCATCATTCATTGCTTCATCAAAGCTTTATGCTTCTCTCCTGTCAGTCAGCATTACATACTAATCAACTGGATATCTAGTAGATGGTAGCCTATTTCTACTAGATTTTCGTAATAGGACTAGAGAATCTTCAGGTGCTGGTGGTTAAATGTGAGCACCATCATCATCCTCTGGTTTAACTTCATTGGGGACATGTGTATTATCAACTTCTAGCTGATCATTTTGCACTTTATCTCCAACTTGTCTAGGCACCACTATTGGAGGATTCAATCGAAAGCTTGTTAAGTCATCATCGGAGCTTGAAACTTCCTTCTCCACTTTGTTGATATCTTCAATAGCAACAAACATAGCATCACGACTCTTTTTGATAGGTCTTTTCTGCACCAGATTATAAAACCTATATCTAAATGGATCTTGACCATAGCCAAGGAATACACCCTGTCATGTCTTGACATTAAGCTTTTTCCTTTCATTTTTAGGAATATGGATAAAGACCTTGCAATCAAAGACTCGTAAATGATCATAGGAAACATCCTTTCCTGACCATACCTTTTCTAAAACTTCATATTGGAGAGGAACACATGGGGAATGATTTAATGCATACACAACTGCAAGTAAAGCTTTACCCCAAAATGCCTTAGGCAACTTTGAATGTGAAAGTAGACATCTAACTCTTTCCATCAAAGTCTTGTTCATCCTCTCAGCTATGCCATTCGATTACGGTGTTTTTGGTGGTGTCATTTGATGTTGAATATCATGCTTTTTATAGTAAGCATCAAATAATTCGATGTACTCTCCACCATTGTCTGTCTGGGATGCACTTCAGGTTTTTTTTTAGTTTATCTCTCAACTGAGGCGTGAAATTGTTTGAACACATCTAGCACTTAATCTTTAGTCTTCAGAGTATAGGCCCACGTTTTCTTGGAATGATCATCAATAAAAGTCACAAAGTACTGTGCGTTACCAAATGACTTTGACAATGGTCCGCACAAATTTGAGTGAATCAGATCTAGAACATTCTTCATTCTGGATGGAGGAGAAC
This sequence comes from Erythroxylum areolatum, assembly GCA_024520975.1. Lineage (NCBI taxonomy): Eukaryota > Viridiplantae > Streptophyta > Magnoliopsida > Malpighiales > Erythroxylaceae > Erythroxylum > Erythroxylum areolatum. The sequence continues at coordinate 14,865,263 of JANIJH010000005.1, read as the reverse complement.
TCTAGAAAGAAACCTTGTTTTGTTTCCCTGCTAGGCAATCTGTACATTTCTTCTGATTTATCTGGTTTAGACCAGATAGCATATTCCTTTTTACAAGCAGAGTCCCTTTCTCACCAATGTGGCCTAGTCTTTTATGCCAGAAATCAACTGTATTATCATTCTCCACTGTATCGACAACATCACTAGAGAGCTTTGCCTGCATCATATATAGTCTTGAGTGTTTCTGACCTCTGTCCACTACTAAGGAGTTCTTAGTAAGCTTCCATTTTTTGTTTCCAAAAGTATTTTGAAAACCTTCATCATCTAGCCTGTTTATATAAATCAAGTTTAGACGCATATCAGGAATGTACCTGACATCTTTCAACAACAGTCTTGAACTATTTGCTATCTCTAAAGAAACATTTCCTTTGCCAACAACATTTGACAGATTTCTATTTGCCATCTTAACAATTCCATAATTACCAGGCGTATAAGATGAGAAAATTTGTCTGTGAGATGTAACATGAATAGTAGTTCCACTGTCAATTATCCAACTTATTTCTTGCGACACCAGGCAGACTATCTCTGTATTAATAATAAAGTTGAATACATTAACAATTTTACTTTGTTCATCATCACTGCTTTCTTCTTTCTTCACATCTTTTCCTTTTTCCTTTTTCAACTTTTGGCAAAATTTCTTGATGTGGCTTTTCTTCTTGTAGTAATGGCATTCCACATTTGCGTATATGTTTGACTTTCTTTTGCTCTTGTCTTTGGACTTTGGAACTCTGGATTGACTCCTTCCTCTATTTTCTGTAAGTAGAACATCTGAATGTGATGAAAAGGCTACATACTGTTATTTACGTCTCATATCTTCATTTAGCATACTGTTTTTAACATACTTCATATTTAATACACCATTTCATACAATATTTGTCAAGGATATCTTCAAAGTCTCTCAAGACTCTGATAATGAAGCTAGCACCATTAGAGCAATCACCTCGTCGTCAAACTTTATGCCCATCTTTGATAACTGATCAACCATCCCTTCTACATTGTTTAAATGATCATCTACAGAAGTACCCTCCTGGTATTTTACCTGCATCAATTTTGTCAGATAAAACAATTTGTTGTTGCCAATCTTTGAATCATACAACTGCTCCAACTTATTCCACAGCGTTCTTGCATGAGTCTCGTTACAAATGTGATTATACACATTATCATCGATAAATTGTCAAATATAACTACACGCTCGTTCATGCTCAAACTCCCAATCTTCGTTGGATATCTCCTTCGGTTTAGTTGTCAAAAATACCGACAAATGCATCTTTGTAATCATCAAGAGATTCTTCATCTTAGTTCGCCATATACGGTAGTTAATACTGTTTAGATTGATCATTTTGCTCGTCTGCACCTCCATTTACTAAATTAAGTCAAATTTGAGAAAACCGACTTCAAAGATGGAATTAGGACGTCAAAATTTGACAGAAAAGATATCTTCTAAATTTTCACAATGGGACCCGACAAATAGTAACTTGTGAATAATGCTGACCGGAATAGTGTCGCTGGACCCTATTGGAATAGTACTGTGGGATCCAGTAAATAGTAACTTGTGAATAGTATCGTAAATAGTACCACGAGACCTAATTACTATTGGACATCTACAGTGCCATCACCTTGCAAATTTAAAAACTTGAGAGTACTATTCATCAACTTTGCCGTGTTACGTCAACTTTTTGAACGAATCATGCCAAAAGAATCGTTATAATTTTGTCTTCCCCGTGGCTTCTTTTAAAAAAATACCTTCAATAAAAACACAGCTCTGATACCATTTGTTGGGCATAGCGGGTGTATTTTGAAAATGAAAAATAAAATAAGCAAAATAAACACAAAATATTTAACGCGATTTACCCTTAACTTTGGATTACGTCCATAAATAACACTCAGAATAATTCTTCCACTATCACAAATAGTAGGTATACAGAGATAAAAATAAAATAGTGGTTCGCAAGATGTTTCTCGACTTAAAAATATTAACCTCACTATTTAGTCACTCAGCAACCCTTTAGGAAAATATTTTCTAACATTAAGCGTTACTTTGCTTTGGTTTTCTTCTATATATTTATTGTCAGTATGTATGAAGTAGGGAGTGCCTTATATAGACACTCTACCGCGTGAGACAGTTGCAAATGTCACATTAGTTGAAAATGGTGTCCCTTTATGTAAGGGACTCACATCCAACACTGGATTATGGCTTCTAATATATTTCATTTTAATTTACAGATCTAATTTCGACAATCCAACACTTAACCTAAAAACTAATATTTATAAGACTTTTTTGAACAGTAAACTCTTAGCCAATTAAATTGACTTCATTTTGTTCAAGTGATTAGAGGACTTTAATTTTTTTTATTGCCCACGAGATGTCCTAGGAGGATCCCAACTATGGAAGACACCTTTAAGTCATCCATACTTAGACTAATCCCCGCTCGAGCTGGATAGGTCCCTTACGGGAGGCAAAGCTCTGACTTCAAGTTTTAGACTGCTGCATACATGAGAAGAGTTTGAATCCGCAACCTCACTTAAGTTAGAAGAATTCCTTACCAACTCACCTGCGCCTTGGACTAGAAGACTTCAATCTTAAATCAATTAATAAGAGATTAACTGAAATAGAAGCTTATGGGGAAAAAAAAAAAGAAAATTGGGTATAATATTTAGATCCAGTGATAAAAGAGGCACAGCAGACTATGTTTTAAAGGTTGAGGCCCAAAAGCCCAAATAGAAACACAAACCCTTTAAAACCCTAACCCTCACGCAGCTTCACTTTCATCGACTCAACCCATTTACGACACAGCTTGCGGCTGCACAGAGAACGTGAGCAACAATGGTTTCAGGATCTGGGATATGCGCGAAAAGGGTGGTAGTTGATGCCCGACACCACATGTTAGGCCGCTTGGCTTCCATCGTTGCAAAGGAGTTGTTGAATGGGCAAAAGGTGGTGGTTGTGAGATGTGAAGAGATATGCTTATCTGGTGGATTGGTTAGGCAGAAGATGAAGTATATGAGGTTCTTGCGTAAGCGCATGAACACTAAGCCTTCTCATGGTCCTATCCACTTTCGCGCTCCTTCTAAGATTCTTTGGCGCACTATTCGCGGGTAAATCGATTCTTTATTTGCACATCTTGGTGTTTTAATGCTTGTGATCGATTTATTATACTGAATTGACATCTGGGTTTCGTTTATAATGACTCCTTATGGAAGCTAGTCTTTATAGTTGCTTACACTTGGGTAATTGAGTTGTTGGTTTCCTGGAAAATGTTGTCTTTATATTGAGGTTTGTTGTCTGGGATTGATTGAAAAGCTCGCGTTAATTCTGTATTCTGTCTAAAATGATGAGAAGATATACCTTTGCTTTTCCCGATGAGTATAGAAGTAATTTTATGTTCATTTCCTTGTAATCTGGAATTGCTGCGTATTAAATTTTGGGAAAGAGGATGTACTGGCTGCAGGAGAATGAAGGTTGCTTATATGTTTTGTAGTCTTTCGTATATGCGATGTTTATACTTCAGGTTTCAAATTCTTTTTGAACTGTAGGATGATTCCTCATAAGACCAAGCGCGGAGAGGCAGCCCTTGCTCGCCTGAAGGTTTATGAGGGTGTTCCTCCCCCTTATGACAAGATAAAGAGGATGGTGATTCCAGATGCCCTCAAGTGAGTTTTTTAAATGTTAGCTGCATTTTTAAATGTTGTTTGATGTTTATTAGCTGAAATATTAGTCTTTAATTTGGGATAAACTTGGGAAAATCAGGGTTTTGAGGCTGCAGGCTGGGCACAAGTACTGCTTATTAGGAAAGCTATCATCTGAGGTTGGGTGGAACTACTATGACATAATTAAGGTATGAACTGTCTACCCGCATCCTTCTTTTACATAGTTCTGACAGTTTACCCCATGATTGTATTTATGTGTCACTAAATTAAAGAGATTTTACCTAATATATATTCTTATGTGGTTCTAGCTTTTCTACTTTGCTTGTGGAAGATATATATTCTGGTTTTCTATTTTACTTCTATTTGTTGGGCTGCCGTAAAAAATTACAAGTTCGACATATCACCATTGATGCTAATTCGCAAGATTGCAAGTTGCTAATGTTCTCTGATCTACATTACTACTCTGCTTTTCCTTAGGAGCTCGAGAGGAAGAGAAAGGAGAGGGCTCAGGTGGCATATGAGAGAAAGAAGCAGTTGACAAAACTGAGGGTTAAAGCTGAAAAGATTGCAGAGGAGAAGCTAGGTCCCCAGCTAGACATTATCGCTCCCATCAAATATTAATGCTACGTAGAGTTGTTTTTTCTTTCTTGTGGGTGAAAAATAGACTCCTATCATGAACTAAATCTGTATTCTGTTTTGCCTTGCGTCTGCAATGATTCCTTTTGACTTCACTATATGCTATACTTAATGCAGTGGACTTGCATGATGATATTGTTCTTTATCGACGAGTGAAATGATGTTGCAATAGTTATCCATCTTCCAATAGACTGTTATGCACCAGCCACACACTTGCGGCTTCTGTTTGTAGTCATATTGAATAGTTTGAGGTTAGTATTTGGAATCCACTAGTAGCAGGGAAAAGAAGGGTGGGTGACTTTCAAGGGAAAGTTTCTCCTTCACCGACCAGTACATCCTCCAACTTAAAGTTCTAAGAATGCTTCATTTTCTGCAGCCGCAGATGTTTAGATAATTGAAATACTCTATTTAGGATGTAGGGTAAGCGGTATGTTACTGTTGGTATGTTCTCTATATTCAACATTTTAGTGTCTTGTCTTAGCTTGTTACTGGTCGTACATGCGAAGTGATGGAATGCGTCCAGCTAGTAATACAGCAGAATTTCAAATTAAAAAATGTATGCATGTATAAGCTAGGGATGATTGTACATTTTAATGGAATGAACTTAGTTAAAACGTTTGTTAGATGTCTTGGACTATTAACAGCTATCAAATCAAGGAAGATTGAACTGAATAGTTTTGCCAAAAGAATTAGTTCACCCAAGTATGAAATCAATATTTCGGATAAGTTTCTCATGGCATCTCTATACAATACAAGGCTGTGGACTGCAAATACGTATCCTTTCTTTTTAGCCAAGGCATTCGGGTTCTCTTGGTGAAATAGACAAAGGGTTTAAGTGGTTAAATAAGGTTTTTTACGAACGAGTTTAAGAGTCTTGTTACCTTTCACGCATCAAAAGTATTGTTTTTAAGTAAACTGTTTGAGGATTAATTTGCAAATAGGTGATACAAGCGATTTAATTTTCATCAATATTTTGTTAGATGTCTTGGACATCATGTGATATTAAGGAAAAGAGACATCATGTGATATTAAGGAAAAGAGACATCATGTGATATTAAGATTTGATAGCTGTTAAAAGTTCAAGACATCATGTGATATTAAGGAAAAGAAACATTTTCATTAACATTATTGTTTCGTATATTTGCAGTGCTACTATTCTGTCTGTAGCTCATGTTTGAATGAGTCAATCTTTCAAAATCACATGGGCAACCCGATGAATGGTAAAAATTTCAAGCCTTTCAATTTGCAATGCTACTATTCAGTACATTTTAATTAATTAATAAATTTCTATAAACTAAAATTTACTTAACAATCTCTTTTTTTTAATTAAACTTCAATAAGTAAGAACAATTTCTTTTAATTATATTTTAAATTCTTTAATTTTAATACCGATTAAACTTTTTGCTTTACCGGTTTTTAAAACATTAGTAAGTTATTATTATTTAAACATTATATGATTGTTGAATAAGACAACTTTTTACGCCAATGAAAAGATGTTTGGTTAATGTAGATAATTATATATTAAGTCAAAAACATCTTTTTCTTTCACGTGATAGGATCTGGCTATATATTTATTTTTCTCTTTTTTGATAAATCAAACAATTTGCATGACATGACACACGCTATGGTGATATTAAGGAAAAGAAACATTTTCATTATTCCAAAAAATTAGGTCAGCCGTTTCAACTTAAATTTTGTCCCCCATATATCCTCTCTAAAGCCCAATATTAAACCGTGAACTTGAAGATTACCTAATTTTCTACGTTAATAATACATGGGGATTGGAAAAACCTTTTTTGATTAGCGTTCAACTTTACAATGCTTCAAAAAGCTTATGATGACATAATAATTCAGTGATACAAACTTCTAATTTTCCCTTCACAGGCCCTATAGGAATAATAAGTATACGTGAGAAACGGATGAGGCAATAAAACAAAACAAAGAGCTTAATTACTATTCCGTATTCATTGTGATTCTGTTGACATATGCATACAAACAGAAACTTTTGACTTTCCTTTTACCCTCCAAAATCCTTGTAACTGTCGCTGGTTATCCAAGACTTGGCAGATAAATGGACTCATGCTTGCTTGTAAACTTGTATTAATTATATGCGTAATATCCAAGCTATTCCATTTTCTGCTCATCTTTGGATCCACCAATTCACATATGCACTTTGGTTTTATCACTTTCTTCTCTAAAACTTGTAATACAAAGATGTTAATTCCACCGTACTTTCATCTGTGTTCTGCCATCTTCATACTAATCGGCTTCCAACTGCTCCTCATAGATGCCAAGTCCCAAGGAGCTGGTCAATTCTATAGTCTTACCAGTAAGTCATTGCCTTACAAGGTGATGCATGTTGATCAGTCTGGACATGGCGATTTCAAAAGTGTTCAAGCAGCCATTGATTCCGTTCCATCTAATAACAGGAACTGGGTCTGTATCTACATCACTGCTGGTACATACAGGTGCGACCCTGCTGAGACTTCTCATTTCTTTTTTTTTTTTTTCCTATGTTATCTGATTAACTTCTTTGTAATCTACAAAGCCCAGAAATATAAGACGTTACACCTGGTCTTTTACGTACTGTTTAAGCGTAGACTTTGAGGAAGATATCCACTTTGTAATGCATATGCAGAGAGAAGGTGAAGATCCCTTACGACAAACCATATATAATCCTGAAAGGAGAAGGAATGAGGAAGACCTATATAGTGTGGGGTGACCACGAGACAACAGCACAAAGCCCAACTTTCACGTCTCTAGCAGACAACATTATCGCCAGAAGTATTGGCTTTGTTGTAAGAAAAAATTTCATATATATGTGCTTATGTGAACAAGTAATATACACGACTTCATCCCTTGGCAACTGTTTTCTTTTGTTTGGATGAAATCTTTCGACAGAACTCCTACAACTTTCCACTTAATAGTAACAGTAACCCTAGGCTACCGGCGGTGGCTGCAATGATAAGCGGCGACAGGAATGCATTTTACCGGTGTGGCTTTGCCGGGGTGCAAGACACCTTGTGGGATGATCAAGGTCGACACTACTTCAAGCACTGCACCATTCAGGGTGCTGTTGATTTCATCTTTGGCAGTGGCCAATCCATATACGAGGTAGTATTTTTGCCTTAGGAACTTGTACAATCTTTCATCATCATGCAAATAAGGAGATTTCTTGACTTTTGGCATCAAAAAAGATGAATAATTTTGAACCTTGTATTGGGATTTATTATCTTATATTTATATAATTTGCAATTATTATAATAACTGCAACAATATTGTAACTTACTTGATTTATAGTAGGAGGGACTTTTAACTTCATCTCTTATTGGGATCCAAACTAGTTGATTAGAGTGCGATTGTGCATATAATAGCAAACATTTATCATCTTTATTACCAAGTTCTAAGTCATTTTGTCATCTTGTGTACTTAAATGTAGGATTGTGACATACAAGTACTGGAAGGAGGATATATAACAGCACAGGGAAGAACAAATCCAAATGATTCAAATGGGTTTGTTTTCAAGGGATGTAGAGTGTTTGGAAAAGGCCCTGCATTTCTAGGAAGGCCTTGGAGAGGGTTTGCCAGGGTTATATTCTACAGCTCAAACTTTGACGACATTATAGATCCTTTGGGATGGAATGCTTGGAATTGCGTTGGCCATGAGTAAGTTCCTTATCCTCCTAATATTGTTGCCCAATCTTTGTATTTTCTTCTATGTGACACATAGACAAGTGCTTTTAAAACCCTCGTGAACCGGTTAAAATAGAATTATTGTCACATGAAGTGCTCGCATAAGTAATTAAATTCAGTTTATCGTATGGTGTATATAGTTAACCTACATCAGTTGTAATTGACAAGATGAGCTGGTTGTCTGTAAATTAAATGTCACGTGGTACGTTCATATAAGTTGCTGAATTGATTCCTCAATTATAATCCTAGTGAATGTGTAGAAAAACATGGAAAGGAAAATTTCATACATTTCTAATCATCTGTTTATATATAATTATTTATATGAAAAGAAACTTGTTTCTTAACAAAATTCAGCATATAGATCGAGTGATGTTTATTCCACTTAATGTCCTGTTTTCCCATTTGATCTGCCTAATCTTCGGTTCCTTTTTTGATCATCTGATGGTTTCTTGTGTGCATCCAATACAACCAGGGACCAGGTAACCTTTGTAGAGGACAGCAATTATGGAGCAGGAGCCAACATTACAGGAAGAGTAAAGTGGATAAATAAGCTCAGTGCTCAATATATAGAGCAATTGACTAGTATGTCTTTTATTGATGATCAAAACTGGATCCAAAAGCAACCATTGTAGATTTGCAAACAAAACGCTAATTTGGTTGCTATAAATCCACTCTTGTTTGATCTCTTTCTATTAAATTTCATCCCTTTTCCCTCAATATTAAGATTGATATTCCAGTTGTTTAATCTTAAGTCGTCAACATTAAGCAATGAATGGCACATCTCTTTCAATTCAGTGAATAACTTGATTCTACGATCAAATAACTATGTAAGAGAACATAAAATAAAAAAGTTGTTTTCTTCTATTGGCACTAATAATTTATAGGATTAACTGTAAAATAATTCTCAAATTTTCTTAATTTTGTAATATTAGTCTAAATTTTAAAAGTAACATTAAAATGTTCCATTTTTTAATTTGTATAAAAAATAGTTCACTGTTAAACCTTTTGTTAATGGTGATGATGTAGTGAGCCACGATAAATTTTTTTTTTCATGTGCGTAACACATACTGATTTTAATATGCATGGAATTAATAATTTAATAAATTTAAAAATATAAAAAATTTTAAATCCCTAATAACAATTTAATCCTAAATTTGGAAGATCTAACCCTTATTATAGATCCTCTCTCTCTTCCCCCTTTTAACCCTTTTGCCACTTCTTTTTCTCCCCAATTCTTCCTCTCCTCTTCATCGTTCTCTTTTCATGGCTACCGCAACTCAGTCACTATCTTAGGTAAAAAGACTTTGAACTCTATCTCCTATTGATATTGTTGGAAAATTTTTAATTTGGGATTAATAACTCAATTTCATGATCCCAATTTCACATATTCTTCCTTTGAATGAACGCTTTGCTTGTAGTTTGAGTTGTAGTTTTAGTTAAGAACAACTGATTAGTAGATGATTTGTTTATATTAATATAATTATTTTGTGAAGGCTTTTCTTTCTTTTTTTTAATCAGGCAATAGCACATGGAGATGTTCATTACAAGCATTGATATGATGCAATTGATCTAGGCTCACTCAGGCACTTTATATACAAATATTGTAGTTTCTCCATATGAGCAATTTATTATGTTAAGAGTAGTAAGCATTTACTATAAGCATTAAGGAGTAAGTATATGTATTACTTAATTGTGTTATGCCTTCGACATTATAGGAGAAGATAGTTAGGCTTCCTCCTACTAAGAATTAAGAGGTGATTGAATATAACCATGACAGAGCAGGGAGTGGTTATTGAACAAATCAACTATGGAGGCAAAATGAAGATTGTGTTCTTCCAAGTTTAGGGTTAGATTGCTTTTAGGGATTTAAAAACTTTGATATTTTTTAAGTGTTAATTGTAAAAAAAATCTTAAATTTTACTTAATTTTACAATACTAACCCAAACTTAAAAAAAAAGTGGCACTAAAATACTCCAACATTTAACTTTTAGCAAAAATAGTTTGACGTTAAGTTTTATATGAATGTGGAGAATGTGACAAGCCACGTCAAATTAATATTTTTGTCAATAAAATATCATATATATTATTAGTTGGATTTTTGTAATTAATTCGGATGATAATTTGTCAAATATGAAAGTTAGATTTAGTTTATTATTCGGGTTTATCTTAGAACCTAAAGACAATTATCCAATAATTTCTCCTTAATCATACATAGGAGATTAAATTAGTGAAATTAATTCTCAAAAGTTTCCTTCATCGATTTATCAATCTGCTTTTGCTTCCAATTAAATCAATAAACTTTTTAGTCTAATTTTGTAATTTACTTTAAAATCTTTACTCAACAAATTGGGTTAGAATATTTAGGATTGCATCTATTTTTATTTTTTGTTCAAGATTAATTTGAGTTGACAAATTTCACCTCCGTTGGAGACAACCTCCTAGGTAATCATCTACAACTACCTTGTATACTTGTGAGTAGGATAGCCTAAGTATTTTTAGAACTTATTTTGGCACAACAGTAACCTCTAACTTGTACTTAAAAGCTTAAGCAAAAGAAACTTTAGTAACATTAAAAAATGTTTTCAAAGAGCAAAGAGCAATTTTAAATCACATATAGTTAGAACTTTATGTTAACCTAGAAAATGAAACACTTTAAGAAAAAGGAAAGACAAGCTCTCTCTATATATATATATATATACACTAGAGATTTAATGCTTAATCATAAAACAAATATCAAGAGTGTAGTTGCTAATAAATGGAGACATAAACATTTTTTTTTCATAATACAATCTTGATCAGTATGACTACTTTTCAAACATGTTCCTTTAAAGATTTAAATGGAACAATTAAATGAAAAATAGAAGATTAGATAAGAATCATTTATGATTACTTTAACAACTCACTAGTTAGGGACACTAACAACATTTCTTCTATGCGAGCTCTTAAAGTATTATACTCTTATCTTCTTTAAGCAATAAGAAAATTCATTAACATAAGAACAATGTAGCTAGAGCTATATTTAGTTTGCATGATAATAAAACTATAAAACTAGATGGGTTTGATGCAAACTTCTTCTAGAAACCATGGAATCACATTAATGCTTTTGCATTAAATGCAATATTAGAATTATGCACCAATAGGTAGATCTTTAGAGAGAAAGACCCTTAGTTACCTTGTACCTAAAACTCCTAATCTTGCTTTATTAAAAGAGTACATGGCAATTTCTTATTGAAATATAATATATAAAATCGTCTCCAAATTATTGGCTAATAGGCTAAAATTGGTTTTGACCTTAATAATCAATCCTAGCTAAGGAGCATTTACCTATAAAGAAGCATTAGAGACAATATTCTCTTAGAACAAGAATTATTCAAGGGTTACTACAAAAAAAAGTTAAATAAAAGTTATGCAACAAAATTATATATTTCCACAAGGCTTTTGATTCCATAAGTTTGAAGTTCTCATTAGAAGTTTTGGGGGTGTTTGGGGTCATACGTAAATATATTCAATAGATGAAGCAATGCATCATTACAACCTCATATTGTGAATAAGGAGCCGCCATAGTTGTCTGAGGGAAAAAATGTTTAAAAAGATGACTCTCTTTTGTCATACTTGTTTATCATATAAATGGAGGTACTTACTAGATTAATATGTCATAATATCAATCATTTTGGAAGCTTTAATTACCATAATAAATGAAAGAAAAACGTAATTTGTCTTTTTTAGATGATTCTACTTAGTGGAGCTGATTCAAAATCAGTCGATTGTTGATCATACACTCCACATCTTTAATGAAATATTAGATTGCTCAATTAACTACAATAAGAGCTATATTTATGTATCAACAAAAGATCCCAATCTTACAAAGTAACTGGTTAGAATATTAGGACCGAGGCTTCAAGTTCTTTTATTCAAATACATTGGAATAGTGATATCAACATGATAAGATGTTATTTGGTTATGTTAATTGAAATTATCTATTTTATTTTGATAATATTTTGGTGCTTAAATAGGAAAAATTAATATTTATTTTGTTTTAGAAGGTGACAAGTAAAGATTGCATCAAATTGAAGAATTATCAATCAAAATTATGAATTTTAAAAAAAAGTGGACAGATTACTGCAGTGGATAAGGCTAGAGCACGCCTAATGCTAGATTCACTCTAAGAGTATGAATTCAATTAGAAAACTTATTTCTACCCTTTTTATGCAGGGGTTGGATTTGTTTTGGATATGAATCTTTGCAATGTAAAAAGAGGCTAGGTTTTGAGTAAGAAAAGAAGATAAAAACATTCCAACACCATATATATCATTCTCTTTTCATTTCTTATTAGTTTTCTTTCAATCTTTTGTCTTTTTTTCTTCTATTTTTAGTGTTGGAATAGAGTCATATATGGCTAAATCTAAATATTCTGATTTAAGGGGATTCAAAACTCTAATTATAATTTTGTGAGGTTTTATTCTAAACTTATATTCATGTTTTAATTCAATTATTTCTTGTTTTTTATCTTATATTTTATGAATAATTAATATTGATTGATATATCAAATTAATTTGGTGTTGATTATTCTATAACTATCCATAAATTTAGTGATCTGTAATTTCATAAAGGATTAATACAAGTAGCAAATATATTTTATATAAAATTGCATATTTAATTTATGAGAAACAAGAAAACTAAATTAAATAGTTATAGATATCTTAATTATTTAATGTAGGGTCCAATCTTTTTCAGTAAGCTTATTGTTATCAATTAATTGATATAGAATATTATCATACCCAATCAATGGATAGTAAGTTTTGGTTTGAATCATGGGTTTGAATAAGTTAATTTAGGAAAATTTGAGACTTATTATGACTATCTTAACATGTTTCAGACTAATTGTTCGAATTGTAAAAGTTATTCTTTTTATATCAATGATCAATGTTACAATTAAATGAGATATTTCCCTTGAATCAGAGTTAAGCACCATTGAATTTCTCACTTTTATATTTAGTTGATTTATTTTAATTTTTTGTTAAATTTATTTTATTGGTTAATTAATTATAAACCACCACTTTGTTTGTTAATTGAAATTAAGAAACTAGTTTTCTATTCTTTTGAGATTCGACCTAGTTCTATGACTATTACAAGAGTTTAGAATTTTAAGGGCTTCAACAACTCAATTATAACAAAGAGACTCACATTCAATAGTTGTCAACCTTTGTTTGTTAGAAAAATAAGTTTCTCTCTATCGCAGGGAGATTACAAGTAATCATCTTAGTCTTAAGCATTCTACATGTTTGTTTGGGCTCACAATCTTTCTTTTACAGAACCCGATTAAGCAAATAGAAAAAATCCTCAAGGATTTATTATGGAGTGGAGATGTAAACAAAGATATTGATGTTAGAGTGAAAGGGACTTAAATTTGTGTCCTAAAAGAGGAATGATGCTTAGGAATCTCATTAATGAAAGATATAAACAAAATGATCCTTTTAAAAAGAAATTAGAAGTTTTACACTAATAAAGAATTGATGTCGGCCTAATAGATATATTCCAAATTTCTGTAAGACAACAACTTTTAAAAAGCCAAACCACAAACCAATACATCTTGGCATTACAATAAAGTGTTGATTCCATAACTGGAAAAATCAAGGCCCTCCATATAAGCTACTTGTATTTAATTCCTTAAGACATCCTATAGGAAAAAACAATCTTTATTTCATGGCCACATACCTTTTAGGATAAGGAATGAGAAACATCTCAAAAGTAAAATAAGTGAGACAATAGGACTATTGGAGTTGCAAAATGAAAATATTCTCAACTTTAATGATAAATGTTCCAACCTATAATCTAAGAAGTGATAAATAAGACTTTAAATCGTATCAAAAGCATAACTTATAAATCACTAAAAAGACTTGTTTAGAACTTTATAGACTAAAGCTATAGATAGTTCTTAAAGAAACTTTATCTATTACAACAAAAATCTCATAAAAGCTTCTTTTGTCCTTAAGTTAGCCATCAAACCAAGATTAGAGACAAAGGAAAAATAAGGAGGCAACAATTGAGACACCCTCTACACCTTTTGTAAACTTGAACTTAATTAATTAAACCACTTGTATTTCTAATGTAGCTACTGCTCACAATTAGATAATCAAATTAAAAGTCAATGAAACATAGTTATAAACCTCTTAATCTGGATCATAATCCTTAAATAAAGTGACTATATCAGAGTTAAATTAGCCTTTACATATTGCA
>JANIJH010000005.1:14833182-14850910 GCA_024520975.1 Erythroxylum areolatum | reverse complement strand
AAAAAGGAAAAGAGGGGGGGGGGGGAGAGAGAGAGAGAGAGAGAGAAATAACAATCTTCAACCAGGCATCCAATATGACATTCACTTTTTAAACTAGAATACATTGGTTTGGATTAAAGAGATCCTAATAGAAAAAAGGGATTAATATTAAAATAAGCATTAAAATGATAACTAGACCGAATATTCAATAGTTGTTAGCTATTTCTTTAGTCTATCCTTAACCTTCCATCGTTTGGATGAAGTTATTTTGTTCTTTTCTTAGGTTGTACTATTTTAAGCTTTAAAGATTATACCAAGTATCTACCTTTCGGCATTTAATATGTTCCCAATTTGTTTAAAAATAATAATTAAAGATTAGTACTTCTATAAACTAATACCATCTATCACTTTTACTCCATCAAATGGTATCTTAATTAATTCAAATTAATGCAGAGGTATTCATTAGTATGTTATTAAGAAATCAACAACACTCAGAATTAACAATCCATTTAGTCCATCTGTACCTTATATTGGAAGTTTAACAGACTAACATCCTTGAAATAATAAATATAAACAAAAGAATTACAAAAATCACATTAAAAGATTCTCACGTAGATTCTTGTTAGGATGATCTCAAATCTCTTTCTTTGAAGAAGATGGCTAACAAATCTTACCCTAAAATCTCTCTCTTTCTCTCTATAGTTACTAAAACCTAATTTGAAAATTTAAAAATTGAAAATTATTCTTTTCCTTCGTGTTTTCCACTAAAAACTTAACTTTTTCATTCAAAGGCGATTACAAACTCTAACATGTCCTTGTTTAAGGTTGTGTATGAGGAGTTGTGGACAATACTGAAAATCAAATGTTGGATATCTTATGCGCAAACTCATAATTCAATTAAATATCAACAAATTGAATTGGGACCACTATTTAGAACATATTAGATACCTTATGAAACTCAAAATTATGAGTGTATTTAATACTTCTAAATAAAAGTAATTTTAGTCTATATATGGTCGAGTCATTAACAAATAAATAGGAATTTATGGATAAGTCCCCAATCCCTAAAACGGATTATGCAATATCCTTTATCTGTTAGGTTACAGGCGAGCAGTTTGCTAGAGGTTTCTTATTGTAACTATATAGGTTCTAGAATGCTCATGTATAAAGTTATATCTTTAAACCTTAATTCCAAACAAGGACATAACCTAACATAAGATTGTGCTTGTGGCCATGTCTGGTCTTTTCTTTAATTTCTTTTAACCAAAGAGGGTCATGATTATAATATATTCGTGTTTGAAACTGTGTTCAGTTAAAGATGTTTCTTCCTATTATTTTGACATATAAAACTCCTAAATTATTAGCTAAAATTACTCTCAAAGTAATATATCCTCTAAAATTAGCTAAGACTTCAAATAAAACTAATTGCAATATTAAATCAAGGTAGTTTTAAATAAAAATACAGCAAGATGCTACGTAAAAACATATATATGTTACACGTACATCACCAAATAAGTAAAATTTACTTAAATATAAAAAGAATATGATATTAATAAAAAATAATTAGTAGATAATTACTATATTTATTAAAAATAATGTCATAACTTATGGATGCATTAAATGGTTATCTAAATTTGTTATTATGTTTTTAAAAACTCAAGAATTTAGCTAATTGAGCATTCCATTAGCTAAATTTGACTAAAATCTAATAAATAGGCCACGTATATACAATACTAACATTTAATAATTAAAAAGATATTAAATATATAGTACAAAACTATTCTCAAACATCAAATCATATTATAAAAATTTAAGAAGTTTATATCAAACATCTGTTAAGAGGTTGATGAAAGTGTACACCTAAGATGTCCAAATAATGAAATGGTTTTTAACATAAAAGCGGTAAAAACAACAATAGTTAATACACTTGAAAATATAACTAAAGAGATGAATTCAATCCATCTTCCTTGCATCTGACATGCCTATAAAATTTTCCTTACAAAGTGGAGAATCTTATAAAGCCTTTACTGTTTTTCCATACACCCTTAACACCTAAATCATGTAAAGACTTCAAACATTTGTTTATTATATTGATCACTTGATTAATTGACAAAACTTCAAATCTATACCTCTTGTTGATAATGATCCTACGAGTTTTTCAAATAAATCATTCTTTCTTTTGAATATTCATTATAACTAAGACATCTTTTAAAATTTTAGAATATGTCCTTTCCATTCTTCTTTTTACTGGAAATCTTTTTTTAGTATAAATAAAGAATCTACAATTTCTATTCTTTTTCATTTGAAAGAAGAAACTTCATCAACCTGAATCATGTGTTCCTCATATCCACAATTTAATCGGGATTTAGATGATAGATATGCTTGCATATTAGTTGTAATAGGATCCCTAAAAATATATCACAATTCTAAAAATTACTTACATCTTTTTTCTTAAATATATAAGCCATTTCATACATATACAGTGATAAAAAAGTGCAGTTTAGAAACAATTACAGTAATATATATATATCAACAAGCAAAGCAATATTTACCTTAAATAGATTGTCTTAAGAATTATTTGTAACATTAACTTCATTAATTAAGGAGTTACAATTGATTTCAGTTTCTTTGAATAAATTCTTGAAATTCTTCAATCTAACTCTCAATTCATTATACTTATTCTTCAATTAGACATTAATATATTATTTGTTGAATTTTCATTGAAAACCTATCTTAATATTCTTCTAACTAGATTTGGAAAAGATTATAATTGTTTTTTTTTCCCGTGTTCACTTACTTTAACTAATAGTAATATTAAATGCAACTCTATTGCATTTGGTTCATTCATATTCTTTAACCTTATATTACTAAAAGTAACCAAATGTGTGTGACAAACGTAAGAAAAGTGTATCACACAATATTTATAAAACAAAAAGATGGCAATACACTAGATATATATAAAAATCTATATTAATTAAAATTATGAGCCAATTTCACAAGCTTAATACTAATTTTCATGCAATATAATTAAAATGTAATAAAATGCATGCCCATATATGCAATAATTAACAAGAAAATTAAATGCTTAAGACAAAATTACTGCAAACCTTCGCGAATATTGTAATGAATGTCATGTATTATAATAGTCGACAATGTAATAATTGAAGTGATTCAAAGCAAAAGGTAAATATGAAAAATATAGAGACATGAGAGAATTGTGGCATTATCGGGATGAAAACAATGAGTATACTTGAAGGGGGTTCTCTTAGATATTAGAACATGTCTTTTGAGACACTACTGAACGTGAGAAACTAATTTGAAGAGTTAGGTTTTCCGAATAAAGCAATGAATGAGAGTCTTTGGTTACATATTTATTTATGCCATTTAATTGATCTCTAAATTGTTTTATGTAATGAACTTTGTATCTTATTATTATTCCCTCATGATTATAGGTAGGGGAATAACGGTGCATAACTCTAATACATCATACAAAAGCACATTAATTTTTATCTTAACATTAGATTTGGCTTTCATCCTAAAGTCATCTAAAACACTAAGGATCTTTTGAGTTGTCATTCAACAATTTAGCAATTTTATCATGTGAAGACTAATTTCCATATAAACATTGCCTTGTTAATTATGAATACCATAACCTTGCTAAAAAAGTACTAAACTTTACTTTTATACTTGCTAGTAAAAAGAATTGTCATTAGTGATAAGCCCTAAACTCATAAATAGTAATATTAATCACTGGTAGAAAATTATTGCTCATTTTTCAAAAGCAAAAGATTAGTCTTTGATATGTAGAGTAATGTAAAAGATAATCAAATTGAATATTTTGAAGGTGAGCTTAAAATTTCATCATAAAGGGGCGGTATATACTCAATAACATGAAGTGGTCCCAATCAACTACCATATTTACTTTTAAATCAACTTTTTTCTATTTTTATTAAGGACCATCCAAGGAGGTCACACAAAGAGAGGTATACACATTGTAATGAATATTAAAATTTAAACCAAAGTGCTTAACTAATTGTTCTTTGATATTTTTAATACCTAGGCCAAAATGTGTATCTTGATAAGAGGTTAAAGTTCAATACCCAGTAAGGTGATTGCAGGCTTGAAGTTTTTGTCCTATAAATAATAAAGGAAGCTAATAATCAATTCTCATGAGTTGTTGTATTAATTAGATGTAAAATATTGAAAAGAACATCAGAACAACTTTTCCTATATGATGTCTCTGGTTATTGGTTCTAGACAAGAACAAATTAGCTTGAACTTTATAAACTATACTCATTGAGAATCTCATATTATGTTAGGATCTTTGACTAAATTGTTTGCTTGCAAATACTATATACGAAGTAACAAGAAGAGGATGAAATAAAAGTGACATGCTCTCAATAAAGTAATAATAACATCAAAAGTAATATCCTACAAACTGTTAACTCTTTAAAGTTCACAAAAGTGCTAGTTATAATTATTAAGAAAAATTGAACAATTATTTTTATGACCAAACATAGCTCCATTCTTATTTCCTCTTTCTAATGATAGATTTTAAACAAACTAAGGTGGTTTCAACTCTAAAAACACCATTTACCTCATTCACTATCCTTAAACAAGTCTTGTCTAAGGAAGCTTTATAACTAGTTCAAAATTTTCACAATAAATCATCTAATACATACGCAAAAAAATAAAAGTTATAGTATTGTTTGGCTAATTATCAACAACTTTAAAAATAGATCATTCTTCTTTTCATTATTAAGATGAACTATTTTTCAAAATATCCTCCACTTTTACTTGGGCTTAATGCATATAATAGAAAAGAGACAATCATACAACTGATATTACTAATAAGCCCTATGATATATATATATATATATATGGCAAAATATATTCATGTTGTGACAAGTCCCACCTAATTATCACTTCAAACATGAGACTTCATTCCTTATGTTATAGGTATATTCATGATGTGACAAATCGCACCTAATTATTACTTCAAACATGAGACTTCATTCCTTACGTTATAGATAATTTACACTCAAATTCCATCAAAATAAGATGTGCATTGGCACTTTGGGAAGGGTTCAATTATCTTTGTTTTACATAACTTAGTTTAATAATGAGAAATAAAAATGTCTTCAATAAAAAAGACTATATATATTTAAAAGGATAAATTATAATTTAAATATAATTTATTTAATTTGCAATATTAGTTATAAGTATAAATTATATTCGTCATAAAATACAAAAAATTTCAACTTATAACTTATTGTTTATTTTACCATTAGGTCCCGTTTGGTTGGCAGGAAAATAAAGTGAATTTGGAATGTGATTCATTGGAAAATAAATATATGGAAAGTAAAGATATTCACATATTTGGATACTTATAAGAATTCTAATAGGAAAGTTGGGTGGATTTTTATTATAGTGTTTAGTATGTAATAGTATTTTATAGAATGTAACTTAATTTTGACTTGTGTTTTCAATTATATCCCTACAAACATAATAAAAATTGAAATTGTTAAATAAGAAAAAATATAAATCTGAAGATTGTCAATTGAAACTTCTGAGCAAAAATATTCAAAATCTAAATATTGACCGATATTGGAAATTTTAAAAAATAGGAAGAATTTTTTGCAAAATTTTCAAAAATTTTTAAAATTTCCCTCCCTCCCTCTTATCTCTCCTTCCCCCACTTTTTTCAAAGTTTTTTAATTGGTTATTTTATTTATTTCAACTTTTATATTTATTGTAAATTTTAATTTTCATTTTTAAAATAAGAATAATAATTTTTATTACTAATAATAATTATAAATTAAATAAAACTTACAAAAAATATTTTTATTTAAACTTATTTTAATATTTTATATAATAAAGTATTAATAAAATATTTTATTTTTAAAAATAAATAATTTAAAATTTATTATTTATAAACAAATATTTATTTTATATATTTTTAATTATTAAATCAAAATTTATTTGAAATTTATATATTTTAAAGTCGCTGAGAAAAGGAAGGGTTAAATTATCTAGTGTATTTTTTAGATTAAATTCCTGAGAAAAGTAATCTAAATACCAAAGGGGTGTTGGGATTTAGATTCCAAAAAAAATGCCACTACTTTCCCTAAATTAGGAAAGTTTTTACTTTCCTAACTACTAAAAAAATGAACCAAACGTAGTAATTTAAAATTTAAGAAAAATATTACTTTCTCTAGCAACAATCTGTGCCAACCAAATGAGGCCTTAATGTTATCGACTTTGAGTGCCACGTAATTAGTCCTAATGTCAAGTCAATAAATACATGTATAATAAAAAAGAATATAATAGTTAAAAAATAATTTAAAGAATAAAACAATTAAAATAATTTAATTTTTAAGTTAAATAGTTAAAGTGTTAAAAATCTCATTGACCACCCATAAAATTGATTTACATTGTCTCATTTTGCTCTTTTTCCTCCCATTGTCTTTACCTTTTCAGATTGTCTTTTTTTTTTAAAGCATAGAACAATTTTGTAAATTGTCACAAAACTAGTGCTTGAGAAAGAGATAGATTTCAGAGCGTTTAGTTCTACTTCTATTTTTATGTTGTAGTTTTTAATTTTCGTTTTCAGTTTTGTGTTTGTTTTTTTTCTTTCAAATAAAAAAGTCTGTTTGGTTGTTAATGTTAATGTAGTTATATTTTTATAATTGATAATAACTACAAATTAGATAAAACTTAAAGATAAATTATTTTTAATTAAATAAAGTTATTTAATCTCTTATATAATATTTATTAACAAATTATTAATAAAATTAAGGTATTTTAATAAATTAAATAATTTAAAAATTAAATTTTTTTATAAATTAATATTTATTTGAAATATATTTTAATTATTAAATCAAATTTCATTTATATATTTATATATTTAAAATTTAATTATATTTATTAATAATTATTAAATTTTAATTACATATAATTTAATTATTAATAATTTTTATTGATAATTAATTTTAATTTATTAAATATACAATGTTGAATTAAATTATTCACAATTTTTTTGAAATATTAAAAATTAAATAATATATATTTACATGATAATAAATCAGATTATGAAAAAACAAAAACAGGAAACAAAAACCACTTTTTATGATTTTCATAAATTTTGAAAATTGGAAGAAACCAAAACTAAAAACAGAAATTAAAAATTCAAACAAATATATTTTTTACTAAATTTGAAAAAAAAGTAGAAAATTAAAAATAAAAATAGAAACAAGCACCCCATTAGTAATATGAAGAAAAAGTATACTAATTTAATTATTTTGAATTAAATTATTTAACACTTTAGTTATTTAACTTTGAACAAAATTATTTTCAATACTTTGAGATTGATTACAAGATGCTCCATTAATATGAAAAAATAACAAATCATATTTATAACAAATTAAAATTTAATGTGTTTGAATGATATTATTAATAGTACTGACTAGTATTAAAAACTGATTAAAGTTTCAAATTTAAAAATATAATTTATGCTTAAAACATTTTATTTTGTACATGATGTACATTATAATTTGCAAATTATCTATTCTAAGTAAATTAATTAACGGATTAGTGATCCAAAACTGGTAATAACAAATTTAACATGGTCCGTTTCGTCTAACCATCTTGGATCTTGCACAACTCGAACCCACTATAGGCCACAAACCCCAAGGATCATTCATTAAATTATAGATGATGGTTCAATTCAAACAGGCCTCTGTACCATGTAATAATAGTCGATCCTGACCATGTAAGTTTTTCAACTTGATAATTATACGTACCTAATTGATAACTGTTGCATCCTAAGTTAAACAATGGGAATCTAAGCAATTTGTTTCAAACATCTAATCAAACTAATAAAGGAAGACATAATTCTTTACGTGGTTAATTGTGTTCTTTTATGTTCCTAGACTTCCCATCATATGTTGTAAGAAATAACCAAATTTTAGTTTAAATTATCTTGTTACTTCCATGTCGTTTTATATGGATGAGCATATAAGTATCTATGTAAGAATCAAGATAGTTATTACATCTTAATTTTTCCTAAATGAAATAAACCATAGTTGAATGAAATGCTCTATTAATAAATGAAAATATGTTAAAAGCAACTATTCACTTGACTCAGAAATTAGAAAGAAATCTTGCAAAAAGAGAACAGTTTCCTAAGAAGCAAGACTCCTAATTTCTTCCAAACTGAAAGTCAACTGCAGAGATTTAAATGGGGAATTATGGTTAGTTAATTTTGGCAAGCCTAATGATTGTTTGCATATGATTTTGGTGTTTTATTGAATTGGCCCAGAGATTGTTTGAGTGTGGTCCCAACATTTTGATGGGCTGCCTTTATTTTTACCAAGAACAAATCCTTCATGAATGTCTCTATTAACATTGAGTTAGGCAGAGGGGGCCAAATTTCAATTGGGAAAAACCAAAAAGATTAAGATTAGCCTCTTAATCATTATCAATATCAGGCTTATGATGCATGGATATTGAACTATTTAACAACCACAACAATAATAACTTCTTAAATTAGATGTGATTAAGATTGAAATGTGAAAAGAAGAAAATCTCTTGGTTTCTTAGCTAAACTTGTTGCAAATAAATTAAATCTATTTCACTCAGTCACATTTCTTCTCTTTCTAAATGTAACTTCTAACCAGGTTTTTTAATTCGATAAAAGAATTGAATCATTAGCATTAGAACCGTCAAAACCTCTGACTTCTGACAACTTAATCCGTATGTTTGATTTTTGAATAATGTAGCATTTGAAACATCACAATGCACAAGTGAATTAGTAAGGAACTTTTTTTATTTAAGTAAGGTCGCAGGTTTGAATCATTTTTATGTATGTAGTTATTTAAAATTTAGGATAAGAGTTTTGCCTCCCACAAAGGAACTATCCGACTCGAACAAAAATTAATCTAAGAGTGAATAGATTAAAAATACCTTTTTATAATTAAGACCTTTCTAAAATATCTTGTAAAAAAAAAAATGTAGCATTCGATTCACGGATCAAGATTTTACTTAATAAATTTCGAAGTGGCTAACCCTGAAGATTCAACTAGGATGTCAAATTGTTCTGCAAGCAAGCACAAACTTTGATTATAAACATCCTGGAAAAGCCAAAAGCTTGTACGTGGTTCAGAATGCAGTGGCATTGATTAAACTAATGTGATACGACAGATCTTTGTCAGGAACCCGAAAGAACCTAAGTTTCAACTTTAAAAAGACGCTGGAGCAATAAATGCAATACAAAAGTCCCGTCCTGGTGAAAAGTTTCTGCTGGCCTGCTGCTTTTTGATGTCATTTGTGAGTCGTGACACGGATGGAAGAGTTATGAGACTGAGACATGTCGAGTGGAGTGAGAAGAAGCAACCCCACACTTACAGTCACATAATTGCAATATCGTAAGACATGTTTTTCGTCTGAAAGTCACTTGTCAGCGCTTCCCAGTCCACACATATACGGGACACACAGGTTTCCGAATTGTACTATCTCTAAATAAATTTCAGCAATTTGTTATCTGATTAGGATCTTAAAGACATGTTAACAGCAGATTTACTCCCTACATATAATTGCAATATTGGTCGTCCTGGATTTTGGATGCAATTAGTAACACTCCTGCTCTGACTAGTGGTTGAACTTGAACATGTTGGGGACCTAGTTTGGCCGGCCCCATGCCTTTTTGCAATGACCTTGTCTCCCGTCCCGCCTCTTTCTTATCCATCCAACTCTTCCTAAATAAACAAATCTATTTTAAGAATAAGATGTTAAATGGTTGACTTGAATTTATGAATTAGGAGAAATAAGCTCTTTATTATTTAAAAATAAGATTGTATATTATTAGATTTTTCTAAATTTTACATATTAGTAAAATTTGTAAAATAGGTAGAGATATATGAAAACTACTGTATTATAATTATTAAATCGAAGGTTGGTTAATCTATATCAATTTTTAAAATGAAAAATTTAACTATCCAATCAGTTAAGTTTGTTCACAATTAAAAAAAAAAAACTAGACACATTAAAATAAAGCTGAATATAAGAAAAACATGGATACTTCAAATAAGTACTTACCATCTAATGCCAACTAGACCATACACATTGTTCCGTCCCATTTCGCCCAACAGAGAAAATCACAAACAATACAAAAAATATTAAAAAAAGGGAAGAGAGAGAAAACAAAGACAGGGAGGACATAACACAGCGTGTTGAAAAACATCGCTGTCTCAACCTCTGCATGTCCTTATAACAACTGTCACTTTCTCTCTCTAACTTTTCTCAGTCTTCTACTTCTCTGGCCTTTGCTCGGGGCTCGGGGCCCCGACCCACCAACCTAACATCGGATCTTGCTCCGTGTTCTCTGTCATTTTCTCGGGAAACGGAAATGTACCCGGCGTTACATTCACTGCCACTTGATGGGACTGTAGGGCACGGTGAGTTTCAAGGGTCTCTGGACGGAACCAACCTTCCTGGAGACGCGTGTTTGGTTCTCACGACGGATCCGAAACCCCGGCTCCGGTGGACGGCCGAGCTCCACGACAGATTCGTCGATGCCGTCACTCAGCTTGGCGGACCTGACAGTGAGTATATTATACTTCACCTTTTATAAGTTGTTGGTCTCAATGTACGTAATGCGTATAAAAACTTATATACACGTATACATGAGTCACTGGGTTGTGGTATTGGTTTCTCTTTCTCGTTTGGAATGTGGGTTTTGTTGGACCTAACTTTGTGTTTGTGTAGAGTGTGTAATTTGGTTTTGTCTAACTGTTGAAAGACACATCTTCTGTTTCTCTGTTTTGATTTTGAACATGGGGTTTTGAGTTGGGTGGTTTGTGTGGTACAGTATTCTTTCTTTTTTCTTCTTTATTTTGGTTTCGTTAACTGTGGTCTGATTTTTGTAATTGCCTAACTGGCGAGGATAATGGTTGATTTGGTGACTTTGTGTGGTGGATTTGATCGTTTGAGTGGTAAAGACTCGTTCTCTTTTCTCCTACCATCTTCTTTGATATGTCTATTTTGGCTAACTTAAGAAAAATTTTCTTCTTGGGAATTATCATTTTGCCATTGCTGTTACGAGTGTCACCAATGGGTCATGTGGCTTAATTTTAGGGCAATCCGTCACTTCTCTGTTCTCTCTCTCTCTCTCTCTCTCTCTCTCTCTATCTCTTCATATCTATGGTTATGATTCATTTACTATCGTTACACCTTTTTTTAATATTTATTTTCCGACACGTCTTCTCTCATGCATTTCAATTGTTTCCAGTTGTGCTATCAATCTGTTCACGTTTCCTCTGCTTCTTAGTTTTTCAATCCTTTTCTTTTATGAGCAATGTTAACAAAAAACCTAAATGAAGGGCTGAAAAGATAATTCCTTTCCAATTTTTGCTGGTTCATAAGTAGCTGGTCGACTGGCCGCTCATGAAAAAGATGCCAATTGAGAGTGCCAATAATTTTGATGACACAGGACTGAAATTTAAGTTAACAAGTCCAAAACCTATCTGGACTGCTTTGAGTAAAGGTGCCAGTCTGCACCTTGAGGTTTGGGATTCATAGCGAAAGAGACATGCTTCCATGAAACTTTAAGGCTTGAAGTAAAAAAGTGAATGACTTGTTATAAAGTTATCTTTCCACTCTAGAAGTTTGATGCTTAAAGAGTTTCCACTTTTGTGGATGTAAATCTATAGGAACATCTTTCAGGAAAACTTCGTAGTTGAAGGAATTCTTCATACTTCCTTGGCATTTTTATTTATCAATTTTGTATTTATTCATTGCAGAAGCGACTCCTAAGACTATTATGAGAACAATGGGAGTAAAAGGCCTCACCCTTTATCACTTGAAATCTCACCTACAGGTTTGTTTGTACCATCATGTCTTACAAATCATCTTGACAGTTAGATTGATTTCCTCTGCTATTTCTTAGTTTACCCTCTTTTTAAATACACACATGCAGAAATACAGGTTGGGAAAGCAATCATGCAAGGAATCAACAGATAACTCTAAGGATGGTACCTAACCTAACCACTTTAATTATGATTGTTGGCATTTCTTACATTTGCATATCCCAGAAAAACACGGCAGATAGAGTTATTTTAATGAGCTTAATAGATGATTTTAAAAGTTCATTTTTTCCATTCTTTTGGCTATAAGGTCTTCAGGTTTGATTTTCGTATGTTCAATGTTCTTTCTGTAGCATGACAGTTTCCGTATCTGCACTTGTCTTTCAATATCAAATGCAACTGCTCCTCAACTTAAAATTCTTTATTAAATCTTCGCTGGTTTGGTGACTATGAGGCCGTGACTATGGGCCTAAATTTATTGATAGAAAGGGAGAATGGGGGCTGGTCGGCAATTATTAAAAGGACAGCTAGTGATCATACTAGAAGGCCAGAAGGAAACTGTTTCTGATGATGAATTACAGTGTTTGACATTCATGTTGACTGCGTAAATTATATGTGGCTTCATTTGCAGCATCTGTTGCAGAAAGTCAGGATACTGGCTCCTCCGCATCAACATCATCGAGAATGATGGGACATGAACCAAATGAGTATGCCATCTTTTTCTCTCCTCTCCGGAAATTTGTTTCATCTGGTAATCTTCCTGTGTCATCACGTAGTTGCTGTTTTCCATCTTTCAAATAGTGGCTACCAGGTTACCGAGGCACTAAGAGTGCAGATGGAAATCCAGAGAAGACTACATGAGCAGTTGGAGGTTAGTTTGTTATTGTGTCTAGGCTGTGACTTTTTCCCATCTTTTTGGCACAATGCTTATCTTCTAGCATCAATCACGTGAAATATAAGACAAAGCAAAAATACTTGGTGGGGTGATGATTAATCTTAAGAATGATCTTTACAAGCTCTTGTACTTGATTTCCCTGAAAGCAGGTGCAACGGCGACTCCAACTCCGGATTGAAGCACAAGGTAAATACCTGCAGTCAATTCTTGAGAAAGCTTGTAAAGCTTTAAACAATCAGGCTGTTGCTTCTGCTGGACTTGAAGCTGCCAGGGAAGAGCTTTCTGATTTGGCAATCATGGTTTCCAATGAATGCCAAGGACTTGTTCCACTTGATAACCTGAAAATGCCTTCTTTATGTGAACTTGCTGCTGCAATAGAGAGCAAAAATGCTTCACACGTTCCAGCTCATATCGGCGACTGCTGTGTAGAGAGCTGCTTGACGTCAACTGGGAGACCTATTTCTCCAATTGGTCCAGACTCACAAGGAGCTTTCATGAAGGAAAGATCGAGACCCATTCTTGGTAATGCAGAACTATTGCCACTGGACGGAAACATGCGTCACGAAGTAGAATGGATGAGCAATATGGGATAGGACATCTCAGTTCTAGAGACAGAAACCTCGCGTTTCCTTTCGGGGTTATTTTTTCATGTCTAGTTGATCTAAGTGCATGTCCTTGATTAACCTTATCGGCAGTAGTCTGTATATTATCATATTTAGGAGGTACTTTCATCTTACAACTTCAAGTTTCCTTCCTTTTCTTCAAAAGAAATGTAGCATAATGTGGTTTACTTTCTGCATTATGTAAAGTGTAGAAAAATTGACCATTTCCCGTGCCATAAAAAAAACACTAATCTTAATTTATAGATTAACTTGTAGCGCCGACCAAGATTGGGCAAGCCCTTCATCACCTAATCTTTACTTAGCGCGGACTTGTATCGTATCCTTTGGAATTTAGAGCCTACTATACCAACATTTTTAAATTGCTATAGCACCGATTGTTCACATAACATCAAAATATATATAAAGTTGGGCATCTAATCCGAGCAAAAGCTTTATTCGTTCTTTACTATCAACATTTTATTAACCAGCAAGCATATCCACTTAGGAAAAAAGGGAGGAATAGTGAGGTGTGTTACAAAGATGAGTGGAGAAGATGGTAATAATAAAAGACGAAAAGAGTTACAGGTTTTAGTAAGAAAGACAAAGCGCAACGTTTAAATAAAAGGTCCAGTGTTGTTAAGTTAGACGAGAGATTAGCGAATAATAGGTGTCAGTATTTAAGCCAAATACTAATGGCTAAATTGATATGAAAAAGAACTCTCTCAATATATCAATGGATTCCATGTTCTCCCTCTTATGATGTTTTCTCTTCACCTTTCTAACAAATCTTAACAACCCATACGCACTCTGTTATCCATTTTATAATCTACAATAATTGGTATTAGAGAAGTCGATCCTGTACAGTATGTTTGAGAGTTTAGGATGGAATAGAATGAAATGGCAATTAATGGAACGGAATGGAATGGAATAAAATGGGTCACTCCATTGTTTGGAAGTTTAAATAAAATAAGAGAGGGGCTCCTTTGACTATTGTTTGGAAGTGATACAAAAAATGAATAGAATGGAATGACTTGTAATATTTTTTTTCCAAAATTACCCTTGTAATAAAATATGCATGGTTGTCATGAAACTATTTTAGTAACCCCAAAGCATTTCAAATTGTAGGATGCCCAGAATATAGTTTTCTCATTTTCCTATATAAGCAATCAACTTTCTTGTTCTTTTTTATTAACCCTCATCACACTGTACTCTTCGTTAGGCATTTATTTATGTGTCTTGTTATGGTTGATAATCATTCTTGGCGTTATAAATCTATTTCTACATCACAGAAACAAGCCCAATTGGTTTTTTCACAATTTCAACACATTAAATCAATTACGACGTTATGATGAAAGGTGCATATAAAGACGAACCTAAAGCAATTAAGGTGCATATGATTAAATCGGAGATGGGGGTTGCCATTGATAATCGAACGTTAAGACAATTGAAGAGTGGCCGGAACCTAAAGTAATTAAGGAGCTCATAGGATTTCTAAGAATTACAGGGTATTATCAGAGATTCATTAAGGGATATGGGATGATAGCTAAGCCGTTAACAGAATTATTGAAGAAGGAATGTATGGCGAGTTAGGAATGGCAGAATGAAAAGCAGATGACTTTTGAGAAATTAAAAAAGGGCTATTACTTCAACACAGGTGTTGGCATTGCCAGACTTCTGAAAGACATTTGTAATTGAAGCAAATATGAGTGGATAAGGGATATGAGCAGTATTACAGTAGGAAGGTCACCCTATAACATTTCTTAGTAAGTTATTGGAAAGAAGGCACTGTGGATTGTCAACCTACAAAAAGGAATTTATGACAATAATCAAGGAAATTAGGTATTGGCATCACTACTTAAGTTGTAAACCATTCATTGTGAGAATAAATCATAGGAGCCTCAAATACTTGTTAGAGCAGAGACTAACAACTCCATTCCAACAATATGGCTTCCCAAGCTGCTTGGCTATGATTTTGAAGTGTAGTACCGGAGTGGGAAGGAAAATAATGCTACAAATCTACTTTCTAGAATCATGAGTGCGGAAATGATGATTCTGTCAGTAATGCAGTTACATGGTGAATTACTGGATGAGATTAAAAAGAGTTAGAAAGAGGATCGAACGATGCAGGAAATTATTAGTAAATTGAGAAATGGCACACTAAAGTCTAGCGTGTATGAATGGAAAAATGAACTGTTGAGGTGGAAGGGTCGTCTAGTGGTCGGTGATAATAGGCATTGAGACAACAGATAATCACAATTAGCCATGAAGAGGCGATGGGTGGTCATGTTGGTGTGGTGGCGATAACAAAATGATAAAATCTGAAGATTGCAATGAACACAACAACGAACTTAAGCTCTCATCATGTAGAGAGTCTGAACTTTATTTCCAGCTTACAATGAAAAATCGTGTTTAGCCCTTTTTAACAGAGCCCTCTGTTTTTCAGTTAACCGTCAAAGCATAAGAAGAAAACCTCCCTAGCTAAAACCGAAAAAGAAAAAAATAAATATAAAAAATAAACAGAAAAGGCGGGAAACCAAAAATAAGCGCCAACACCCCCCTTCAAGCTGGAGGAGGTGATTTGATCATCCTTAGCTTGGACAAAAGACGATAAAACTGAGGCGATAGTAAAATCTTGGTCAAGATATCAGCAAGCTGATGTGCGGAAGGTAAATAAGCAAGTTGCAACAACCCTTCCAAAACCTTTTCCCTAGTAAAATGACAATCAAGCTCTATATGTTTAGTCCGTTCATGAAAAACAGGATTCTTCGCAATGTGCATAGTGGACTGATTGTCACAATGCAAAGTGACAGGAGTTAAAGACGTGACCCCAAGCTCTTCCAACAAGCGGACAATCCAAGTGAGTTCAGCCGAAGCCTGAGACATGGCCCGATATTCAGCCTCAGCCGAAGACCGAGCAACAGTAGACTGCTTCTTCAACTTCTAGCTCAAAGGAGAATCACCAAATTTAACAAGATAACCAGATACCGAACGCCTAGTAGTAGGACAAGAGGCCCAATTGGAGTCACAATAAGCATGAAGATGGAGGGAACCAGAATCAGAAAAATAAATACCATCACCCAAAGAACCACAAACATAACGAAGAACATGCAACAAAGCATCCATATGTGTCGTGTGAGGAGACTGCATATATTGACTAAGAGTCTGCATAGCATAGGAAAGATCCGGACGAGTGTGCGTAAAAAAATTTAACTTCCCAATGAGTGACCGATAGATGGTTGGATCAGCAAGAAGAGTGCCACTTGTAGGATCAAGCTTCAGATGCAAAGGAAGAGGAGCAGGAGCGGATTTATAAGAAAGCATACCCTGATCATGCAAAAGATCCTGAGCAAATTTTCTTTGAGAAAGCACAAGACCATTAGCAAGATAGGAAACCTCAAGCCCCAAAAAATAGTGTAAAACACCTAGATCCTTGATTGTAAACTACTGATCAAGATAAGATTTTAAAGCTGCAATTTCAACCAAGTCAGAACCAGTAATAAGAATATCATCTACATAAACAGCAACAATAGTAATCTGCCCCGAAGTGCGCTTAAGGAACAGACTATAATCATGCTTTGAAGACACAAAACCAAGGTGCAAAAGAGCAGTAGACAATTTTGAGTACCATTGACGACTAGCCTGTTTAAGCCCATAAAGAGATTTCATCAAGCGACAGACTTTGTTCTCAGGATTTGGAACCCAAGAGGCATCTTCGTGTACACTTCTTCATGCAAATCGTCATGAAGAAACGCATTATTAATATCAAGTTGAAACACCGTCCATTGCTTGCTAACAGCCAAAGCTAGAATACAACGAATAGTGGTTATTTTAACCACAGGGGAAAAAGTCTTGGTGTAATCAACACCAAGCTTCTGACGATTCCCCTGAATAACTAACCGAGCCTTGTAATGCTTCAATGTGCCATCAGACTGCAGCTTTACCTTATACACCCATTTAGTGCCAATGGCATGCTTACCAGATGGTAAATCAGTTAACACCCACGTATTGTTTGCTTGCAAAGCCTGAATTTCTTTATTCATAGCATCAACCCAATGTGGATCATTGACAGCCTCATAATAAGGCGTAGGTTCAGTGTAATTAGCAAAAGTAGTAAGTTTATGCTGTTGAGAAGAAGGTAAAGCAGTAAAAGCAACAAGTGGATAAGGGAAAACCAAAGAAGAAGAAGAATCAGTAGTACACACATAATGTTGTAAGTCACTGGGTGGTTTATGAACCCTGGTGGATCTGCGTAAAATAGGAGGAACAGAGGAGGAAGGAGGAGAAGATGAGGTAGATGAAGAAGAAGAAGATGATGAAGAAGAAGGATGATGGAGAGGTGGAAAAATAGTGTCAATAGGATGAGGAGGAGAAATAGAAGAAAGGGAAGGCGT
>JANIJH010000005.1:14810857-14833082 GCA_024520975.1 Erythroxylum areolatum | reverse complement strand
CAGAGTAGGCATTGGCTGCATCATTAAGATACTTCCTCTCGCAGTCTTAAAATCCTCATTAAGACCCATAAGAAATTTTAGTAGCTACTGATCCTCAAGGAATTTGTTCATCACATTAGTTGCACCACAAGAACTACATACTGGAAACTCAACCAACCCAAGATATTCATCCCATTTGGTCTTCATCTGAGTGTAATAACTACTCACTGATTGATTACCTTGAGAAATTCCTATCAATTCTTTCTGCGCCTGATACCTTCTTAGACCATTAGACAGTCCATACCTCTCCTTCAACTCATTCCAAATATCAGCTGCAGATCTAAAACTTAAAATACTATTCCCTATATCTAGTTCTACAGAGTGTAGAATCCAAGAAATCACCAAATTATTACATCTTTCCCACTGCATCTCCTGTATAGGTTGATTAATAGGCTTTGCACATGTGCCTTTAACAAAACCTAATTTATTTTTCGCAATCAAAGAAATCTCAGCAGCCCTTTGCCACTTGCTGTAATTATCGCCATCCAACTTTTGCGTAGCAAGACTGTGATTGGAATGATCAGAACTATGTATGTACAATTCACTATTAACATTAATTATAGTGGAAAATGGTGATTGAACTTCAGTAGACATAGTCGAAGAAACCTTCACAACCAATGCTCAAAATGAAGTCGTAACAGATCGCAACCAGTGTTTCAACAACACATTCAAGAATGTAACAGAAAAACGTTGAAGAGATAGCACCTGGTTATGTCTCTGATACCATGATAAAATCTGAAGATTGCGATGAACACAACAACGAACTTAAGCTCTCATCATGTAGAGAGTCTGAACTTTATTTCCAGCTTACAATGAAAAATCATGTTTAGCCCTTTTTAATAGAGCCCTCTGTTTTTCAGTTAACCGTCAAAGCATAAGAAGAAAACCTCCCTAGCTAAAACCGAAAAAGAAAAAAAATATAAAAAATATAAAAAAATAAACAGAAAAGGTGGGAAACCAAAAATAAGCGCCAACACAAAAAAATACAAAAACATGTTTTTTTAGAAAGAAATAGCAAGGGATGTGTGGAGATATGTCCAGAATTATATGAATTGCCAAAGAAACAAACATGACAATTCAACGTATCTGGGGCTACTGCAACTGATTAAATTTCGGAGGGAATCTGGAGGGAGGTCAATATTGATTTTATTGAAAGACTGAATGTAAATAAAGGAAAGTCGGTGGTTTTTTTTTATTGTTGATCGGTTCATTAAGTATTCTCACTTTATTTCTGTAAAACACCCTTATGCTGCTTTTGAAATCACTGAATCGTTTCTTAATAATGTGTTTAAATTACATGAGATGTCAAAGTCAATTATCAGCTATAGAGATCCAATTTTCATAAGTAAATTCTAGCAGGAGCTATTTAGATTACAAGGAGTGCAACTCAAATACTCCACCGCCTATCATCCTCCGACTGATAGCCTCACAGAATCAATGAACAAAATTTTAGAGATCTATCTGAGGTGTTTCTGCAGTGAAACTACTCAATG
This sequence comes from Erythroxylum areolatum, assembly GCA_024520975.1. Taxonomy (NCBI): domain Eukaryota; kingdom Viridiplantae; phylum Streptophyta; class Magnoliopsida; order Malpighiales; family Erythroxylaceae; genus Erythroxylum; species Erythroxylum areolatum. Next base: position 14,831,550 of record JANIJH010000005.1, on the reverse strand, counting down.
ATGGAGTGAGTTGTTATCGCTAGCGGAGTGGTGGTATGATACCTCATATCGTCCATATGTTGATTCCACACCCTTTGAGGGCTATACAAATATCCTCCACCAGTGTACACGCCATATATAGCGGGAGATTCGAAGGTGACAGAAGTGGATCGAGTTCTTAAGGACAGAGAAACAATGATCAATATAACGAGATTCCATTTATAGAGAGCTCAAAACAGGATGAAACAGTATGTAGATGCCAGACGTTTGGACCGTGAATTTAAAGTTGGGAAAATGGTGTTATTAAAGCTTCAACTCTATAGGTAACACACTCTCCAGAGGAAGAATAATCAGAAGCTGCCTCCCTTATATTATGGGCCATACAAAGTGATGTAGAAAATGGGAAAGGTGGTGTATAAACTAGAGCTACCAACAACCTAATTGATACACCCCATGTTTCATGTGTCACAGTTGAAGAAAGCACATTAGGATCGGAGTACGGTCCCATTGGCTCCAGAAGTTATCACCCCTGTGGAATGAATTCCAATGGCAATACTAGATAGATGTATTGTAAAAAATAATAATAGAGCAGTGACTCAGTTGTTAGCACAATGATCAAATGGAGGAAATGTTGATGTAACTGGGGAATATCTTTTTGATCTCCAAAAGAGCTTTTCAAAAATTAACTTGGTAGGCAAACATGTTAAGGAGACGGGGATTGTTATAAAGATGAGTGGAAAAGATGATACTTAATAATAAAAGACGGAAAGAATTACAGACGTTAGTAAGAAAAACAAAGCGTAATGTTTAAATAAAAGTTCCAGTGTTGTTAAGTTGGATGAGAGACTAGCGAATAGTAGGTGTCTGTATTTAAGCCGAATTCTAACAGCTAAAATGATATGAAAAAAAACCCATACGAATGATTTCTTTCTCTCTCAATATATTAATAGATTCTATGTTCTTTCTGTTCTGATATTTTTCTCTTCACCCTTCTAACAAATCTTAAAAACCCATACGCATTATGTTATGCATTTTTTAATCTACAACATGATGCTTTGGCATCTCCACTTTATGGGAACCCATTTTGCTTAAAGAATATGTCTTTCTTTTTATCTTGCTTTATGAGTAAGCTATAACTCTTAATTGCCCATTCACGCATCTTCTGTTTAGATCGCGAGTTTTCTTTACTCTATTTGGGATAACCAACTGCGTCTTCCACATCCACCAGTACCCATGAAGCATTTATTAGGTAAGTTCCTCTTTCTATTCTTTCTCTTCCATGTTTCCATGCAATGCTTTTTTACGGCTTGGAGAAACAATTTTTCATTTTTATGTTATCTAGTCCATATATATAACAAATAAATAGCAGGCCTATGGATGTATCATATTCCTTTTAAGGGAAGATTTTATAGAGTATGAAAAATAATGAAGAATTATAAACACAAGTCAGGGCTTCTGTGTTTGGAATTGTAGACTTAGCTGTAAAGATCCAATCTTTCTTATCTAACTTGACTTCCCTCGTTCACAGAGTTAATACCTTCAGATCAGTGTTACTGAGCAATTCCTAGCTTCCTTGATCTGGCTTGCTGTTACATATTCTTTTCCTTCTCTTTTCCCTTACTAAAGCTTGCAGTACAATCAACCTTTTTATTGTTTGTCCAAGTTTACCAAATGGTGCAACTTATGTACATATTATCTCTTCAAGTGCTCAGATGCCTTCTTTTTCGGTTGTTATTTCGTTAGATTTCTCATAGATACATTAACTTCACTGCTTTATTATGATCTATTGATCTAATATAAATGCATGACCCTAGTCTAGAAAGGACTATGGAAAGCTTTGCAAACTTTCTATACTGTTTCATCCTACTATGCCCCACGTATTATACCTGATGTTCTTTTTCAAGTCATATAGAGTTATTCTCTTGTTGATGTGAGCTCTGGCATTTTTTTTTTCATTAAGAGTCTCTAGGAAAAGGAAAAAAAAAGTTGAGACTAAAATCCGAATAAAGGTTCTCCAAGTCATTCCATAGATTATTTCCTTGTAGACTCAATTGATAGAGGAACTAAACAAAGGAATCCCATCATGAGGCCTTTCCAACATTTCAAGCTTTAAATTCTTTACCTGGAATTAATCTTGAAACACTTGAATCGACATTGGATCACTTAAGAGCTAATATTTGACAGTGCCCTCGTGTATGAACTGATGAAGGATTCCACATGAATGGAATCCGGGGCATTAACAATTGCGGTTACAAGGAAAAAATTCTCTCCACATGCTGCAAGTTGATGTTCAAGTTGGGATGTGAAGGTAGAAACAAATTGCATCTGGGGTAGAAAGGTGGAGCTAATATCAAACTACAAGAAAACAAGGTATTTTGTGACGTTTTTAAAATATCACAGAATGTCCAAAAATGTTGCAAAATGTATTATGCTATGTTTTAAAAAACGTCACAAAAAATTTCGCGGAATGTAGTGGAGGCAAAAAGTTTCTGCGATGTTTTATGTAAAGTGTCACAGAAAACACTGACATTCCGTAAAGTTTATAAAAACGTCATTGAAAATTTGGGCAATTCGCGACGTCGCAGATTCTTTCATATTCCGTGACATTTTAAAAAAATGTCACAGAATCTCTAACATTCCGCAACGTTTTTAAAACATCGCAAAATGTGAAAGAACCCGCAACGTTTCATGAAAACGTCGCAGAATATATACAATCCACGATATTTTTAAAACATCTGAAATCTTTTACATTTCGCGACGTTTTAAAAATGTCGCATAATGCCTTAGAAAAACGTCACAAATAATTTTTTCATTTTTTCGAAAATTATTTTAATTTAATTTAATATATATATATACATATTATTAAATTAAATAAATATTATGTACAATTCATTATATTGTTCAACAAAATTTTGTATTTAAATGTAATTTTTGTTCTTACTAAAATATAAATAACAATTAATAATAATAATATTTTATATAAAAATACTATTTTATAAAAATGAAAATTTAATTCTCTTACAAGTGTATACCAATAAAATAAATAAATATCTACTCTCTTTTTTTATAAGAAAGAAAAGTAACATTAATATAAATACCAAGCTAAAAGATGCAATTAATATAAACACATGCATATAAATAAAATGGATACTAAAAAAAAGTTAAACTAAAAATTCACAAGATGAAAAACAATTGAAAATATGATAGTTGAAAGTAGTTGAAAGTAAGATTTTCTAAAGATTAGATTATGTCAAATTATAATAAAAGCAAGACCCTACTCAATTCAATTCAAGATATTCATAAATACAAGACCTAATTTTATAAATTCTAATATAATTTGGTAATACAAAATGTGATATTAATTTTATTTAAATATTATATTATCAAATTTAACTTGATTGTATTATATTATTAAACTAAAGGCAGTTTAGCCTTATTCAACAAATGCCTTTAATTTCATTTCTCAAAACGGATTATCCCATTTACATAGTGGTAGACAAAATTCTTTCCCTGGTAAAATTCAATCTCTCTTTTTATAAGATTATTGGCATTAATTATCATTTATCATTAACGCATTGTATCCACGACTAGATCCTATTCCATTTCATGTCATGGTTAACTAGTTGCTTATGAAATTCTTCCTGAAAAATTAACGAACTACTCAACTGCAAGTATGGTCTCAAAGTCCATAGTTTCTACACTAATGTTACCATCTCTACCTAGAAGAACGACTTATCTATGTTAATTTGATGGCAAAACAGGATAAAGCCCTTGTCCCTATGTTCAAACTATATAATTAACGTGCTTAGTGACCAATATTTCATTCATAAACCACTCTGAACTTTCGTCGAACACTTCAAAAACATGACAGATTTATCCCAAATTACCTAAAGAAATAATGTAATGTCTTTTTTCCTTAACATTTTGTAACACAATACAAAACAAATGCACCACATATAATAAAAACAAACGCAAAAACACTCTAAAAATCAATAAAAATTGTCAAGTATTTTTTCTTCAAATACCAACACAGTGAACACGATATTCATCATAGAGCACAAACGTTGAATGACTTACCTCCACCAAAAGACAGAAGCACTCCAACTGGAGAAGACAGAGGACGCAAATGTCAGCAAGGAGAAGAGAAAACAATGGCAGCACTGTCACGAGAGAGAGGGAAAAGGCGAAAGCAGCAGGCACATGGGATTGAAGAAGAATGAATTACTTGCGACATTTTTTCATTTACACAGAAGTTGAGACGACGTCGTTTTGGGGGAAAAGGAGGTGGTGTTTGGGAGGAGACAGGTAGGTTTTAAGAAAATCAAAATGACGTCGTTTGACTCCTGAAGTAGAACATTTTAAGTAAGCCTTTTGTGACATTTTCTTCAACAAAATATCGCGATTCCTATTTTGCAATGCTTTATTGAAGAAACGTCGCGGAAAGTATAACAAAGAAAATCGGGTCTTGTCATGACATTTTTTAAATGTCACGAAAAGTCTAAACAATTCGTTACATTTTTCTAAAAAACTTCGCGAATTGTATGTTTTTGTTGTATTGTCAGGCAGGAAAACTAGCAATTAATCATTAGCATGAAGTAATAGAAGCGTAGTTTGATGATGTTAGAATTTGGCATATATAGAGGTTGAATCTCTATGCTAGATGTTGTATTGAACATCAAGGGCCAACAACCAGGTCATTGAAGAGATTGTAGGAATGATATTTGTATTTATTTCCTTTCATTAACTATCTCCCTGTTTATTATTTCTGGTCAGTATTGAATGTTGTGTTACCATGAATGGTCTTCATGTTTCATGTAAAAGAAATATATTATTTAAAGGGTTCTGATGGTCGATAGGATTGCAACTGACTTCTAAAAGTGGAATTTAATCACATACTACTGGTAGGAAATTGCTAAATCAAGTCTTCATCTATGATGATTCTGCTACCTTAACCATTCTTCCAAAAGAAGGCACTATCATAGCCTTATGTAAGAAAAATGCCATAAATCCCGCAACAAGGGAAAAAATTGGGCATAAAAGAGAATCGCAGTCTTGTATAAACACTAACATAGATGTGCTTAGGCGTCAACCTCTACTAATATAGATAGTTTCAAGTAAATCTTTCTATTTTACCATTTGCTTGTATACTCTTCTTATTATGATGATCACAAGTTAGAACAATTGATACATAAATCATGCAAAGACATCTAAACAATTCTCCCTTGGTTTGAGCCTAACTTTGGATCTTCTTTTTGTCTTGCTTTTAAGGCACTTCCCATCCTTGCCCTGGTCTAAAATCCTTGTCAAATAAAATTGGAGGCATATTTTTCCATTGTCATTCACCAAACAAGTACAAGAGATTGGATGCCAGGCTCGAAAGGAAGGTGATTGAAGTTAAGAGAACTTCACAGGGGAAGAAGAGTTTCAAGTCAATTAACAGCATTGTATTGCGATTTCCACAGTTTAGAGAGGGGCTGAAGAACATCAGAAGTGTGTTTGAAGTGTATGGTGAGACTCAATAAAGTTCTTTACTGCAACCCGGATGTTTTGGCAAATAATTACTATTGAACTCTTACCTTGCTTTTCGTAGATGAAGATGCAAATGGTGCTATTAACCGTGAGGAACTCAAGAAATGTCTGCAAAAATTACAGATAAATTTTAACGAGGAGGAGATCGAGGATCTTTTTGATTCATGTGACATTAGTAGGAGTGGAGAGATACAATTCAATGAATTTATTGTTCTCCTGTGCCTCATCTATCTCTTGACGGGACCTTCAACCTCTCATCATAAGGTATCCAGCTAGACTGAATTCTTCATTTGTCATTTTCAGTTGAAGATAAAAATGGTTGCATTGGTTTTCCAGTATATCTAATGGCCAACAAATTTTGTTTCAGAAGTCAAAGTGATCTAGGACAAATACAAGAATTATTAACTAGTAGCTAAAAGCACAAAATTATGAAATATGACGGATATTAGGTCGCTAAAATATCAAAATTTATGGTTGAATTTTGGTTAGGAATGCTAAAATTTTAGATTTTGTATAACAGGAATCTTAAAGTTTGATTCCTGGAAATTTAAACTTAGGATTCTAGGGTTTAATATAGCTAGAATATAGGTTTGAGATGACTAGAAAATAGGTTAGGTTTGCTGGAATTTAGTAAGGAATACAAAGAATGAAAGGTAGGAAATTAGAAATCACTCCTAAGATCTAAGAATTTTGACTTCGCAAGTGCAATCACAACTTCTTCTTTATTCCTATGTTGTATTGATTGTACATCTTCATTCAAGTCCACTATTCCTTCATCAGCCACTACAACATAATCTTCATCAACAACACCAATGATATCATCAAGCTTTGAACCAACAAACTCTGGTTAATCTTTTATAGCTTCATGTTCTGTTATTTTAGCTTGTTGTCCTATTTTTTTCAACCTGTTGCACTGTTGTTTCATCTTGTTGTTTAGGTGTTTGAACTTATTGTTCAATTGTTTCAACTTAAGGGTTTGCCAAAGAATCCACTTTGTTATATTTTTCTTCATCTTTAAGGCTTTGATAATCTCTTCCTGTCAAACTCTCCACGTCATTATCATTTTCTATTGCCAAACTCTCCATATCATCAAGTAGCACCTTCTACATGTAGGCTAGGCTCAAAGATTCGAATTTATATACTGAATCTGAGGAATCAAAATCAGCACATGTTTTTATTGACGATGTTCCCATATGTTGTGTGTTGTTGATCAATATCAATCCCTTCTTCTTGCTTATTACCACATTCTCTATGTTCAACATCAAGTATAGGTTGTTGGTATACTTTTTGTGTGTGTGGAAGTTTTGACTTTTAGGGATATATGTCAAGATTGTCTAGTCTCTCCAAAATTTGTCAAACATGTTTTCTTATGAGAGTTGTTACAATTAAGTTGGTTTCTGGGCCACCTTGTGAACGAGGATCATGGATGCCCAATTTTTTTGCAATATATAGAAGTATTTCATCTTGCTTTAGGTCACTGAATATTCTTCTATATTTCCTTCTAGTACTTGTTGCCATCGTGAACTAAAGCTTTGATACCAAATTAATGGAGGATAAATAAAAGAATTTTTAACCAGTAGCTAAAGGCATAAAATTAAGAAATATAACTAATATTAAGTTGTTGGAATATCAAGTTTCAATTTTGGCTAGGAATATTGAAATTTTAGATTTTGTGTAGCTAGAATTTTAAAGTTTAATTGCTGAAAATTTAAGCTTAGGATTTTAGGAGTTTAATATGGTTAAAATATAGGTTTGAGATGGTTAAAATGTAAGTTAAGTTTGCTGGAATTTAGTAAGGAACACAATGAATGGAAGGAAGGAAACTAAGAATTACTCTTAAGGTCAATGAATCACTCTTAAAAGAAAGCATCATACTTTCTAATAAAAAACTCAAGTATGTAAAATGATTCCAGATTACTTATAGTTGATGAAGAGCTGAATACACACACATATAGAGAGAGAGAGAGTTTAAAAACCCTTATTCCAGTAGGAAAGAGTTTCTACCAAATTTAAGTCATATTCTAATAAAAAAGTTTATAGGTCTTAAATAACTAAGATAATATAAGTAAAATAGAATAACATATTTAACTTACTACTACTTCCTATCTAATAAGGAATCCTATCATAATTTAAATTTTAATCCTTTTCTTTTGTCATCAACTCAATTCCCTATATTCATCTCACCGAATTAAGACTTATAGTTGACTAACTTTTTTCTCTTTTATTTCTTCTGTATACTTGAAGTTCTTTTGCATCACAGAGATAGATTCCTTGGAGGTGGAGGCCTTTTTGATACGATGATTGAAGCATTTTTGTTTCTTGATAAGGACGGGGATGGAAAACTGAACAAGAAAGACATGATCCAAGCATTGGATGATACTTGTCCTTGGGAAAAATCTCCTCAACACATCATCAAGACCCGATTCAGTATGTTCTGTCTCGCATGCTAATTCTACTATTTATTATGTAGGACTAAGTATGTTAATTTTCTTTAACCATCCTCTTAGCAATTCCTGCTAATGAATGCAGAGGAAATGGACTGGGATAGGAACGGCCAAGTCAGCTTCAGGGAGTTTTTGTTTGCTTTTGTTAAGTGGGCTGAGATTGATGCTGATGAAGAAATAACTATAACAGGAAGTTAAATCTAGTGTGTAGCAGCCACAAGAGTAGCTCGATGATGCCAATAGAGGTGAGGCTCAAAGATAAATGTAAATATCTGAGACATTTGAAGTATATTGGTATGAAACCTTGTTCTTTTTCATGTTTTAATATGTTCTGTTGCTTATTCACAAATGTGGAGATTGAAGTTCATGGTTCCTGATAGAGAACCTTTTCTTTTATAATTTTGTTTTCTTGTCTCTCATAGTGCCCTGCAAAGTTGCGTGAGATATGATTCAACAAATCTGGAAACATGACTATCTATAACAAAAGAAAGAATCTACAGAATAGTGTACAGAAGTTAAAAGACAATAATTCCTAATTAACATAAAAACCTGAGCTTCTTGGGTGTTCTATTACTCAATGTATTCCCAAAGCTTGGATATTCTTAGTCAGTTCTAAGGAACTAGCATTCTTTTGTTTCCATGATTCTCTGTTTTCCTTCCCTTTCCCTCCCTTCATGAACCATTGGTCATTACCATCAAGTACGCTTACAATCTGCCTCATGCTTGGTCTTAATCCTGGATCCGACCTTGTACATGCAATGCCTAAATTGATAAGCCTCACTAGTTCTTTACGATTGTACTCTTGATTTAGCCTTATATCAGCCCACTCCTCTAGCGGTCTTTCTTGTGCCTCGAATTCATTAACTCTATCAACCAATAGTACCTTAGGTTTCCGGAAATCGACCGCCATTTGTCCACTGACCACCTCAAGAACGACCACACCAAAGCTATAAATATCAGCCATTGTAGTTGCTTCTCCAGACTCCATGTACTCTGGCGACATGTAGCCGAAAATCCCACGGACTGATTTACTTGCCTTAGCAGCTGCTTTATGAGCATGATCATTTCTTGTGAGGAATTCAGCCAGGGCAAAATTACAGAGCCTTGGATTCATATCTAGATCAAGAATGATAGACGAAGATGTTATGTGTCTGTGGATGACTTGTTCATCCCATTCCTCATGAAGATAGAGAATGGCAGAAGCCAATGACTTGATAATATTGAACCTGTGACTCCAGCGTAGGATGGAATGGCCAATTCTATTATCGTGATGGAACAGGAGGTGACTCAGAAGGCGGTTAGCTGCATAATCATAGACTACCAGCATTTCTCCTTGTTCGGTGCACCATCCGCGGAGTTGTATTAGGTTTCGGTGGCGGAGCTTCCCTAAATTCTGGAGTTCAGCTGAAAATCTAATCCGCAATGCTGGGCACTTAGTCATGCCAAGCCTCTTCACTACAACTTGGTGGCCATCATCAAGGATGCCGTAATAGGCAGTTCCAAAGTCGACCTCTGCCACTCTTCGAGAATCCGAGAAATTGTGTGTTGCGCAAACGATTTCCTTGTAGGATATCTCCCTGGGAGTTTCAACCACAAAGTAAGTGCTCTGTCTACGACTTCTGCTAGTAGTGCCAAAATCATGATGTCCAATATCTGCAGTTGCATACACAGTCTCACCAATGGCTGTGACATAGGTGGATGAAGTGTTGGAAGTAAGTGTCATGTTGGAACTGGCAGTTGTGGTGTTGGACCTGGTGGTGCCGCTGTTGTTTGTGCTGGTGGCGGATGAGGATGACAGGGTTATGTATCGAGGAAGGGACTGAAATGATGGCAGTGGCGGCAATTTGCCTGAAATATTGCCGGAAAGTGCTTCAACTACCCATTTCATGTTGGGCCTAGATTGCGGGTAGTGAAGTGTGCATAGAAGACCAATATGAATTAGTCTTTCCATATCAGAAAGTGCGTAGGATCCGTCAGCAAGCCTATGATCCCCTGCTTGTAGAAGTTTTCCCTCGTCGGATAGCTTCCTGACCCAATCAAGCAAAATGATCTGATCATCAGGGTATGTCAGGTCCACTGCTCGCCTTCCAGAGGCCACCTCTAAGACAACAATCCCAAAACTGAAAACATCAGATTTTGCAGTGGCAACACTTCGTTTCTGGAAGCTCTCAGGTGGCAAATACCCTATAGTCCCACCAATTCTGGTGGACTCTGCCAATCGAAATTGGTGGTTTCTCATCGAAAGAGTCCTGGTCTGATATTGGAGTTCATGTTCCAACCATCTTGCCAATCCAAAATCGCCCAACCGAGCGTTGAATTCGGAGTCAAGCATCACGTTACTCGTCTTTACATCCCTGTGAATGATCTGAGTCTCTAGTTGTTCATGAAGATAATGCAGAGCAGCTGCCAGGCCACCAACTATTTTCGTCCTCTTCTCCCAAGAAAGAAGTTGTGTTGTCAGGTTTTCGGATCTTCTGAACAACACCCGATCAAGGCTCCGGTTTGGCATGTAGTCATAAACCAGTAGCAACTGATCATCATGAACGCACCACCCCCTTAAACGAACAAGATTCCTATGTCGTAGGTGAGCCACCGCCACCAATTCTGCTGCGAAAGTCTTCTCAAATTGCTCACCCTTCTCTGCCAAACATTTCACAGCGACTACAGTACCATCACTTGGTAGAACTGCTCTATAAACCTTGCCAAAACCACCACTCCCAAGAACTCCATCTTCACTGAACCCATTAGACCCTATATAAAGCTCAGGATAGCTGAAAATCCTGGGATTGTCACCGCCAACCATTTTCTCAGATATCTGTATTCCTTCCAGGTCATGGAAAGATCCAGACTTTTGTTTGGTTGTCTTATCATGCAAACAGGAAGCAACCCATTTGGAGTCATACAACCTGCGAATTGAATTGCCAAGAAAGGCAAGAACTTGACTCCCACAACCGCGTTTCTCACGGTTCTCAACCTCTTTGTGGCCTGAACTTTGCAACTTGGGATGATTAACCGGTGGCTCAAGTTCATCCAAGTCGGCTGGTAAAACAATGCAAAGACGATTCAGCTGCATGGCGGAGATGTCCGGAGATGAGAACTAGATGATCATGGATCTAAGTTAGAAAGCAAAATGAGTTGAGGAGGATGATTACTTTTGGGCATGTATTATATGTGAACACTTTAAATGTCTGAAGCCTTTATAAAACGGAGCTGTGCTTTTTATTCAACGCGGGTAGGTTACATGGTTGAATTGTATGATATCAACCGGCCAATTAGCACCTAATCTGATTACCCTTTTTTTGTATAAAGATTGTGACATTGATGTTTTAAATTGTTTGATATTTGATTATACTTGTTCTGAAACATTTACATTTGATTCTACACAGGTTTCTTTCTTACGTAGGGTTTTGTTCTGGTCATACGTTAGCGCCCATCAACCGCGTAGGACTATAGTCAGGATGGCTGAAACCTCTACCTTGCTAGGTCAAAACTACCCTACTTGTCAGAATCTGTTCTACAAATGATATTTATTCTTTTGGTTACGTCGAAAGGATTAGACGACTGATTATCTAACGTTTGCACCCTGAAGGGGGATAATTACAAGCCCACGAGTATTATGGTGTAATTCTAATTCTAAGTGCCTTCCTCGATTCTTATTGTTTAGGATCGACGGTTTTGTTTTGATTGTGAAAGGACAAAGGAGGGTCGTTGGAATGCAATTAAGGAGTAATAAATACAAAATAGGAAGTTGATGACAAGTTGGAGATTAGTGCTAGCATTATCTTTTTTTTGTTGTGCTTCTGATTGGTTATGAACTTAATATAATCACTTAAATGACATGAATGAGTCAGCAAGAATTCAATGGGTTGGCAATATTTTCCCCCAAAGATGTATAATTGGTTCAGAAATGGCTCATTCAATCCAAGTGATCGTTAAGCATATGGCAACCTCATTAATTAGAAAAAGAAAATCCCTTTTGTTGGAAACTCCACTAGAAAATGCTTTTGAGGTTTAATGGAGAGCAGAATGTTCTAATCTTTGAATAAGAGCACCGAGAAAACAACTGATTAACCTAAAGATTCTTTTACAGTGCGTAATAATCAAACATGTTTAGACATGTTTCTCCAGTTTCCTAGTGATTCACAAAAAAGTGACCGCGCGAAGTGGACATCAAAAGATGCAAACAAAAACCTTCAATGTTTTGGACAGGTGTGGATCAGCAGCTATACATGGACCGCCGAAGGAGCAATCAGTGTGAAAGGAAGCTACCAAAAAGTCAAATCTTGGCACAGCTGTGTTTAAGTGCTTTTTGAGGGTTTGAGATGGTTGGGATTTGGACACACATGGTTGTAGAGATAATGTTGTATTAATTGCCATCATTTAGTGCTTTTTTTAGCTTGAGTTGGGTGTATGGTTGTGCCAACCTTACTCCATATTTCTATATCCGAAGAACAGAACGTCATCAGTTTGGGTCCATTTCACATCTTTTTCAGTCACCGAACCCCACTTGTAGTAGAACTTGAATTTCTTCAGTGACGTCTCTGGTGCAGGACTATAAGAACCTCCTCATACCTAATTCTGCTTCTATTTCTGGGGTTAACTAGGGTTTTGTAGCTGCTGGCAATTTTTTTATGTTTTTCCTGAAATGATCAGGCAATTGTTGTAGTAGTTCAAGTGTCCCTAGAATCACTCCTTTACTAAGTAGCTGTATCTTCAAGTGTCTAAAAGTTGTTTATTTTTTGTCGCTTCATATTATAGTCTAAAGTATTCAGGCTACTGTAGATTTATTAATTAATTTTACTTTTCCATTTTAAAATTGCAGAATATGAAAAGAGAAAGAGGAGATCATTACGGTCCTATGGTAATCATAATGTGAAAAGAGAAAAAGGAGATCATCATGGTCATAAATTTGCCTGAATGCATTACTTCACCAAGGTTTGGTAATGATGCTGTTCTTCTGCGAAGGAAGTACTTTTCATTTTGCTTTTTTTATGTCATCTAATGTTCATATTAATTATATTATGACTTTGGAAATATTTCTTACACAAACTTAATATATTCAGAATTTTATTTGTAAATTACTTTTTAAACGAATCAAACTGCTGGTGCTACTTCTATGTATCATATTTTGAAAATTATCCTTCCTTTTGAATATATAAAACCAATTAAGTAGGCTTTTCATAACAGCTTAAGCAATTATAATGAAACAGTTACCTAACATGATATCAGAACTTTTGTAACTATATGATAGTAAGTTTAAATCTTATCACCCACTTATTATTTAGCACAAAGTAGAATGAGTATGTGTAAATTTCAAGAATTTCAAGCCTACAAAACTTTCACTTGAGAGTAATGAAACGATCTTAATATCCTCAAAATCATTAATCATTTTGTCTTTATGAGTTTTGAACACGACAAAGAGAAACTTGATTCATCAAATCCTAGATTCCACGAGTTCACACGTGAGCAAATTGGCCAAAACGTAGACATTTACTTGCCACCGAATTAATGTCACACAATCCTTGAACAATAATTTAAAGAAGAGCGTTTTACAGTAATCACGGCCACAATCCTTGGGTGTAAGGCCGAAACGAGAACATATATAATTCCCTGCAAGCCTGGCTTTCAGATGTCATTCTAGCAAATTGACAGGGAAGTTCAAGAGTTTAGTCAAAAGTGGATCAATCAACTTCAAACCTTATGCTGTTTAAATTTCTACTCTCAGTTCTATTGCGCTACATTCTTTGAACTCTTATTCTCGACTCTACCTAACCCAAAAAGGCAAGTGATATGCTGTCGAAGAAGTCGTAGTGACACAGCCAGGATAAATTTCAATTCTCCTCATACTGCCTACTACAGCAGGTTTCATTTCGTTAGGGCTGCTATATAAGTAAAAGGACAGGACAGGATCAACTTCACTGCAGGTTAAGAGTAAAATTAAAATCAAACTAATTACATGTATACATCTACGAAACAGTCTATTTTACTCAAAATAAACATGTTTATGTGGTATTCCAAATCGAATATTAGAATCTCAAGAGAAAAAGACAATCCGTAAATGTAAAACTAAAGCTAGAATTAATATAATGTTTATTCAAAAAAAAGTATGGCTTTCAACACCTTGAGGATATTAATATTATCATTTAATAAATGAATTGGCCAAAGTGTAGACATTTACTTACCGCAGAAGTAATCAGCCAGTCTGTCATAATTTATTCACAGCCGCAATCCTCGGGTGAAAGAAAGGTCGAAAAGGGAGGGCTGTTTTTCAAAAATGAAGCTCGTGCCACTCGCCAGACATATCTAATCTGCGGCAGAGCTACGTTCCTGATGCAATGCCGCAATAAATTGTATGAGTTTAGTCAAAGTTGATCAAGCAAGTTCAAACCTGATGTTGGTTTTCTTTTTTTCTGTTCTTTTACACCAACTTCCTTGAAATAATACTCCTCAATTCAACCTAAAGTTTTGGTTAAAAGACATAGGATAAATTTAAAATATCTTGAAATGTGAATAAACTATTAAAAATATTTTTATTTTATTTTATAGCAGTAAATATCACTATATATATAACAATTAAATTAAGTTGAGTCGTTATCTTTATAAAAAAATCAATACTTAAAAATTTAAATTAAAATTTGTACACATTTTAAGAATAATTAAATACACCTTTAATAAAAATTTTAAAAATATCTTATAAAAAGCATTCTTTTATCTTTTTTAAAAAAGGCTTAATTTTTGAAAAAATATTTAAAAAATCCGGCCAAATTTTGTAAAAGCAATTTTACATTTTTTTTAGAAATGCTTAAGTGTATGCATTTTTAATAAGTTATAATATAAAGTGTTACAAAATAAAAAGTTAAGATATAGGTAATAAATTATTAAAAAATAAAGATATTCCAAATAATTTACCTAAAGATATATCATATACTGCTTATATATAGAACAGCTTGACGTTCTGTAATATCATTTGATTTATTTTCATAGTCCAAGTCATTTAATAAATGAAATGAAGTGGATTATAACAATATATAATATACTTAAAGTCTTAAGGGGAATATTTATTTTCTTATAAATGTTGGATATTCCAATTGGATTTATTTGATTATCGAGATTTTAGAAACCTCCACAATTAGAGTTATTAGGAAGTTTAATTAACAGTATTTATTTCGCCAAACATTAATAGTTGCTAAGTTCTAATATAATATAATATAGCCTAAGCATGTTCTTCTCCTCATTAAGCTATATTCTTCCAGCCCTTTAAGGAGGTGGTCCAACTGTTCCTCCCTCAATGTTTTGCGAGGCAGCTTATAAACAGACTCATTCCATCACAGCTTTCAGGTACGTAGGTTGCCTACATAGGGGTAATGAAATGAAGCAAATGTCTGCCGAAAAGAGGCCATGGAAATTTTGCTTGACGACGATAATCAATTAAAGATGGCCCCATCGATCTCAGTCGGTTGGGACTTCAAATTCTTTTATGTTTTGTTTACGTTCGAATTAGTATGCCAATCTCAGAAACAAATGGACCCATCAACAACTAGTGATGTACACAGACATTATTCTCATAAATAGATCTCAGCCTTATGATCTCTAAGAAATTTGTCTAAAAAGAGAGGTAGATTGCTTATATCAAAGATTAATCATAAGTGATATTTGATTACATTTAGAAGTCAATCACGTTTGAATCCACAAAATTAAAGAGAATTACGTTTTCATATAATGAATTTGTGATTCCCTAATATAATAAAAATATATATTGAACTTGATGATGCAAATATTAGCAACATAAAAGATATATATTCACATGTCATGAACCGGGTTTGAAAATTCTAGAAGTGCATGAACTTGTGATCCTTTCTAAATACGCACGAAAGTGTTCAAGAATGTGCCAAATTGAATTGGTAATCTGTTTACTTCTGATAAGCCATTGCATAAACAATGACGTTTTTGGTTTGCTTTAATAAAGCATTGGTATTAATATTCGTTTCTTGATTGCTACTCCTAAATTTATTTGGAATTGACCTAACTTGTTATTTTATTTTAATTTTATAACTTAAAACTTTATTTTCTAATTGATAAGACATATAAAAAAAATGAAAGATAAAATTTAGAGATGAATTATAAATTTAGCCACGTACCAAATACAAAGACATGTTCATATTTTTATTCACTAAATAATTAGATTGATCTCAAATAGATAATTATATAAGTATCGATAAAAATGTCAAACTAGATCGTAACTAGGAACGGAGACAGATGAGGCTCAATGAAGTACTGGGTCTCTCAAAATTTTAAAAAATTAAATATATATATGTATGTATGTATATATGAGAATGGAGTTATTTATAGGTCAGTGACTTACTGGGCTTCTCAAAATTTTAAAAAATTAATTATTTGAGCCTTTTTATCTTAAATTTCTGACTCTGTTTTTGACCATAATTTCATCGAAATTAAATTTAATTTCAAATGTTTCGGCACATTTAAACAGAATCGTATAACTTAACATTTTCCAGAGTATGCTTTTACAAACAAAAAAAAAAATTAACATTTTGAAAATTTATCTCCTCTCTCATCTGTTTTTCTACAGCTTCTCGATTCTTCTCTGAAGACACCTTTATGCTTTACAAAGAGAAGGACATGGACCCTGTTTACGTAAGCCATCTAGAAAAGCTATGTAAGTATTCAAATCTGCAGGTGGGCCATTGCAGTACAGTTTTTCAAATACTTCTAGTACACTATGGATTCTTCTTGCTTGGCATGGGCCTTATATGACTGTGTTGTATGTGATAGTGTTAGGTGACCATACCTTTCACTAAGAAGTTTAGATGTCTCGTATATCCTTTAAATCTTTAAGTATCCATTGATTAAGATGGTACAACTGAGGTGTCAGTAACATAAACACTCCCAACCATTAGATCAAACTATCCGATGGCCTTATCCATCAGGGTTTGTAAACAAAATCCATTCATCTCTTCGTTATAAGTGAGAAGATCAGGTTTGACTCCTCTTGCATTCACGATCACTTTCTCAACCTTAATTCCCCGACCATCCTCATATAGGCCAGTGA
This sequence comes from Erythroxylum areolatum, assembly GCA_024520975.1. Lineage (NCBI taxonomy): Eukaryota > Viridiplantae > Streptophyta > Magnoliopsida > Malpighiales > Erythroxylaceae > Erythroxylum > Erythroxylum areolatum. Next base: position 14,814,531 of record JANIJH010000005.1, on the reverse strand, counting down.
TAATTGCATTAAAAACCGACAATATTTGACTCCGGTCCACTCCTTTCCATCTTCTAAGCATTTGAGATCCAATTCATTGTTGCTTCTTGCCCAAAATATTTAATGAATCACATACACTTATAAGGGGCATTATGATAGATTTTGAACTTAAAAATCAAAGAACAAAAAGATTAAGAGTAATATTTTTAAGCTTATGTTTTTATTCATTCTGTTTTTAATAATCCAAAAGCCTAAAAATGTCATTTTCTTATCTTCTTTTTTGAATATTGAAAAGATGATTGTTGAAAGAATTCAACGGTCAAAAATGAATTACAACTGCCCATCTTCTCAAAAGTCTAGTATAGCAGGGAACTCTTTCAAATTTAAATATACTGTTCATAGCACATCTTTAATACACAACATCCTTGCGTTTTTTTTCTTCTTTCTTCTAGGTGTACTTGGCTATGACACCCATCAGAAGCCAGAAGAGAGAAAATTAAAAAAAAAAGAACCGCAGAGAAGAGGAAAAAAAGTTCTTGAAAACAATCAAGAGGTACGTGGCCTCTCAAAAATTGCATTGTTAAACAAATAAGTATAATAAGACAAAAGACTTAACAAATGGGTTTTTTTATATATGTATATGTATCATAACAACTTACAGTGAGTTTTGGGTTTTGGGTTTTGGGTTTTAGGTTTTAAGATCTAACATAACAAGCTTGTGATAGTTTTGAGCTGTAATGATATGTAGAGAAAGGGTTAAAGTTCAATGAAAGGGTCATGTCTATGTGATGTATTATGGGCTATAACTTGGACCCATAATATATGATTTTCTTTCATTAGGATTGAAGGCCTAGGCCTTAATAATCACATTGATATTGGGCAAGATCTTATTATCTATATTGATATTTTAAATTAAATATAGCATAAAGAATTAGAAATAAGTTTTCTAATTTACAAAAACTAATTAATTTAGTTAAATTAGTGTCTAATTAAAATAACATATTAGAAATTAGTTTTTTTAAAATAATATTAAAATAATTTGTTTAGTTAAAATAAATTTAGAAATGAGTTTCTAAAACCAACAAAATTAGAAATGAGTTTTCTAATTGTATTATTTTCGTTGAATTAAAATTAGACATATGTTTTCTAATCAAATCAAAACTAATTTGTTTAGTTGAAATTAGAAAGGAGTTTCATTAGAAATTAGTTTCTAATTAGACCAAGATAAATTGATTAGTTCAATTATAATTTAAATTAGAACTAAGTTTCTAATTCAATTTGAATTATTCATATTTGAATATGATTAGATTATAAATAAGTTTCTGATTGATTAGATATTAATAGCATAATTTGATTAGTTCAATAAATTGATAATAGAATTAAATTGTTTCCATACTCTGAGCATGAGTTCGTTATGTTTTAGACAAAATAATTTATTATTTTATGCACTCTTCTGATTCCTGAAAATTTGGCTTTCAAGAAGGGATGCTTATTATTAAGCGGACGTCTAAGCCTATTCGATGTGAGGCACAGAAGAAACGTATTGACAGTATGTATGTACAATTAGTTAACATACGTTTAATGCCTGAAGACGGTCTAACACAACATATTATTTCAGTTGTGCTTTGGAGGTTGTCGAGCTTATGTAAATGTTGAAGTGTTTAGTCCAATTCATATAGATATTTAGATCATATTTGTAGTTATTTTGCATGTTCATTCATTCATTATAGTAGCATTTTTTAGATTAATTGATTTAATTGTATTGAGATTGTTATGTATTTTATTTTCTCATTTTACATTAAAAAAACATGAAATTTGGCCAGACCATGAGATTGTTATGTAACATGAGAATTGGTGCTAGCTAGTGGACAGTTCTGTCATCCCTTAGTTCTGTGGTAGGGGTCTTGAATAACTTTTGCTTTAATAGGAAAAATTCCATGCGTAGATTGCTCTGATCAATTCTGTAGCATCATCACATAAACAATTGTGAAAATACTGCTAGCAGAGATGTATGGATTTTGGACATTTAGAATATGCAAACAGGATTTGAGAGTTATATTGTCTGTTAATGGTCTTTTGTCTATGCAGTAGTTTCCAATTAGTAGTTGTTTTTGGGATGAAATGATAGAATGGTTCCCATGTGGTTTGATAGCGTATGATGGTGAAAAAGGACATCTGTATAACAATCTCACTAAATGTGCACCATGTTCCACAGATATACTCCTTTAAATGTTGCCTTCACAAACAACCTTAAATCCAAGTCAATGCCTAATCTAAAATGGCGAAGAGTGGTTTTCAAGATAAGCGGTGCTGCATTGACTGGGAACTGCCAGAATATTGATCCTAAGGTGGCGATCCAGATTGCTAGGGAAGTGGCCACAGCATGCGGAGTTGGGCTTGAGGTGAATAAAAACAAGAACAAAAGGACAGCTCCTAAGAGGACACCAAGCTCCAACCACCACGCAAAAAAGCAGAGAGGAATTTAATAAGAAAGAAGAGGAAGGTGAGCTGTGAGTTATGGGGGTGCATGTGCTGAAAAGTGAGTGGCTAGGAGATAAAAAGATAGCAGAAACGTGGTTTGAAAAGAGGGGGGCATGAACTGAAGAAAAATAAAAAGGAGAGAATTAAGTAGAAGAATGACATTAAACATGCTACATACCCAAGGGGACCCACTGAAAAAGACACACACTAGAGGAAAAGCGAATGGGGGCTGTTGGCTAAAAAGAAAAAGACACAAACGTGACCTTGGAGAGACACTTGAGGAGAGGAATTAAACCAACAGTAGAAAGACACCAACGAAGATACCAAGAGGAGGCATGGGAGCATTAAACGACAGCCAAAGGAAACAACACCACCAATAGAAGAGCTCCCATGCGTGGACAACAAGGCAGAAAGAGGACAGCATCATTGATAAATCAAGTGGAGGCAGCAACACGCAGAAGACAACACGGCAACAGCAGTAGTGTGACCCAGTGGCATGTGATTTTAAAAGAGGACCAACATTAATTGTCTAATCACACTATAAACCAAAATGATGGCGTAAGTGAGTAAGGCTGAGGGTTTTAAAAATCACGCAACTGTGAGAACTAGAGAGCGTGAATAAAAAGAAGAAGTAGCGTGAACTGTGGTGTGTGTGAGTGAGGAGAGCCATGCATTAAATGAAGAGAGACTGCGTGAACACCAGGAGCTCCAAATAAAATTCACACCACCAGACACAAGAAAAAAAAACGAGAATAAGGTGAGCTGGGATATAGTAGAGGCGTGAATAACAGACAAGGGGGAACTTTTGGGAAGCAGCTGAAAAATAAAAAAAGAAGACGTGGAGCTTAGAAGGTGGGAACGAATCAAGCATCAACGTGAAGGAAGGAGGGACCAGCATTATTCCAGCAATTGAAGAAAAAGCAATAGAGCTGGAGGCAATAATTGAAGAGCAACATCACCATTTGTTCTTCCATTCCTTCTATTTATTTCTTAATCATAATGCTTGCTTTTATTATTTTCATTGCTGCTATTATTATTATGAGTAACCAATCCTTTCATTCTAGGATTTTAACGGAACCCTTGATGTAATCTCGGTTAATTGGTATTTTCTACGTGTAATCTCTTATGCCCGTTTTTACTTAAAGGTTTGATTATTGCAATTTGTTCTTAATGCTTTTCATAATTTGATCACCTATGAAATTGATTTTCTTAAT
>JANIJH010000005.1:14793693-14808042 GCA_024520975.1 Erythroxylum areolatum | reverse complement strand
AGAGATGATGAGAAATTGAGTTATGATATAAAGTAACCAAGTGTTCTTGAGGTGTAAGCTTATAAATAAGCTAGACACATGAAAAAGGTAAATATTGAAAGGGGAATTTAGAAAGATTATGTACAAATGAATTGTAAAGATAAGTTAAATTAGACACATATGAATTATGAAATAAGAATGAGCATAATATGTGTTCTAGAACATATGCCCGGGATTGTCATTAAGCATGCATTATACATAGTTCATTATTACAATTGTGCATAAATGAATATTTTTACGTGTGCAATTATTGATGAGTGTGTAATATGTGTCTTGCATAAATGGGTGGTGCAGGTCAAGTGTCCGTATTCAGGCGTTCCCAGAATTTGAAAGCAAATGCTAATCTGGAGCGTACTGTGAGTAAACCTAGATGGTCTCACTTCATTGTTTGCTTTATTTGAATTTTGTATACATTGAACTCTGTATGATGAATGTGTATATGAATGTGATTGATTTTGTTTGGATTCTAGACAGAAGGTCCGATGATTGTGCTGATTGATCTGAAATATTGAAGTGCTCATTGTATGTGAATAAGATAAACTAAGTGTTTTCTGAACGTGCATTGCATGCAAGATGATAAGTGAATGCGCAACTATATGTTGAATTTCAGACTACGGTCCGATAATAAGTGAATGTGATCGAATAAGTTCATGCAATGTAAGTGATGCATTCCATCTCATGAATACAAGGAATATAAAGGAGTTGTGATTTGAGTCGCCTATATGAAGCGCTTCCACATAGAGCTATGTTCCGTGAACTCTGTTCTGACTGAGCCCTATGGGCCAGTACTCTGTTCTGACTAAGCCCTACGAGCTAGTACTCTGTATATGTGAGAGGTACTCAGTCACAACAATAAGAACGAATGTGAGTCCCATCTAAATGGCATATGCATAATATAATGTTTAAGTGCACTGAATGTGAGATTGGAATTCTGTATGATGTGTGATTATGTATCATGTGACTGGGTGAGCCATCGATGATGGTCACTCATTAAGTTCGCAAAACTCACCCAAAATTTGCAACTATTTTTTAGGATAAGAAGAATACCCCGTTAGGCCAACGAGAGTATACGTACAACATTCAAATGGAGGATAGAGGTCGGGATCAGTTCGTGTCTGCATTGTATTTTTCCCATTTTTGTATTGAATTGCATTCTTCGTAACTTTTTGTATAAATTGGTATTCCGAAATGACTTATGTATTTTGTAACTGTGAAAGGGCCCTAATGGCAATTGAAATTTTTATTGATGGTTTTGCGTTAATTGAAAATGTTTATGAATGAATGTGGGCCCAAATTGAGTATTGATTTCTGCATTTTGTGTTATCGATTTTCAAAAAAAAAAATTATGTGAACTTTTGAAAGATTGAGTGCTTTAGCACGTCACCCTCACGGGGCACGAACTCGGATATCACCATCGATGTCGGGTTCGAGTCTTGCGGGAGTGGGGTGCTACATTATTCTTTTTCATAATTATGTTTGTTCTATCACTAAGACTTTATGAGCCTCATATACATCGTGAGAATAGTTTTAATCTTTTATTGTAAAACCTCGAAACTTTCCTTTCATTGAATAAAAATTTTCACGTTCAGTGAACATTTTCGGATGAATATTTAATTTTTGTGGGACCCAACTCTAGATCAATGAAAAATATCTAGAATAAGTATTAGAGTTTAATGATACTGAAACAGATCGAAAATAAGTCGTATAAGATGGATTTTAGGAATTCCGAAAGTTTAGGACTAAAATGCCCTTTTTGGAAAGTAATCTGTATTTATGGTTTTAAACTCATTCAAAAAAATTTAAAGCATCCAATCAATAAGTATTGACCCTAATTAGAGTATTTCATGGTCAATTCGATGGTAAGATGGTTGCGGAATATTTTCAAAATTTAATTCGATTAGTTGATGAATTAAATTCAATAAAGGACAATTTGGTCTTTTTACATGTCATTAAAGGGAAATTTGGTCTTTTTCTACATATCATTAAGGGTAAGTTAGTCATTTTATATGGTGTTAGTAGAAGAATGAGTCGTTAGAAGAGAACTAACAGGAAGGTGAAGTGTGGAATCCATTCATTGAGCATTAAAAAGAATAAAGCAAGACTGTCTTCATTTGAACATAAACGTGAGAGACCAAACAAAAGGGAGAAAAGAAGAGAGAAGAAGGGACATTTGGCCAAGGAGGGAGAAGAAGAGTGCCGCTACCCTTTTTCATGGTTTTGGAGCATAAATTGGAGAGATCTTGATCAAGTGGAAGTACTCATCAAATACTAAGAGATTGGAAGATAAATTGGAGAGTTTTCCTAACCTAAATTTCTAGTTTTGGGGCTTTTTAGTGGGATAGATTTATGTAAGATAAATGATGATTTTTGACTTGCCTTGGAGTAGATAATAAGTTTGGAAGCATTTAAGGGATCAATATGACAAGAGAAAGAATTATGTTTAATGAATGTTTGTATTTGGTTCTCGGATCACTTGAACCAGACTTCTTGTTTTTTACTATAACTTGGCCTACAAACCTCCAAATTGGGTGATTCCAATTGGATATGAAACTAAGACATAGTAATAAAAATTCCTAAGAGAGACCCTAACCTGGTTATGGTTGAATCATGTTGTAATTTGAGATTAAAAATGGTGATGTGATGTTACCCCTGTGTTGGAGCAACTTGTGATGTTTTATGCATGTTTCTTGAATTCGAACTTCAAATGGTATAGTTTTTGATTATATGGAAACTAGAGACATAGGGAAACGAATGTCTAAGCAACTTGTGATGTTTTATGCATGTTTCTTGAATTCGAACTTCAAATGGTATAGTTTTTGATTATATGGAAACTAGAGACATAGGGAAACGAATGTCTAGAAGATCTCAAAGCCTAATTTGAATGTTTGCTATGTGAAAAGTAAAGAACAAGTGGAGGTATAGCTTCTGGACATAGGTCATATCCGTGACTCATCATACATCATCATGATGTGGTGAATTAAATTGAGTGAGATAGTGATGAAATTGACAAGTTAGAATGGGTAAAAATATGATTTTAAGTGACTTTTGAAGTTAGAATTGAAAACGGAAAACAATAGGTTAGCTTTCAGTAGTAAATGAAAATACGATTAGCGTACGTGTTACACGATTAAATACTAATCTCGACTTCAATTAAATCAAATTTATAGTGTTAATCCCTTATTTCCGAATTTGGAAATAAATGCCTACGCAAAATGCACTTGTTTAGGTAAAGGAAAGGCACAGAACGCGTTAGTGTGCTTGGCGATAAAGTTGCTTAACGGTGAGTGCATTTTAAATGTATTTTATGAAAATGATTTCTATTCTATCGTGAAGTGAATATGGATTATGAGTTTTATGTGAATGATGCATTATAAGTGAATATTGTTAGTACAATTTTATGTTTTTAGCATTATATGAATTGAAATTTGAAAGTTAAATCTTATATGATTTGAGTTTATATTGAGATGATGTTATTGATTGATAAAAGGGATACGATTTTTAGCTTATGGTATACCTATAGGTTTTATACATATTAATATACCGGTGTATAAAGGTTAACCTAATACGGGTAATCAATGTAGAATCAGCTCCGTAACTAGTGGTTGACCAGTTGCAGGTTAGCGATGTAGAACAAGCTCTGTAATTACTGATGTATAATGGTTATCCTATTGTAGATAAGCGATGTAGAACCAGCTGCGTCACTAGTGATTAATAGCCGCGGGTAAGCGGTGCAGAACTAGCTCCATGACTTTATTCCTGAGGGTATCATATGGCAAAGAAGTTAGTTATAGGTTGTATCGTGTAAGCAATTAACGACATTTTTAATGCAGTCATTATTTATTTGAAAAGAGATTTGAGAAACTTGAATTTGGGAAGCATATATGTTTTATAGTAAATATTGAATTATGCAAATTGAGATGAATTTGTTTTAGGGAGGTTTAAATAATTAAATATGATTTGAATAGAAATTATAGCACTCATTGAGCTCGTTTAGCTCACACTCTCTTTTCTATTTTAAAATGAAATCTCCCAGGTGCATAATTAGAGGCCTCAGTAGCAAAGACTCCACCTCACGACTAATTAACTTTGTCACGTGCTATTGTGTAGGCATCTTTGCCTTGTAAATAGTTTTTAGAACATTTGCATCTTTATGAATATGTTTTGGATTATATTTTGTGTAAAAAATGCATGTATATGAATGTTTTAAAGTTTAATGTATGAATATGTCTGAGTTTATTTTTAAGATTATTAAAGTGATTGTTGCGATTGCTTGTGAATGAAATTAAAGTCCAAAATTTGTAGTAGAGATTTTGAGATGATTATAGAATTATTTTGCACTTTTATAGGGTTTTTGAAAATTTTGGATAGGTCAAAATACAACTGTTTTGTTGTCAAAATTTTTAATATATTTTTTTTGAAATCCACTACTTATATCTTTTTAATGTTAAGGCTTTTTTGGTTAAAAGGATAATAGGCTTAGCTCCACGAGAACTTTCCAGCTAGATCAGATATCAACTGGAGGGCTACCGTGAGGTGCCAGGCAGGTAGCTTAGTCATTTCAAGATAGGAGTCTATTATTTATGACCAAAAATATTGACAAAAGATCTTCAAGCACTCACTGATCACCCTATAATAAATTGGTGTTTAATTATTAATAAATCTATACAATCAAGACTTATGCAAATGGTTTTATTAAAAGATATAAAGCATGACTTATCATGAAAGGCTGTACACAAGTATGTGATATTAACTATAAAGAGACTTTTTCTCTAGTTGGTCGTGATATTAACTACAAAGATGCTTTTTCTCTAATTGGTTGTCTTACTTTTATTTGAAGTCTCAATTCCATTGTTGTTGTAAAATAATGGAATTTGTTTCAAATGGATCTTAAGAATGTATTTTTTTCGGTGATGATTTATCTGAAGAGGTGTATATTTAACTGTCTTGTGGCCTAATAAGGTATGTTGGCTGCTAAAGGCTTTCTATGGTCTTAAGAAAGCACCATGAGGTTGGTTTTCCAAGTTTTAATTACATTGTCTTTCAATTTGGTATCTTTAAATCATTATGATCATGCACTATTTCTTTGTAAGACTAATTATCTTCTCTTTTATATCAATGACATGAATATTAATGGCGATGATTTTTAAGGTATTGTTGACATCAAAACCTGTATTCATCAATCCTTCGATATAAACAATATGGAAAAATTACAAATAAAATAATTAGAAACATTTTAACTCTATTTATTTGAGCATCTCATCAAAGATGCTCTATTTGATTAAAAAAGGACTCATTTTCATTTTTGAAAAATAGATTTCAATTGTTTTGAATCTAGGTGTTGAAAAAAAATATTAATACGTGATGTGAAAATTCATTTTTCATGAGCGAATTATTTTATCGTTTCTTCCTTGGTCTTAAAGTATCATGTGACTAATTTGGATATTACTTACTCAAGCCAAGTATGTTACTAAGCTTATTTCTTGTACAAGTCTCATAGATTCCAAAACTATGCACATCTATATAGATTCTAATGTCTATTATTATATAAGTGATGATACTTTTCTCAACAATTAGTTAGCAATCTTATTTATCTCATGGTCACTTGACTTAACATTACCTATTTAGTTCACATTATTAATCAATTCATGTGTATACTATCATTTGTTATATTAAAAGGATGTTATTTCGTAGCCTTTGTTTTTCTTTTTCTTTTTTTGATGTAATAGCCTTTGTTTTTCTTAACATTTATTTCTTATTCTAAAAGCTTTATTTTAATGTGAATTAGGTTTTTGCTTCTTTCTTAAGACAAACAATCCTATCTTGCTTTTATTATTGAAGTTGAATATTGAGCCATATGTATAGTATCTCTAAGCTTATTTGATCTCAGTGATTACTGTTAGATATAGGCACTATACTCATTAGTTACTATTCTCCATGGTGATAATCACCCTGTTTTCATGAACATATTAAAAATGATTATCATCATATTATTCATGATACAATATAAAAAACAGATTATTTGATTCCTTCATACTCTCATCTTTAAACTTTAACTTGCCAATTATTTTAGGGATGTTGAAAATAATCTAAAGCATATTCTAATGTATTAGTTGCCAATTTTCTTGATTTATAAAAATTTCTTAACTTTTTCTCATTAATAACAATGCTCTCCGCATAAAAACACAATACATAATGTAATTTTGTTCAATTATACGAAGAGGAAAACTTAAAAAAACTTAATTGTATAAAAAAGCCAAAAATGGATCAAATTTGTGATAGAAAGATTTACACAATAAGCTTTATTTTGTTAATACATAATAATTTATAATTCAGAAATTATAAATAAATATTAATTTAAAGTTAATTCACTGACGTATTAACAAGTTTCAACTTCAGGGGAAGGATAAATTTCACATTGACTCAACTGTTGTTTAAAAAATGCATTTTTTTATAAATTATTTGAAAATTTTAATAAATGTTAGTTAATAATTCGTAGTTGTATTGAAAATTAAGCTTTGGATTTTGGGATGGTCTCCCGTCCCGTCCCATTCACTGCTACCCTCATTGGCTGTTGGTGATGATTATCCAGAGTCGTGTCGGCTGCTTGAATTAACGGGTCCTCCTGGGAAATTGTAACCGAAGATTTTATATTTATAAACGCTTTTTAATTTTCCCCAAAGCCGTTAAAAGATTCAAAACTGTAATTTATATATATAATCAGAACGTAAAGACGGTCATTGACTTGCAAATTAAACCTTCCGAGTTAACAACTGAGTCGACTCACTTTGCATACTCGGTGAGTCATCTGCGTTTGTTGTCAGATTAATTTCACTTGCTTGCTAAGAAGTTGGACAAATGAATCCCGGTGCAATCGAAAGAGATGTTCTTGGGGGTTTTCCATCCGTGTCTGGAACGAAACATTGCAAGTTTCTTGTTTTCAGGACATCTCTATTAGCTCTACTGAGATAATCTTCTTTCACGTCATTTTTATTGTTGCTATTGATTAATCCATAGTTTGATTCAGTTTTCTTTGCAATCAAATAAAGAATCAGTTTTTGTCAATTAGATAGCCATCACATTATTTTCTTGAAGAAAATGGCGTTTCAACAGATAGAAGCATGGACCTTTAGTGGCTTAGTGGGTGCGTTCCTTGATCTCTCCATTACTTATCTACTCTTATGTGCATCAGCTCTTGCTTACTTGACCTCAAAGTTTCTGGGTTTGTTTGGCTTGCGTCTGCCATGTCCTTGCAATGGACTTTTTGGCGATCCTCATAGGCATAACTGTTGGCAGAGAGTGCTTGTAGATCGCCCTCCAGAGCATATTGCCTCTGTCCAGTGTTGTGTCAAGAAAAGATTCCCTTTTGATTCTATATGGGAAAAGAACTTGAGGTCACCTTTGGGTGGGAATTTGATTAGTGATTGCAACAATACAGATGAGTGCGTTGGATTGGAGGATGAAGTAGGTGTTGAGGACGGTGTGATATGTGTGGAACGTGTAAAGGAAGGAAGGTCTCATGCCGAGGGGAAGCAGGTATTGACACGGAAGGCTGGATCTGATCTTAGGAGGCGCCGGAAAGGTTCTCTTCATAATGGTGGCTTGTCCTCCTTTTCATCTTACGAGCCTTTGCAATCAGATGAGCAGTCTCATCCTGAGTCTCCTACTGGAGGCCTTAAAATTGTGAATAATAGCAATGGAGGCAACGATGATCCTTCTTGTTCTGCTGTTGATGTTCTGCATTGTGAGTACTAGCCTGGACTTTGACTTAATTTATTGAATTTTTAGTTAAATCCTTTTGTTCATATGGTAATACCATGTATATCATGTTGCTATGTATGATGCAAAACCCACCTCTACTCGGGAAAAGGAGTGTTGTGTGCTTACAACTGCCTTTTTGCCAAGAAAACAGAATGAAGGGTTTTGAGTTCCATATAAGCACATGTCTTTGTTGGGTTAATGTATGCGTTTAGCACATGTGGTCCTATGTTAACTTTATTAAATGATTGTAGTTTTGGAGGGTTGATAGGTACCATAACCTGGGAAGGTGTTAGCCTCATCTATACTTAAACCCAAAAGGATTAGCTAGCAGTTTTTCTTAAGATCCAATTTATTATGTCAATTTGATTATGGTAGCATTGTCAACTTTGAAAGGGCTGTCCCACTTATTTGGCAGTGAAAAGGGTTTCTTTTTCTATTTTTCACTTAAATTTATGTTCTAAGGTGATAGCATTTAGGTTTGAGACTTTTATACTGCTCATTGCTTTCAAAATAATTGTTTTGAACTTGATTAAGATTATGTCCATTTGCTTGCATCTGCACATGCTAACTCTGTTATTATTACAAAATGTAATATAGGTGGAGAGGAATCATCTATGGGAGTTAATATGGCTGAAAGAGTCACCAGTTTTTTTGTACCAATGGAACCTGGCACTGAGAATAAGCCCATAGAAAATGTTGTGCTTGATCAGCAAGAGGAGTTTTATAATGATGATACTGTGGAGGACAGGATCACACTTTTGGAACAAGCACTAGAAGAGGAGCATGCTGCTCGTGCTGTTTTGTACCTTGAGCTTGAGAAAGAAAGAAATGCTGCTGCTACCGCTGCTGATGAAGCTATGGCAATGATTTTGCGGCTGCAACAGGAGAAGGCTAAAATAGAGATGGAGTCTAGGCAATACCAGAGGATGATTGAAGAAAAATCTGCTTATGATTTTGAAGAAATGAATATTCTCAAAGAGATTCTATTAAGGAGAGAGCAGGAAAAGCATTACTTGGAGCAAGAAGTTGAAGCTTACAGGCAACTGATTGTTGGAAATGAGCAGTCAGCTTACGACGTGCAAGAAATGCAAAGCATGCATGTAAAAAGAGCTTCTTGGTTGTCGAATTCAAGTGCTGATATAATTGCGACATTGCATACAATTAACGAATCAACTAGTGAGAAGGAACAAGTAGAAGATTTAAACAAATATTTGGCATGTAAAGGTGAAGCTGATGAGCTAGGTTTTGGAAAGGAATTATCTATTCCAGGGTTGGATGAAGTTGAGTCTTTGAAGCAAGGGTCCATGGATAGGCCCTCCAGAAATGAGAGAGCGGAAAAACATTTTTCAAGTAGCACTGATGAAATTAACAAGGCATATCAAGATAAAGGGTTAGTATCAGTGTCACCAAACACAGATACTCTCAATCAGATAATGGACGTGCAGGAACAGGAAACATGTTCACAGTTCAACTTCTCAATTTCCCATGAAAATGAGTTGCATGAGGAGACCTCACCCTCAGTTAGGGAGGTACAGAAACAGAGAGATAACATCAGTCCACTCCAAGGATTATCACGGGAGACAACTGAGACTAGTGCTAGAACCAAAATTGATCTTCCATGTAGTTTTGATGATTCGGAAAGACAGAAAAAAGATTCATGTAGTGATTTGTCACATCCTGGACCTTATGCTTATGATGTTCATGTTGTTGACGATCAATCTAATGTATGTTCTGTGGTTAATCAAATTGAAGATGAGAAGATATCAGGAAGTCCTCCTCTGGCCATCCCAATACCCTGTGACAGTCCAGTAATGAGCAAAGGAGGGGTCAGGCAGGAAATGAGCAGAAGCTGTTCAGACATAATAACTGATTTGCCACCAATACATTCCTTGCAGAGCAAACGAATGCTGTCTAATCTGCGAAGAAATTCAATGTCTGCAGTTGATTATGAAAGGTTTAAAATTGACAATGAAGTGGAATGGCTAAGAGAGAGGTTAAGGATTGTACAAAGTGGAAGAGAGAAGCTCAACATCTCTATGGGGTACATGCAAAAGGAAAAAGATCATTTGAAACTTCTGGAGAATGTCGTAAGCCAGCTTCAAGAGATTCGGAGGGTAAAAGAAGATGGAAAATGTGGCCGCCAGGCCTCTCTGCCACATCCACCATCTAAGGTATGCTATATACAGTTGAATTAATGATGTTCCATGTGATAAAGTTTGCTAATTTTGTGATATTTTTTTCTCAAACTTCGAATTTTTTGTAGTGGAATTTTCTGTTATCAAAATTTACATGTAAAAATATGTGTTTTCTGGTGGTAAGATTTATTTATTTGCAATTGTTGAATCTTTTGTTAATAGTTTAATTTATGCTTCATAATTTTGATTGATTAAAACATACTTGGTATATCTATGTAACAATCATGTATACTTACCCACTTTCTAGTATATTATAAAAGCATAAGCAATAAGAAGTTTTTCGTGAAAGTACAATATACGTGAAACAATAGAGAGAAACAGGAATTCGGTCACAAGGTCTTCATTCACTAACAAAAAGATCACAAAATACTAGGGTATATTATTAAATAGGATTAGCCCATCTATTTGCAATTACAGGGCAACATATTGTAATTATAACATTACATAATAGTAATGGTAGATCATACTAAATTATCTGACATCAAAGTATTTTGGGATGTTTGAATAAGCAATTTGAAGCATTTAAAATAGTGACAGAAGAGTTTAAATCATATGACAGCTTGTAGTGCAATCACATATGAAAGCATATGGATGATATGGAAAGTCCAAGTTGATGATATTGAATATTCACTGATAAAAGAAAAGGTTTGTTTATATTATATATCTCAACATACTATTTTTCATTTGTCTCTCTCTTATTTTATGTATGTATGCTCTAATTCAATAGCATATTTACCTTCAATTGTGGATAGTTGATTATCTTACGTTATTACTATTCAAATTAAATTTTAACGTTTTGAGTTTCTAATTAATCTACTAGTTTGCCCGACATTTAGGCTGAAGAATAGTGTTGGTTCGGTCCTCAGAATGAAATGTTCACTCTGACCTTTTATCGTCTTATTATTCTTTTGCTAGAGATTAACAATTGTTGTTGATCACCAAAGCTTGTTTTTTTCAGGTTATGTCAAACAAAAAGCAGTGGAGAAGTGTTTCCATGGGAATGCATAGAAGCTCTTAAGCAAATATGCTTTCCTTCAGTCGATCCTGATGAAGGAGTTGGTTATGGTGCTATTTGGACGAGTTCTTTAGTACTAAGTTGTAATGCATGCGTTCGGGATCAGTTGGCAAACTCATACCAGCAGCTTGTAACATCTCCTGGAACTTAAATCTGCAGTTGGCTGAAGTACTGAAGCTGGCTAAGCCGTGCTTGTGAGAATGCATATGAGGGGATAGTAGTTGATAAAATCGAGACTTGTCTGTGCCACCTGAGAAGTTAAACGTCAACTCTTTTATGTATTACTTGAGAAGCTAATTCCTTCGTTCAGGCAGTTAACATTTGTTCCTCCACTAAATTAACGTCTACTCTTTTGGATAGAAGTGGTTATAAAGTTTCTTTTTTGGAATTTCAAGATATATATATAAATTATAAAGAGAAGATTAAAAAAATGTATAAGAACCGCAATCTATCAACTGCGGACAAAAAGGAGAAAAAGCCCTGCAGGGCACCAATACTAGAAAACCCAGAAAACCCCTGTAACATAACAGTAAGCCACATAAAGTCCAAAAGATAACTAGAACTGAATGCTCCATCGATGCAGCATAGCCAAACTTAGCTGCTCTTGCAAACTATACCCGATGATGACCTCCCTGATCAGGTTAATAATACAGTCCGCCAATACATATTTGTCCCTTTCCAGTTGTTTGTAAAAACGCCTATTTCTCTCCCGCCAAATATGGTAGATAACCATATGAAAGGAGGTTCTAATCATGAGAGAATCACGGAGCCCATTATTGATTGCACGAAGAATCTCATGAAGAACCTCAGGCCAGTCATAAGAAGAAGACAAGAGACCTGTCATATACAAAATGCAATTCCACACCGGCTTGGTGTACTCACAGGTAAAAAATAAATGATTTCTACTCTCAGGGACTAACTTACAAAGTGCACAAATAGGATCATACGTACCGAACCATCTGTCCTTTGTTCTCAATCGATTTTTAATGGTCAGCCAGAGAATAAAGGCTGCCTTTGGGCATAATACCTGTTTCCAGACGAGAGCATTCCAAGGAACCTCTTATGCCGGCCCTCGCCCAACAACACGAGCTGAAGAGGTAGTGAAGACACCGGAAGGTGTAGCGGTTCATAGCACTCGATCCGGAATGCTACTAAAAGAAATACCATTCAAGTACCCATTAAGCGGAGATCCAAACCGGTAGCTGAGCAAACGATCGCTTTCCTGAACAACCCAAGTGAGATTGGCATTAAGGAGAATCCGGTGACGGATTCGAATTAAATCAGTACGGAGCCATAGGGGACTCAACACATGCCAATTGTCAAACCAAAAGGAAGTGGTTTCTCCATCACCAACTATACTCCGAATTAAAGGATAAATCACATCACGCAGTTTCAGTAAGCTTTTGAAAAGCCAAGAATATTCAGGCCTAGATTGAAGATGCCAAAAGCTTTGGTCAGTGAGCCTATAAGCCTGCATTCATTGAACCCACAGAGCTTCCTTATCCACAAATAATCGCCAAATTCGTTTGATAAGTAGGCTCTTGTGCATCTCGAGAAAGGAGATGATGCCCAAACCCCCATTCTTCTTAAGAACAGCAACCTCACTCTATTTGACTTTGGCTCCCTTGCACTGTTCAGCCTTACCCGTCCATAAAAAGGCCTTAAAAATTTACGATCACTTTGATATTTACTTTTATATTGATAAGGGCTTGGTTTGTTCGTTAGACATAATGGGATGGTTCCAACTATTCTCATCTACAACTCCTCTAAGTTGAGCTCATCCATATCTGCCTTATTGTGCCTACAAATCCTTGACTTTATATTACCTCAATTTGAAGCTCTCAATTCCATTAAAATTACTTATTTTAATTCTTGCAACTAAATTCATTTTTGCTTCAACTGTATTCTAAAACCCCTTATAGAGAAAATATGTTTAACAAGAGTATAAAAGAAAACAATAAGAAACAAATTTTCTTTGACCAAGTTCAACCAATTGACCGTGCCTACTTCCTTAGGAGGAGCCAAGAGTGACTAATTTACTATTGAATTGATTATAATGATGGTTACAATACACTAGGTTTGCAACAATATCGTAAGATTTTATTCAAATAACTCTTAACATGACACTAATAAGTTATGGAACCCTTTTAGAGTTGAAATATGTCAAAAAACGTGTTTATAAATAAGATTTAACTATCGTATGCATGACACAGAATGCGCTACCATACTTTAGACTCTTGAGTTTCACCATCACTTTCTAGAATATGACATGGGCTTTGTGGCGGGGTTATCCCACAATGTGAATCCTTCTACCTTCTCTAAACACAAGGCATGTCGTCTTCCAAATTGAGTTTTCAACGGAGACACCTCTATTACATCGACATGCTCATGTCGTCAGCTCTTATTTTAATCTTTAATTTTTAGAAAAGATCACATCCTCGACCACACCTTTGTCTAAAATCTTGTTAATTTTCAGTTGAGAGAATTTACAAACGTAAAGACAAAAAAGGAAGTTTATAGTGCTTCTTATTGCCAGAGAACCCCCTCCGTAATAATGAATACCATAATGAATGCCTGTTATATATATATTGTACGGGTATCATAGAAAAGAAAATTTGAAACTGAGAATAGATCTAAGCAGAAAACAATAAGAATCTATGATAACCGTACAAGAACAGCTGTTGAAACATCATTCCCTGTAGCTCCGCTGAGGCACCTTTTTTAGTATAGCCAATATATGATCAAAGTAGTGTGGGAGTTTTGTTACAGCAAACAGAGTGACTGGCAAGCATGTTGCACCATAAATTGGATATGCTATCTGTCTCAAGTCCTTCTTCAGTGTGAAGTAATGTCCTGCACAGAATGAGATCATCAAGCAAACTATGGACGCACACAGTGAGGTTAAACCAAGAAGAAGTTTCCTTGGCAAATACTTGACGAAATCGGTTGCCTGGTACCCAGAAGTAAGAATAACCAAGAAGACGACCAAGGCAGTCAATGAGAGGCAAAGGGCTACAAAGGACGAGATCGCAAAGAGACCAAATCCACTCTTATCTTCCAGAATTGGTATGCCATCATTTTGGTTGAGACCTCCTGGTACGGTTGCGACAGTTGCAAATGAGACTGTAGTAATGAGTGCTGCAACCACAGAGCAGGACTCTGATGTTTTTGTCAGCCATTCTCTGCCATTTGCTACTAGTTCTTTGTGTGTGTCTGTGAAGACCTTCCCTGCAGTCTCGTACTTGTCATTGTGATAAGCAAAGAAATGCTTTGGCATGGAATCCTTCACAAACTGCATAAGCATATATTCGCATGTTTTTATTTCAAACATAGCAAGAAACT
>JANIJH010000005.1:14682786-14692896 GCA_024520975.1 Erythroxylum areolatum | reverse complement strand
TTGATTAACAGATTGTACACACTGATCTGTCTGTTTTCAACTGCCAAGAGCACAACATTTTTTCCATGGCGATCCAAGTCCTGGACAGCAACAGGGAATGCATCTAAAATTCTATCCACGATTTCAGTTACCCCCATCTTTGCTGCTGTGAGTATAGCTGACCCTTGTTCCTCTTCTTGGACTGAATTGGGGTATTTTTCGAGGAACTTGTCCACCATTTCAGTCACTCCATTCTTGAAAGCTACTAGCATGGTTGTAAAGTTTTCTGCTTCATGTCTGTTGCCAAGTTTGGAGAACTGGCCTAGTATTCACAAATGAGTTTCAGAAACGTCACATTTGGGGTTGGAAATGTTTATAGAATATCAAATTGATCAAGACAGCTATTCTTAGGATACATTCGTTAGATATATCCCGATGCAATTATCCGCAGAATTTTTATTGGAGAGTTGGATGCATTAACCATACTTATCTTCCTTATGGTAAGTTGCCATTTTAGTAGCTTTTTAGGCTATCTGTTGCTTTGAAGCTAACACCTCCAAATAGAGCTCAAATAATTTCTTTCGTCGTGGGACAGTTCGGGATGTGAAAACTCATTAACTTGGCCAATTGGTTGAAGTTTAGAAGTAAGTCCGGGGACAACAAATATGTTTCTTAATTTCACCAATCATTTTCACTTCAGGTGTTATCAGTTATCACTTTCTGGAGATTGCATGGCAAAAATGTCAGGGTCTTGATTTTAGGAAGGAAACCTTGTCATTTCCTGATTCTTTTCCATAGTAAGGTAGATGTAGGTGCAAGAGCAACCCCCTCTTTCATAAACGTAATATAGCCTACCTTGCTCGCGTTGGATGTTCCGTTCAGGCTGATGTTTTTCTTGGTTAGCAGTTCTGTCATTCAACTCGACATTTGCATCCATGGTTTGAAATATATCATGATCTTCTAGTGCTGATGGTGCTTCAGGAACTTTAAATGTGTCCCCAGCTTGCCTAGACAGAGAATACAGAGGATTCTTACCAGCTGCACTGTCCTTGTAATAAGAGGTTTTGCGGACCAGCTCATTCATTATCTGAGTTGCCCATATGTGTTTCTGCTTCGTGGCTTTGACCTTCAATACCGTTTGGATGCCTAACGAGAAATGTGGTTAGAGTTTCAATAAAAAGATCCATGTCTATAAGCAGAGATATAAGAAGTTTTTATACTTACTGATTTTGATGTCTATAGGCATGGCTTGCTACAAAAAAATTGATATTTTCTCCCTAAAAATGAAGATAAAAAAAGTCTATGAGAGAAGAATACTTACCAATGCCGAGAACGATCAGTATGGTCTTGATTGCAATCTTGCCAAATTGAACGATAACTTCTTGGTTGGGAGGGTAACTTTTTCCCTCGTTTAGTTTTCCTGATTTATAGCAACAACAGATTTGTCAGATTTATTGCAGCAATAGCCAGTATTTTGTAGGCTGCATCAAGGATCAATAGTTATTATGAGATAATTGCATAAACTTTACCTTTTTCAGGTCCTGCACTCTTCCGATTATTGAAGCTGCTTTCTGGTTGCAGATTCTCTTCATCCTTTAGGTTACCATTTCTGTTTTTCTTCTTAACTCTCGGCGCCTCAGCTGGAGGCAAAAATAGTAGCTCCTTTAAACTCGAGCATTCATTGACATGTATACGATAAAGAACGTAAAATTTGTACGAACAACCTACTTAAGACTTTGAGAGTAGTTTTCATCACTTGGAAGAAGTTTATGCATGTTTGATAGGTTGCAGGATACCAGGGAACGGTTTCTTTAACTTCCGATTTGTGAAACAAAACTTCATGGTCTATTATTTCCTCCTTAAGCTCTTCAACAGGTATGCCTTTCAAAATATGACCCACATTCAAAAGTTAATTATAGATAGCAAATGCTGAGTATTATCAGAAGAAGAAAGCCCGTAGATTAGCACAACTTAAAAGAGTTACAGGACATACATCTTAAATGAGTTTCGGACAATGATACTCACAGAAATAGAAGAAACGATCTAGCAATCCCAAAGGACAGCCACTTCTGAATGCACTAGGATTGTTGGCTAAGACATGGAGAGGTGACCAGCCACTCGCATTGAGGGGGTCCACCAGATTTGGATATTTGAGAATTATTTGAAATGCCAAACCTGTGGGGAGATTAATGCCATAACCACGATTCAACCAACATATGTCTACAAAAGAACTAAGAACTGTGAATGACACTCACTGAAATGTTCTCCAGAGATGGCAGCATGGAGTATGGTATCCCCATTAGTAGTCTTTCTGCAAACAGCATACTGATCAGTTTGATTGAGATTCTTCTGTTGATGATCATGGAGGCAAAGAAAAGCTTCTTTCTTGCCACCAACAGCTGTCAAGAAAAGAGGAGTTTCACCCTCAAGATTTCGATCCTCAATGAGCTTTGGATCTCTTTCTGCCATGCAATGGCACATACTCGCATTCCCAAGAGCAGCTGCAAGATGCAAAGGAGTGTTGCCTTTGCTATTCTGTATTCTCAGAACTTCTGGTGCCTTCTCTCCTAATATTTTTATTAGCTCCAGTACTACCTTTGTTTGGCCATCTGATGCTGCTATGTGCAAAGCTGTGTCTCCGGATCGAGTGATTATATGCTTATGAACTCCAGGACGCTTCTCATAAGCCTTAACAACTTCATTCCACCGGCCTCTCATGACCGTTTCAAATAAGTCATCCACTTCCATGTCAAAAGTTGTATCCATCATCAGTCTGAAACCACCCTACTTATACATAGAAGATATCCCCAGTTGAAGATTTGTACAGATCAGCATAGACAAGACTTCATTTTGCAGTAAGAATTAGGAAGCCTTTACCTTTGGTTCGTACTAGTTAAGTTTAAATTATCCAAAATTTTGCGCTTTCAGGAAAAACAGCTCATAAAGCATCTATGATTGTCCCCTAGTTACTTTACTTTTATGGTTTAAAGCTCTTAAGTCTGATTTATGCATGCTTCCGTCATACGCAAGGATCTGGTCATCTTAAATCTCGTCCACATTGTATGCAACTTCATAATACACACAACATCCAATAAAGTTGGTTACATGTCCCATTTCACTTAGTTGCAGTCCGCCATAAGCGAAGCATATCCATGGCTTTTTCTTGCTAAAATCATTTTCTATTTCCTTTTTTTTTTCACACTCTATTTCATTTTAATTACAAGTCCTAACTACAACCTACTTAAACCCTTGTTTTTGACGTAAAAGTATTGGTTACTTCAATAAATGATTGGATAAATAAATTAAAAAAAGAACAACTTGGGTTAAAAGGAAAGAATAATACTTCGCCTCTAATCTAATCTTTACACGAGATTAGTTAGAATTAAAATTATTTGAGTACTTTTTGCAAAGAGAACGAATTTCTAAAACATCGGTAGAAAGGAATATGATGATGCTATTTTATTTGTCAGATCTACTTAAAAATGGAGCAATACGGATACCATCGCTCGTCTGGCTTTTTGAACCTATAGCAATGGTCGAAACTTTATGTGTTCCAGTAAAAGTTATAAGCGTTAATGGAATGGCTCAATGAAGAATAGAAGGAGATGATTATTGGGGAAGAGAAATAGTCAATTATTAGTTTCGACTGAATAGGAATTATTTTTTTTTACCTATTTTAAAAAGAAATTTAATCTTTTTGTAATCCATTTAAATATTTTAGAACATAAAGATCTTAATATATATTAATAATATCTTTATAAATTAAATCATTCTTGTCGTAAGTGTTACAATTTATTATAAAAAACATATATGGATCATAACTTATTGGATTGATTAAAAAAATTTAAAATTTACTTAATTTTATAATTATACTCCGAACTTTATAAAGTGGTAATTAAATATTCAAAATTCTAATTTTTTTAATTCACTAAAAGAAAAAGGTAGTTTACCGACGGAAATTACTGATAAAAAAAGTTAATAAACCGTCGGTACTAAAATTTAGTGACAGTATTCACCGACGGAAAATGCGTCGTGAAATTGACTATTGGTAAATTTGCTGGCGGAATCTCATATCAGTCGGAAAAAATACCGACGGAAAATACTTTTTGTCGATATACTTAATTTATCGATGAAAAAATTCTTTACTGTCGGTAAATATACAGACGGTTATGCAAATTCGTCAGTAAATCTATAGTAAAAATATAAACCTTTTCCGATGGTTTATGACACCGTCGGTAAATATGATTCAATATACCGATGGTGAATTAAAATCCCGTCGGTGAATCTATGGTGAATATGTACATTTTTTCCAACGGTGAATCACTAGATGTTAGTAAATATAACTCAATTTACCAACGGAAACTAAAATTTCATCGATAAGTACCATAAATATTTTGCGACGATTTATCATAAACCGTCGGTAATGACTCTACCATAAAGGTATTAAATTTTATTTCATAATCTTATGATTAATGTATAATTTCAACAGCTATAAATTATCTGTGCATAATTTTTTGATTTATTTATATATTTAATTTGTTTAAACAAAAATTTAATTGACCATATAAAGTTAAAATTTTCTTCATTTATAATAAAAAGATTAAATTGTACACAAATTCAAACCAAATAATTACAAAAATCTTATTATCCTGGTGAGTGCGGATGGTCTGAGTCTCTAGCGCTCCCCTTCAACTGCTCCATGTCATTTTGGAGCTTAATCATGTACTCCATTGTCTGTTACAACTGACTTGTCAATGTCTGCACTGTGCTCTCAAGCTGATGGATATGTTCCATTGTCGGTTGTCTACTTGATGCTGCTATATTGGACATAGAGGAGTGCGAATGATATGTATTCCCAAATGATACTAGCCCGAAGATCCTTTCATGACTGTCCCTACTAACTAGTACATCAAAATATGCCTGACTCTCATCAACAGCTTATTCTCCCTGAGACTGTCGTTGAATTATTTCTTGTATTTGGTCCTATTAGGAGGCAATGCTTATTTTAGTAAATGATAATAATTAAGAATGAATATTAAAGCATAAATTTCACATATATTTAGTTCTCTACATCGACTGTTGACTTATATTCGATAACTTATAATCTAATAATATTTATGTAATTAATGTATACAAATAAATAAAAAAAATTAGTTGCATATTGTACCTTAAACTCCTGAAAGTAAAATGTCTTTGCGGCCTGAGAGATCTTCTTCCATACATAACCCTCAGGATCATCCTCTCCTTAAATGTAGATGTCATATTTCTAGAACATGGTCCAGACGGAATCAACCTAATATAAGATAAAATAAATTTATACTATTTGCAAACATTTAAACCTATAACTTGATTATAAACATATATAGTGTTTCACGCGATTTCACCTATAGATTATTGATAATTGTGATATACTTTCTTCTATCAGGTCCCTCAACTCTAGGCTGGAGGTCATCTCTTTCATCCGCTATAGGTGTAGTGGATGATGTATGAGTGGTGGATGGTGAAGCATCAGGAGCAGTAGGTGATGCTTCATCTGCAACTGTAGGTCTTGGAGGTGGAGGTGGAGGTGGTGATTCCGTTGCAGCTGGAGACTGTGATGGTCCACCCTTATAGTAAGTACCTCCGAATATGCATCTGAACCTGGGCCGTATTACATCACGTTGTTTCTTTGGTACCATATTTCTACTTGAAATTCATTGTTTATTGAATTTTCTAGAAATATAAGGATTTAAATTTTAATCTAATATTTTACACAATATATGCAAAGGAAATAAGGCGATTTGTTGAATATCATATTAAAGTATAAACTTTGAATTCAATTATGAGAATAATTGTTACAGTTATAGAACAATAATATAATTAGTTTAAAGCTGAGTCTAGTGTATTGCAGAGATAAATCACAATGATATAATTATTTTCTTGGATTCCAAGTGACATAAGAGTCGGTAAAGGTAATGAGTCCCTGATGACTGGATTCCCGAGAAGCCTCTTGGCATGTTTGAGCGTACCAATGGAATCAGTGAAAGTTCTTTCCTCATATGTAAGGTTTTGAACACCTTCTTGCAACAGCGTTTCCGCTATCGCTAAACTTGTAGATGAAACAGTATGAAACGATTTATCTACAACACAATTAGTAACTTACATATTGTCATATTAGAAACTCGTTAAACGAACCTATCCTAAAAACTCATAGGTACGTGAATGTCTAGATGAGCTCTGTGGAATTGCTAACTTTTCTAAAGAAACCGATTTTCCTAATCCTTTATCGACCGTTGTGACATTACTCACGCCTCCATCGGCATAGATGTCATCTTCGCGATTCAAGTAAGCTTAAAACAACATGTAGTACATACCATCAAATGTGAATATATATAATAGCTTCATAAAAGGAAATTAGATGTAAATAATAAAGAAATTGACGTTGTTCAGATGATACTATACACCTTGAAGCAAAAGATCAGTCATGAAAGGCAAACGATTATTACTGAAAGAAGTGGAGATTTTTGTTGCATTATTTATTCCTTCGGCAGGGACAATTTTGCCACGTTCCTCCTAGGAATGAATTACTACCATCCGAAACCAGACGCCATGTCGACATTCCTTGATTAAGAATTTGAATTAAATATTTGACACAATATATTGAAAAGTTTGAAATGATCTTCTTTATCGAATAAAATATTCAAATCTAAACACAAATTAATCACTATCATAACTTAATTGTAAATTACAATCATCTTCAATTTATGAAGAATAAGAATCAAAATCCGGCTCCTCTTCAGATCTCTGACCCTCGTCCTCCTCTCTAGCTAAAATTTCAACATATTCGTTAGATGGATTGTTCAAAAGTTCATTACCATCATATGTGACAGATGCATTTATAAAATAAGCATCTTCCTGAAACGTTCCACTTTCAATTCTCTTTTCTCCTTTTCTATGTGATTCAAAAATACCTCTAGGTTTAACTTTGCAAATTGTCAACTAATTTGACTTATCTTGTCATAATCTAGGAAAAGGGACATAACACACCTGTTTCTCTTGCATAGCCAATATGAAATGTTCAAATTGTCTCAATCTTCTTCTATTATTTATTTCAACAAGATTGTATCGACTATGCACTTTTATTCCAACATTTGGAGTCGGGTCAAACCAATCACACTTAAATATCACAGTTCATTTGATTGGCAATGCAGGGTGCTCTATAACATCCCGTTAACCATGTTAAGACTAAAATAGTAAATGTGAGAGATTACTGAGAAATCAGGAAACACATCTCATGCTCATGCATTACACAACATGCACATACACATGAATATTGAATCTTTGCATATAAAAATAATTATACATGCATTCATTGACAATTTTTGGGCATAATTGTTTATAAATGTGAGTATATTGGGAAATGTTGTTTTTATATATTGAAAATTGATTTGGGGAGTGTATAAATTGATTTAGAATTTCTGGGAGTTTTTGGAGAAATTTCTGAAAATTGTTAGGTATTTTAGCTAGGAAAATTGCCAAGTGGTAAAACAACTGTTAAATGGTAGTAGAAATTACTGTCCAATGGAAATGAAAATTTTGATAAATGACTTTAGGAATTATTGACAAGTGTCATTGAAAATTGGGGAACAATTAAAGTAGAAATTAAAATTGATGGGACTAGTTAACTGTGTTGGACCCCATTTCCGGAGCCCAACAACCGGAGTCATAAACCTTGTGCTTATTACCTTGGAGGGTTATTGCCATCATTCTACAAGGTTGGTGCCCAAACTAGTCAATCACCCAAAATACAACTTGACTTCTTCAAAGAAATTGTAGCTCTAAGTCTCTAGTTTGCTTTGAAGCGAGAATTATCTCAATCGGAGTTTTACAGCTCAAGATAAACTTAAAAAGCTAAAGCGTGTTCATACTCCAATCATGCTCTCCCAACTGACCTCTCGCTTACTCTAATGCAAACTTTCTCAAAACAACTCCAAAAGATACAAATTTTCATGTGAAGACAGTAAAAGATGTTAGGAATCCATTGCTTCACGAATAACTTCATTTGGAGGTCGGATGAGGAAGTTATACCTGAAAGACGAACACGTTTATACCATCAATCAATTTGTACCTATCTTAGTTCAATTACCATAACTCCCACTACAAATATCGGATTGACTTCTTTTTTAGACAGTTTTAAAAAAAACTTCTATATCTACAACTTTCATGAGACTTCGAAGACAAATTCCACCTTCTGAAGGATCAAAAATGGAACAGAAGATGACGATACAACTAAGACAATGCAGAAGGTCAAACTAAGATGATGCAGAAGGTCAAACTAATACGATACAAAACTAAGACAAAGTAAACTAAGACGAAGCAAAACTAAGACGAAGCAAAACTAAGGTGAAGCAAACTAAGACGAAGCAAAACTAAGACAAAGCAGACTAAGACAAAGCAAAACTAAGACGAAGCGAAACTAAGACGAAGCAGACTAAGACGAAGCAAAACTAAGGTGAAGCAAAACTAAGACGAAGCAAACTAAGATGAAGCAAAACTAAGACGAAGAAAAACTAAGATGATGCATCGTGCATAAGAAGATGTTTCAACTGGGTCAATGTTTCAACTGGGTCTTTCTCACATCCCCACAGTTCTAAATCACTATCTATACTCTCTAGAGCATCTCCACTCATAAAGACCATAACTTTCAACTTAGATATCCAGTTATTTCATGCTATATACCGTTGGAAAGATAAAAGAAAGACCTACAACTTTTCAGAAGATAACTTCGCCTAAAATAGGTCACATCAACCCAAAAATATCCCTGAAGTTGGTACATGAATTTTTCCCCTATGTAACCTTGAGAATCATGGGCGAAACCAAAACCATAAACCATTAGTATCCAAAGATCGTAGTTTTACAAAGCTTTAGTGGGCCTTTCAAGCCCCCAATACATGAATGTTTCAAAAAATCCCAAAATACAAAAGATACATGAACAATAAATTGCTCAAAATGCAACTAAAGCCTTGGTTTACTAGATTTTCTTAAATTAAAACAACATTTCAAAAGTGGAGTGATGCCCTAGCCCTTGACTACTCAATCTCTTGCTCATTACCTACTTGTGGGGAAGAAAATGGGGATGACCTTGAAGCCCGTGGGAAACAATTTTATAGTTTGTAACAAGCAAAGATATTTTTAAAACTTTTTCCATGCAGAAATTCATGGGTATGCAAATCATGAATGCATTACTCCAATCAACTTTTCATGAACACATAAACACATCAAATGGTTTGGGTAAGTCTGAAACATGGCACACTACACATTTCCAATGAAATGGTCCTGTGTAGTCGTAAATTCTTGAGGGAGTCCTTGAGGGAGCTCCATGCCATTAGCGGGCAGGCAGGAGAAGCCTATACTTGGGTCAACGTGCATGTGACGGTTCTTGAGAGACTACCATAAATCCACATAACACAAAGATTTCAAAATCTTGTAAACTTGGTGCCCAAAAAGGCACATTCTCTTGAAAACTTGCTTTTCATTTGCTTATTATATCTTAAAAACTATTTCCAAAAGTATGATTTCATAATCATGCATCATTTTAAAGAATCATTTTAAAAACAGCTTTCCATAAATTATCACACAAATCATGTATATGCATGTAGGACAATCTTACAGCATTTAACAACATTAAATACACATGAATGAGGTGGCTACAAAATTAATTACTGTCATTTTTTGACAGAAAACTTTTATTAGCTTATCACCTAACTATACAAGTAAAACCCACCTTGAAGTCCTTGATTATAGCTTGTTCAAATATGCCTCTCCTCTTGCTCCTCTTGACCTTCTTGATTCCCTTTTTAATATAAATATAATTTCCAAATTAGTAGAAATTTCCAAATGAGAACCCAAAGAAACTAATGTATAAAATGTTCCTAGAACACTTAAACCCATGCATTCACTAAGCTCTTAAAACCAAAACCCTTCAAAAAGTCCAAAGCCTTATAATGCTCTTACCTCAAATCTTCTCCAAATGAAGAAATGCTTGGTTCAAAAGAAAGGTCTTATCTTCCTCTATTTTTTTTCCTTCTTGTACAACACCAAAATCTCTCTAGAAGGCTTAGAAAAGATGAAACCCTAGCTCAACTCTCTTCT
>JANIJH010000005.1:14671159-14682686 GCA_024520975.1 Erythroxylum areolatum | reverse complement strand
TCTCTCCTTCATTCTCACTAAAAGACCCAACCTATTCCTCCATGAAAGTTGATGATGGTGGAGATGAAAGAGTTAGGTTTAATGGTAATTTTGAAGATTTGGAAGCTAAAACAAGTAAGTCATCTTTTAATTTTTATGGGTATTGTTAAAATGAAACTACAATGATGAGAAATGTGAGATTGATGACTTGATTATGTGAGTTGTATGTGTGTGACGTGGATGGTGAAAAATCTATGTAAATGTCATGTTTTTACAATTGTGAATGATCATTAATGACCCATGATTTGTTATAGAGATGTTTTGGAAGTTGGATGATCTATATAATGGTGTTAGAATGAGTGTAGAAAAGCAATTATGAATGGGAAAATGTGTGTGTTCTGTTTTTGGTTAATGATCAAATGTAGATCATGAATTTATTTGTGAATGTTTTGGATTTGAAATGGAGTTGAGAATGAGGAGTGATGAGGTAGAAAAGGTGATCTTGGTATGAGTTATGTTAGGATAAGATTTGGAAACAAAATTTAGTAAGAAAATGTTGCAGCAATATAATCTTTGAGTATGATCAGTCTTTTAGCCATAACTTCTTCTATAGTGGTTCAATTGAGATGATTCTTAGTTTGGATTAAACTAGAGACATATGGATACATTTCAAATGAAGAAATCAAATTTAAATTATGTCTTTAAAAGTCTCAAATTTTGACACGAAATTAGGAACTGGGTGTAGCAAAATTTGTGGATGAATGTTTATGTTGTGTTAGTTTTGATTGTATGAGAATGTGCTATATTTTAGGTGTTTATAATCAAGTAGGGAATATGAAATGTGCATGGATGATGTTGAGTTAAAATTGGGTATATTTGGAGAAGTTATCCATTGAGAAGATGAGTTAAATTAGTTGAGAATTGGGAGTGAATGAAATATAATTGGTGTTTGAATGGTTTTAGAGTGATAATTGCATAAGAAGAGGTGAATTTGGGAATATTATGAGTGCAAGTGAGGTTAGAATGGGTGTAGGATCCATTGGAGGGGTTTTGGAGAAGGAAAATTTAGTATACCCGAAGGTTACATGGTCAGGTCGTGTAGATTCACATTGCCCGTGTGTTCCTGATGAAAAAAACACAATCTGACCCGAAAGAAACATGGACTGCCCGTGTGATTTCACACGGCTGTGTGTTTCAAAACGACAGAATCTCTTCTCAAAGTCTTCACAAAAGTTGTATATCTAGTAGTCTCTTCGAAACCATCCTATGATGACCTTAATCTGACATCTCTAGTGAAAGTTATGCTAAATGTCCCAAAATAGGTACAATAGGATTGAGGATATAATCATGTTTGATTAATTTGGCCATAACTTCACCATCTGACCTCCAAATGAAGTGATTCTTAAACCAATAAATTCCTAATGCTTTTTTATATCTTTCCATGAAAAATTGTAGCATTATAAATTTATTTGGAAAATTTTGGTTGAAAGAAAGTGAGAGAATCTGTTGGAATAGTATGAACTGGTGTGATTTCACTGAACAAGTTTGGGTATTTCGGTTATATCTTGATCTTTAGTCATCCAAATGAGATGATTTTTTATTTGCAGTAAAGTAGAGACATGAAGAAGCCAAATTTTGATACAGTCTCTAAAGTTTCCAATTTCTAGATGGAAATTAAGTATATTGTACTAGTTCAGTATAAGAACAATAGACTCAAAATTCAGTTTTGGAGAAATCTAAAAGTGATTCAATGAGTTATGAATTTTGATTTCGATGGTTTTATTGAGGTATAAACTTAAGTATAAATTATACTTAGGTGAGTTTCAAGATAGAATGAATTATATGACAAGTATAATGGAAAAATATCCAAGATTGTCATGAACATGCATGGTACATATTTCATTGCATACATGTGCATTATTAAACACTTATAATTGTGCAAATTGTGATATGTGTATTTTTTGCATGATATAGAGGAACGTATTGAGTGCCATCATCCAGACATTTCTAAACCTTAGAAGCAAATACTAATCTGGAGCATACTGTGAGCAGACCTAGATGGTCTTACTTTATTGTTTATTTTGTTTATATTATGAATTGAATGATTATGCATTGTGAATGTGAATTGAATTGTGTTGATTTCCGGAAAGAAGGCCCGATGATTGTGAAATGTGAATGAGATACTAAAGTGCTAATTGAATGTGAATTGGACGAGATAACTGTTTTCTCAACTTAAATGTTGAATGCCAGACTAAAGTCCGATAACAATGTGAATGAGAATGTAATAGTGAATATAATTGTGTGATATTGAGCACTTTCAATTGATTAAATACATGTGATGCATTTCATTACATGAATGCATAAAAGGTAAAGGTAGTTATGAACAGAGTAGCCACCAAAAAAGAGCTTAATGCTCAGCATGTGAAAAAGAGCTTAGAGCTCAGAAAATGTATAAAAGCCAAAGGCTCACTATGTAAAATGAGCCCGGTATCTCCAACAGATACGAGACAATTATCAATGAGCTCGATAAAAATAATTATCAATGAGCTCGGTATCCATAATGGATACGGGACAGTTAGGTACTCGGTCACAACAAAGTTATAAATTGGAAGTGAGTCTTATATGCACTGCATATGCATGATGTGAATAATTGTAATGTGTTGAATGTGAAATGTGAAATGAATGATCAAGTGATATATGCTTAATTGAATGTGTAATGTATGTGACTTGATCTGATGATTTGATGAATTGTGCGTGTTATGTGATTAAGTGAGCCATCAAGGATGGTCACTCACTGAGTTCGCAAAAACTCACCCAAAATTTTACAATATTTTTTCAGGCTCAGAAGAGTACCTTGTTAAGCAAATGGGAGTATAGCCACTGCATACAAGTGAAAGATAAAGGTCGGGAACAGTTCGCGTTTGCATTTGTACTTTCTTATTTTTGTATCGAATTGAGTCTTCTACAATTGTGGTAACTTGTGTATTTGTAATTGGCCCCAATAGCTATTAAAATTATGATGATTGTATTACTGTGATTGAAAATGATTATGAAATAAAAATGGGCCCAATTTGATAATTGATTTCCGCATACGATTGTGCTTTAAAAAAAATTTTTGTAAGGAAATTTTACTGACTGACTGTGTTAGCATGCCACCTTCATGTGGCAAGTACTCGGATATCACTCAGAATATCGGGTACGTGTCTTGCGGAAGTGGGGTGTTACATTTGGTTGGTATTAGAGCCCAGAATTACTATCTTATATGGGCATTTTCTGAAATATATATCAAGGTACATGCATTTTTGTCATGTTGTAGTAGGTAGTAGCAACTGATCCCCAGTCTGAGTTGCATTCATATAAGTCACACGAATGAGCATGTGTTAAGAGTTTGAGCTGTGAGAAGCACTGAGAAGAATGATGATATGTCATGATGTGAGAAGAGGAAGGTTAAAGGATATCTAAAAATAAGACATAGTATATGTTAGATACAACAGACAAAGATTCTGCGCAATTGTATTGGTGGATGTATTATTGAATATGACATCAATATTGCATTTTGGTGATATGTCCTCAAATGTGATATAGATGTGAATACACTGTCATGGATTGTTTAAGGAAAAATAAGGATATAAGTAGAAATTATGAGATTATAGAGTAAAAGCCAAGTTGAAAGTGACCTTGAGAGGTTGAACTTAGACTTGAAATGATTGTTTGAAAAATGTGACAAGAGTTATAATCCCCTATAAGCATATATTAGTGGAATTGAGATCAGAATTGCATGATGATTTTATACATTTATAGTTTTGAATTGATTGAAGAGGTACATGTGGAAGATAAAATAAATGACAATAGGAAGATAAGATAGAAATGAGGAAAGAATAAAAAAGGAATGAAGTATACATAATTGACTTTACGAGAGATGAATGGTGCGTAGTAAGGAGAAAGTTAAAAATGCATATAAGAGAGGATTTTATGTACGCATAAGATTAAGAAAAAGATGAGGAATCAAGTGGGAAGAGTGAATGCACTCCATATGGTAGTTGAATTATTATGAAATGATATAACACTGGAAGAGGTAAATTCTGGAAAATTGAGGTAAAGTTGATTTTGGCATATGTCAATGCAAGGAAACCCCAATCGTGGACAGGATAAAGAGAGAAATATTGTCTAGGATCATTCAAGACCAAAGTATAACTATTGTAAGATAATTGGTGATCTGTCAGAAATAAATATCTAAATAGAATGGGATGACTTTGATGATACACACCTAGGCATATGTGATAGTGTCTACTACATCATTGGGTTTTGATGCATAAAACATTATGGTCGTGTACAAAATGATAGAAATTGATCTTCTTGAGATACTAAGAATAATCGATAAGCGATGATTAAGATAGTTGATTGATAAGGATTATATGGAAAGTATCGATGATAATAGCAAGAAATTTTCTTTCAAAGAAAAATTTCCCTAAATTAGGTTAAGTTGACCAAACGATTCAGTTTAAGAGTGATTAATGAAGAAACAAATCATAAATGAATAAGTAATGAATCAAAAGTGACTATTGGAGCCATATCCCTAGCGGAGACTCAGGAATAAGAGGTAGAATATGCTATTGAGAGTATACACATTTTGTTTGATGTGAAGTATATGATTGGATTACTGACTTTGAGGAGACATTATTGCTAATATGAGGAGGATTTACGTCCACATTATATTCTATGTAAATATGTTCGGAAGATACAAATTATATCTGATGAATGTGTTACCAACACAGGAAGTTATGATTGCAAATAAATTGAAATGTGAGGAGAAACTATTATGAATGAATAGGCATTAGAATAAGTCAATGTATGAATGAATAGGCATTAGAATAAGTCAATGTGAAATTAAATGAAATCTAATGAAAGGAGAAAATCCTTCGAGAAAGGAAGTCAATTGGGAGACTGAAAATACCATGTGATAATATTACCTTATTTAAGGAATTAGATACTTAAGAAATTACAAGAATTAATCATAGGCACAAAGGAATTTGGGTTATATCTATTGGAGTTAACCATGCCCTCGACAGTATTATGGTAATGAAGATTAAAGTGACCCAAGAAAAATTGTATCAATTAGTGACTATGATCATAAAGGATATTTGGAACGTATTCGAAAAGTGAAGAGAATATTTTTGAACATTTGAGGAACTCTTACATATGATGAAGGTAGAAATAATTATATGCCAAGTTTAATGAGAGTGAATCTTAGCTTGATCAAATAAAATGTGGGTTGTATAATATCTGAACATGGCTTATTGGGAGACCCAAAGAAAGTAGAGGTAATGAAGAAGTAAATAATGCCGAGAAATACATATATGAGATCCAGAGTTTTCTTGAACTAGTTGTATACGGGGCACTACCATGAATTGTTAAGAGATTCTTACTGATCTTATCCCTTAACCAAAAATGTTTGAAGAAAAATGTGTAAATTGTATGAATGATGAATGTTAAAAGAATTTTGAGGAACTATAACCTCAATGTTAATTATGCCTTTTAGATTTGGAGATTATACAGTATATAATGAAGTTTCATATCAGAGATTAAGATACAATATGTTGTAACAGTATAAAGTGATTTTGTATGCATAAAGACAATTAAAGTCTTATGAGTTGATTTTGATACATGGTTTAGAATTGCTATGATAGTAATTGCTTTGAGAGCTCGGAGACATTAGATGTGCAGAGACATTTTGGGAATGTACTGATCATTTAAATTTGAGAAAATTATTGAGTTTAAAAGGAATGAAAATGAGGCTGAGACAATGAATAGAGTTACTTGAAGACTTTGATTGTGTAAATGGGTAATTCCTAGTAAAGCTGGTGTTGTAATCTGATGCATTAAACAAAAATTCCAAAAGCAGTGAAACATGAATTTAGATATTGGGGTCACCAAATCTAGTGAAATAAAGAGCATAGAATTTGGGCAAAATGAAGTACTTCTAGCTATTGAATTTAAAAGCAGTTTCACATGGAAAGTTCAGAAAAGCCCAAACTGAGGATTCAGAATCTATGAATCTTATTAAGGAATTGAAATTGAATATGAATTTTGAGTCCGAATAGTAAAAATGTTACTTTGTGATTGAAATAAAAAGGACATGTACCTGACATAGATGATTGAGCAAGGATATGGTTAGAAAGAGCGTGAGTAACAACCTAATCTATACATCCTAGTAGGAATACGTTGAAATAGTATTTAGCTACTAAGGATGTAGAAACAAGTGATTAAATGTTTGAATTACCAACAGTCCTAACTGTTGGGGATATGATTAAAGCTTATATTTTGGAGTTCATAGGAATATGAGATTGATGTATAGTTCTAATGGACTACAGGCATAGTGACATCATTAGAATACTGTATAAGGCGTTATATGACAAAAATGAGTCATTCGCCCCTACATTAAAATGAAGAGGGCCTAAAAATGGTTGAAGGACAAAATTGATTAGAGATGCTATTAATGAGCAAAATGAATCTATGATAAGAGTTAAGTGGTCCAAGAAAGATAAATGAGTTAGGTGGATCAACACCGGACATACGGGATATAGTGAGATAGATGTAAGAGTTAATTGTAGTAGTACTAAAGAGCTGTGAAATATCAAGCGAAAGATGAAACACTTCAAAGAGTATCACCTTGCCAAGGTGTACCTAGATGGAGATAAAGGTGTGAATAGGTTAGGAAAAAGTGAGAAACTAAGCTTAACATAAATTGGTCCATATGAAACTATTGTGAACATAGGACCAATAACTTATGAGTTGTATTATCAATAAAGATGTCTCAGAATTATAATATGTGATATGTGAGTATGTTAAGTAATAATGTATGATTTGACAGAGATGTATTAACAGCTTGCAAAGTGAAAAATTGTGAGTAATCTGAAATATATTGATGAAATAGTTAAGATAGTGTGATATCCAAACAAGTGATTAAGAGACCTATTGAGTCTATCAACTGTGGTCATTTGGAAGAAAGTATTCGAGTGGTGAAGTTATATAAGAAACGGAGGATCATATGAGGAAATAATACCCCTACCTTATTGATCAATCAGATATTAATTTCAAGGACGAAATTTCTTTTAAGGAGGAGAAAGTTGTAGCATCCCGTTAAGCATGTTAAGACTAAAATAGTAAATGTGAGAGATTACTGAGAAATTAGGAAACACATCTCATGCTCATGCATTACACAAGATGCACATACACATTAATATTGAATCTTTGCACATAAAAATAATTGTACATGCATTCATTGACAATTTTCAGGTATAATTTTTTATAAATATGAGTATATTGGGAAATGTGGTTTTTATATGTTGAAAATTGATTTGGGGACTGTATAAACTGATTTAGAATTTCTGGGAGTTTTTCGAGAAATTTCTAGAAATTGTTGAGATTTTAGCTAGGAAATTTGCCAAGTGGTAAAACAATTATTAAATGGTAGTAGAAATTACTGTCCATTGGCAATGAAAATTTCGATAAATGACTTTAGAAATTATTGACAAGTGCCATTGAAAATTGGGAAAAAATTAGAGTAGAAATTGAAATTGATGGGACTAATTAAATGAAAGAATCAATCAAATATTTTGGAAATTGGACATGTGGCAAGTGACAAACATCACTTGCCAAACAATGCCTTAAGCCCACTACTCTTTTAATTAAAAGCCTCCCCCCTTTTTGGTTTTGTCTTTCAAAAAGCTTCTCTCTAAAAAGGGCTATTGGTGTTTATTTTGGATCTCTCCATCATTTCGTAACTCCACCTCTCTTCCTCTCTTCTTCATGAGTTTTAACCCTTCAAATCTCATCTTTCATGCTACTCTTCCACCTTGCTCTCTCCTTCATTCTCACTAAAAGACCCAACCTATTCCTCCATGAAAGTTGATGATGGTGGAGATGAAAGAGTTAGGTTTAATGGTAATTTTGAAGATTTGGAAGCTAAAACAAGTAAGTCATCTTT
Organism: Erythroxylum areolatum; assembly: GCA_024520975.1. Lineage (NCBI taxonomy): Eukaryota > Viridiplantae > Streptophyta > Magnoliopsida > Malpighiales > Erythroxylaceae > Erythroxylum > Erythroxylum areolatum. The sequence goes on along the minus strand of JANIJH010000005.1, from coordinate 14,674,720 downwards.
TAATTTTTATGGGTATTGTTAAAATGAAACTACAATGATGAGAAATGTGAGATTGATGACTTGATTATGTGAGTTGTATGTGTGTGACGTGGATGGTGAAAAATCTATGTAAATGTCATATTTTTACAATTGTGAATGATTATTAATGACCTATGATTTGTTATAGAGATGTTTTGGAAGTTGGATGATCCATATAATGGTGTTAGAATGAGTTTAGAAAATCAATTATGAATGGAAAAATGTATGTGCTCTGTTTTTGGTTAATGATCAAATGTAGATCATGAATTGATTTGTGAATGTTTTGGATTTAAAATGGAGTTGAGAATGAGGAGTGATGAGGTAGAAAAGGTGATTTTGGTATGAGTTGTGTCAGGATAAGATTTGGAAACAAAATTTGATAATTGAGCTGGAAAATGTTGCAGCAACATAATCTTTGAGTATGCTTCAGTATTTTAGCCATAACCTCTTCTATAGTTGTTCAATTGAGATGATTCTTTGTTTGGATTAAACTAAAGACATATGGATACATTTCATATGAAGACATCGAATTTAAATTATATCTTTAAGAGTCTCAAATTTTGACATGAAATTAGGAACTGGGTGCAGCAAAATTTGTGGATGAATGTTTATGTTGTTTTATGTTTTAAGTGTATGAGAATGTGCTATATTTTAGGTGTTTATGATCAACTAGGGAATATGAAATCTGCATGGATGATTTTGAGTTTAAATTAGGTATATTTGGAGAAGTTATCCATTGAGATGATAAGTTAAATAAGTTGAGAATTGGTAGTGAATGAAATATAATTGGTGTTTGAATGGTTATGGAGTGATAATTGCATAAGAAGAGGTGAATTTGGGAAGATTATGAGTGGGATTAAGGTTAGAATGGGTGTACGATCCATTGGAAGGGTTTTGGAGAAGGAAAATTTAGTAGACCCGAAGGTTACACGGTCAGGTTGTGTAGATTCACATTACCCGTTTGTTCCTGATGAAAAAAAACACAATCTGACCTAAAAGAAACGCGGGCTGCCCGTGTGATTTCACACGACTGTGTGTTTAAAAATGACAGAATCTCTTCTTAGAGTCTTCATAAAAATTGTATATCTAGAAGTTCTCTTCCAAACCATCCTAAGATGACCTTAATTCGACATTTCTAGCAAAAATTATGCCAAATGTCCCAAAATAGGTACAATAGGATTGAGGATATAAGGCCATAACTTCACCATCTGACCTCCAAATGAAGTGATTCTTGAACCAATAGATTCCTAAAACATTTTTATATCACTCGATGAACAATTGTAGCATTATGAATTTATTTGGAAAAGTTTGGTTGAAATAAAGTGAGAGAATTTGTTGGAATAGTGTGAACTGGTGCAATTTCACTGAACAAATTTGGGTATTTCGATTATATCTTGATCTTTAGTCATCCAAATGAGATAATTTTTTATTTGAGTAAAGTAGAGAAATAGGGTTAAAAATTATATGAAGAACCAAAATTTTGATACAATCTCTAAGACTTCCAATTTCTGGATGGAAATTGAATATATTGTACTATTTCAATATAAGAACAATAGACTCGAAATTCAGTTTTGGAGAAATCCGAAAGTGATTCAATGAGTTATGAATTTTGATTTCGATGATTTTATTGAGGTATTAACTTAAGTATAAATTATACTTAGGTGAGTTTCAAGATAGAATGAATTATATGATAAGGATAATGGAAAAATACCCAGAATTGTCATGAACATGCATGATACATATTTCATTACATACATGTGCATTATTAAACACTTATAATTGTGCAAATTGTGATATGTGTATGTTTTGCATGATATAGAGGAACATATTGAGTACCATCATCTAGACATTTCCAGATCTTGGAAGCAAATGCTAATCTGGAGCATACTGTGAGTAGACCTAAATGTTCTTACTTTATTGTTTGTTTTGTTTATATTATGAATTGAATGATTATGCATTGTGAATATGAATTGAATTGTGTTGATTTCCGGATAGAAGGTCCGATGATTATAAAATATGAATGAGATATTGAAGTGCTCATTGAATGTGAATTAGACGGAATAACTATTTTCTTAACTTAAATGTTGAATGTCAAACTCAGTTTTGATGATAATGTGAATGAGAATGTGATAGTGAATATGATTGTGTGATATTAAACACTTTCAATTGATTGAATACATGTGATGCATTTCATTACATGAATGCATAAAAGATAAAGGCAGTTGTGACCGGAGTAGCTACAGAAAAAGAGCTTAATGCTCAGCATATGAAAAAGAGTTTAGAGCTCAAAAAATGTATAAGAGCCAAAGGCTCACTATGTAAAATGAGCCCAATATCCCCAATAGATACGGGACAGTTATCAATGAGCCTGATATGGGATAGTTATCAATGAGCCCGATATGCACAATGGATACAGGACAGTTAGGCACTCGGTCACAACAAAGTTATAAATTAGAAGTGAGTCTTATGTGCACTGTATATGCATGATGTGAATAATTGTAATGTGTTGAATGTGAAATGTGAAATGAATGATCAAGTGATATATGCTTAAGTGAATGTGTAATGTATATGACTTGATCTGATGAATTGTGTATATTATGTGATTGAGTGAGTCATCGAGGATGGCCACTCACTGAGTTTGCAAAAACTCACCCAAAATTTTACAATACTTTTTCAAGTTTAGAAGAGTAACCCATTAGGCAAACGGGAGTATAGCTACTGTATACAAGTGAAAGATAGAGGTCGGGATCATTTATGTTTGCATTTGTGCTTTCTTATTTTTTTTATCGAATTTAGTCTTCTACAATTGTTGTAACTTGTGTATTTGTAATGGGCCCCAATAGCTATTGAAATTATGATGATTGTATTACTGTAATTGAAAATGTTTATGAAATAAAAATGGGCCCAATTTGATAATTTGATTTCTGCATACGATTGTGCTTCAAAAAAAATTTGTAAGGAAATTTTACTGACTGACTGTGTTAGCATGCCACCTTCACGGGGCAAGTACTCGGATATCACTCAGGATGTCGGATACATGTCTTACGAGAGTGGGGTGTTACATACTCAACTTCAAGTATCTCAATAATTTTACCATAGTAATCCATTAATTCTCCCTGTATGAAAACTCCACTATTTATTATTGTCATGCTATGACCATGATATTCCATATGATATTTGTATCCATTAAAGGAATACACCGAATACGATTTAACAGTTCGCAAATGTCCCTTGGCAAGATCACAAATGAACTTGTTCTCTATTAGATTTTCTAAGGCCTACATAAAAAGAAATTATTATATCAATGAGTATAATGTTATTTCAACACTTAAATCTTATAATTCAATTATGAGAATATTTGTAAGTAGAAACTTACATATCTCTCGAACCATCGTGCAAAGTGTCTTTCAACCTCATTATTTACTTCATCCTGTGTGCTATCTGGTATGATCTCATGTAATAATATCTCGTATAATCTAAATACATTATTATGTATTTTAGTTATGAACAAGACAAAATTTGAAAACCGATATAATCATGTTC
>JANIJH010000005.1:14637700-14659635 GCA_024520975.1 Erythroxylum areolatum | reverse complement strand
GCCGATCTGAACCCAGGAACGGGGAGGGGGGAAACGTGCCGGCGATAGCCCGACAAATCGAAGGCGGAAGGAAATCCTGAACGGCCGCCAAGTTCCACTGGCCGGTGGGGTCGACAAAATGGCTGACCCTATGGCTAATGATGGAAGCCGGGACAGCCTGGGTGGAAAGAGAAAGGAGGGGGCCAATGCCCGATACCCATGGGTCGCGCCAGAAGCTGGGGGTCTGACCATCGCCGATGCGCCATTGTAATCCCGTAGTCACGATGTGCCAAGTCGCTCGGATGCTCCGCCAAACCATCGAACCCCGGACTGGAGGAAGTGAGGAGGGAAGGTGGTGAGCATCAAAAGCATATTTGCCCGAAAGCACCTGAACCCATAAGGCCGTGGGGTTAGTGATCATGGCCCAGCCAAGTTTGGCCAACAAAGCATCGTTCATATCTCGGATCCGTCGTATGCCCAATCCCCCGAGATGTTTGGGCTGGCAAACCTCGTCCCAGCTGACCAGAGGAATCGTCCTACGGTCCTGCCTCGCGCCCCACAAGAATTGGCGCAGAGTGTGTTCCAAAGCGTCGCATAGCCCCCGAGGTAGGCGGACCGTCTGCATTGTGTAACACGGAATAGTCGAAAGGACCGATTGAACCAAAGTAACCCGACCAGCGAAAGAGAGCGTCGAAGGAGCCCAGCCTGAGAGACGGTGATGGACCGCGTCTAGTATGTGTTGATAAGTATGTCGCCCTACCCGCTGGTGAAGGAGGGGGACCCCCAGGTAGCGACCGAGGTCATCAGTCCGAGGGAAACGGAGAGCTCGGCTTAAGGCCCGAGCGGACATAGAGGGGACATTCTTGGAGAAATAGCAGCGTGATTTGGCTTGACTCACGCATTGTCCCGAAGCGGTGCAGAACGAGTCCAAGACGTCACGAAGCACAAGGACTTGTGCAAGGGACGCCTCAGCGAAGAGGATGAGATCGTCCGCGAAGAATAAATGGGAGAGGGGGGGCCCGTGACGACTCAAACGAATAGGAGTCCAACGACCGGAGGACACCTCATAGGATATAGCTTGGCCGAGGCGTTCCAAACACAACACAAACAGATACGGGGAAAGGGGGTCGCCTTGGCGTAGCCCGCGCGAAGGCCGAAACTCCTCGCCCAGCTCGCCATGCCAATTCACTTGAAAGGACACCGTGGCGAGACATTTCATGATAAGCGAAATCAAGGAAACTGGCAGGCCAATATCAATAAGGGTGGCTTGTATAAAGTCCCACTCGAGACGGTCATAAGCTTTGTCGAGATCCACTTTGATGGCCATCATCCCTTTCCTGCCCGTTTTGCGTTGCATAGAGTGAATCACTTCCTGAGTGATGATGATATTGTCCGTAATCTGGCGACCCGGCACAAAACTGCACTGGGTCGGACTGACTAGCGTCTCGAGATAAGGTTTGATGCGGTTAGCTAGGACCTTGGCAAGGGCTTTGTAAAGCACATTACAGAGCGCTATGGGACGGAACTGGGAGAAGGACGTGGGGGAGGGATTTTTTGGAATAAGAACAATGATGGTACGGTTAAGAACTGACTCCCATACCTCATGCCGAAATATTCGCTGAAGATAGTGAATAAGGGAAGGGCCGACAGTATCCCACTGGGATTGATAAAACAGAGCCGTTAAGCCATCTATGCCGGGGGCTTTGTTAGGATGCATGGAAAAGAACGCCGCCTTGATTTCATCAGGGCTAAGGGGACAGGTAAGGTCCTCCGTCATATTCGGCGGAGGGGGAGGAAAATGACCCTGCAGAAACCCCGACAGAGAGGGTCGGTCAACGGATCGGTATAAGTCCTGTAAATGACGCTGGGCCATATTGCGGAGCTCCACCGGGTCGGTAATTTCAGAACCAAGTCCATCAGGAAGCGCTAGGATGTGAGTCTGACGACTCCGGGTCTTAGTGAGAGCATGGTAATACTGAGAATGTTAATGAGCCATTTTCATCACTATTATTTACCCAAAAACTAAGGATGACAAGATAGTCTGAGTTTGGTCCGAAATTAACGGACCAAGTTGGGATTAATCGAGTCTCGAGCTCGAGGCTTGAAGGGTGATGAAAAAATGACTTCATTTTGACATTTTATTTTTTAAAAAATAACAATTCATGTGAACATTTTATTTTTAAAAAATAACAATTAAGGCTTATTGATCGGGTTCAAACTTGTTGCCTTGAGCTCAAAATGGCACGGGTCAGGTTTAACTTGGCCTGAGCCCATTTTCATCCCTTAAAAAAATAACGAAAGAAAAAGTTAAAATAAAAAAAGAAAAATTTTTAAATGCCTATATATTGACCTGATAGGATAGAAATTGACACAAGGTGTTCTGGGCTAAGATTGAATGGTCTACTAGATCCTTAGGATCCAATTTTCATCTTGCAAACCTAAATGTCACTTTTTCATCGTAAATAGTAAATCTTATTTATTCAATAAATTCTTAATTATTTTCTTATTCAAATTAAGAATTTGACGTGATTCTAGAAAAAGAAAATCCCAACTTGTTCTACAAAACAAGTATTATTAAAAATAATTTGATAGAGAAGAAAAATAAATTTAATTAAATTTATAAAATTTAATTTAGATATGTTAATCAGGCTCAAACTTGCTACCTTGAGCTCAAAATAGCATAGATTGGGTCTAACCTGGCTTGGGCGCATTGACACCTTATCTATGAAAAAATAATGATCGAAAAAGTTAAAATAAAAAGGAAAAGTTTTTAATTTCCTATATATTGACATAATAGGGATAGAAATTGACACAAGGTGATGTGGGCTAAGGTAGAATGGTCTTTTGGATTCAATTTTCATCTTGCAAACCTAAATATGACCTTTTTATCATAAATAGTGAATCTTATTTATTCGGTAAATTCTTAATTATTTTCCTATTTAGGAAAAAGAAAATCCCAACTTATGCTACAAAATAAACATTATTAAAAATAATTTGATAGAGGTAAACAAATTTAATTAAATTTATAAAATTAAAAATTCAAAGCAAGCAATTTTCATCATCATCATATAGTAGGATATATTTTTTAAATATGATTGAGAAAAAAAGGTAAAAAGATCATAGACATTGAATTAGTTTGAGATGGATAATAACTATATAAAAAAAACCATATGTATATACTAAAAAAAGAGATTAAGAGATATGGAAAGTAGGAAGACTGATTCCATACGAGACTATTACTTGATAGACAAATATGAACCAATACCAAAATAAGCTAATGTTACGGCACTCATATCTCATCTGTCTCACATTTTCTTTTTCTTGGATCATACCCTTCCATTTATCTTCGGATATCGCTAAAAACAGACCATCCGCTCCCAATAATCAGAATTCGATGAAATTATGGCTATTTTTTTTTTCCTGGCTTTTATCTATAACTGTTTCACCTCACTTTGCATGTTTAGCTTTCACCTCCTCCCCATTGCTCCTTTTTTCATATATCTACTGTATATATAAACAATGTTAATAGTAAGAAGCAATATCTCTCTCTCTCACCATAAATTACTTGCTTTCGTTTTTCTGTACCTGGGTTGCTTTGTCTATATCTTATAGTATAAATTCTAACCTTAACATAACCACCCAAAATATAGATTATCCAGAAAAAGGAGGAAGAAAGGTAAAGTTCTGGTTTATTCTCTAATTATTACTTCTCATTTTTGTATTTTATGTTTTTAGCCCATCATTAATATCTTGTCATCCCGAAACAGTGTCAGATACTATATAAAAAAAAACGTTCATATGCATAAACATACATTTCCTGGGAGTATCTGTCAAGAAAACAGAAACATAGCATTATAGGCCTGGTGGCGAGAGAAAAAGGATACGTAAGGAAAAAGTTTATTATCCGCATCGTTCTTACGAAAGCCTAAAAGGGTGTCATCCATCTTTTAGTCCTTTGTGTGTTTTGAAAAGTCTGAAACTGGTTCTTGATGTGCTGTTACATTGATGTTACCCGAGAGAGAATACTTAACTATGACAGCTATAAGCTACCCCCCTTTTCTTGGACTTCGGATACTCTCTGTGTTATTTCTTAATCTAGTTGTCATTTTAATGGCTGAATCTATTTAATAGTAAATCAAATACTATCAGTACATTCCATTTTATCTTTATTTTCTTGCAAACAGACACAGGTAGGTGTGAGGCGTTTAATGTCAGAGTGTAAAAAGGCAGAGTAAGTTCGTTGGCTCAACTAAGAATTTGGAGATGGCATCAACATCTTGTGCCAAGCAGAGCCAGTTGCAGACGAAGGAAGTAGGAATGAAGCATCTTCAATATCCCAGAGCTTTGGCGGGATATGAGGACGTTGTAGCTAGTCCTAAGCTCTTTATGTCTACCTTGGAAAAGCTTCATGCTTCCATGGAAACCAAGTTCATGTAAGCTAAATATAATTTCCTCTATGCCTGCTTTATAGCTCTAACTCGACAGTCAGGATTATTTCTGATATCTGATTTTGGTTCCATGGAAAATAACTAGTGATGGAAGTTGTTTCTACTACTACTGCTGCTGCTACTTCTCGGCTTGATTTAGATATATATACTTATTGTGCAGTTGTCTTATACATATAATGTGCTTGTCAAAAAGTCCACCATGGATTTGTTGGTGGTAGCTTTTACCCGACCTTTTGTACTAGGTCATCCCTAATGTTGAAATGTGGAAGGAGGCAGTGGATGTATGACATGTGAGGAAACTTATTGCACAGAGTGTCTTTTGCATTTCAGATGACTTGGAAAAGCCGAAAGCGTCTTCGCTGAGGGCAAATTCTTCTGGGATTTGATCAACTACAAAATCGTATAAAGATTCATCAATTTTGCTGAAAAGCTGTCCTTTTTTTCTAAATTAACTTTAATTGATATAACTATGTGTATATGGGTGTATCTGTTGATAGATGTTGAACATTTCTTAAATTGAATAATCATGTTAAAAAAAGGTGACATTTTTATTCTTGTTTAGAGACTGCTGAGGCAAACTACCTCGGACTAATTTGCCTTTTCTGGTGTTTGGTAGCTTGTTCTGTACTTTCTAATGGATTGAGTGCTGATATTGTAGGATTCCCATCATTGGTGGAAAGGAATTGGATCTACATCGTCTTTTTATCGAGGTAACTTACCGCGGTGGTATCGAAAAGGTAATAGGACACAATTATACTTGATTCTGTTCTTTTATGTTTTTCCTGATATCTTCCCTCATGAATTTGGTTGTAAATTCATTGACTCTGTCCCACCTATTCCAATTTTGCAATCCTTCCTGGATTGAGTAATGTGTTAGACATGTGCCTACCTTATTATTTTTCTTTCTCTGGACTGTTTAAACATTCTGCTCATTGCCAGTTTTGGGCATTTATCTTTAGCCTTTCACTTCCTGGTGTACTCTGTATACTTTATCTTTGGCCATTCACTTCCTGGTGTACTCTGTATACTTTATCTTTAGCCTTTCACTTCCTAGTGTACTCTGCATACTTTTGAGTGTTACTGCGATGGAGGATGTGGCTGTGCACAGTGTGTAGTCTATACACTTGTCTTCCATGTTATAAGTTGGAGGTGCAAATTGGATAAAGGCAATCCATCTTAAGTGATGAATTTAGACCTAGTGCTCCAACTTACTAGATGTCCCCATTCAAATTTTCGTGGAATGAGAAAAAGATTGACATAAATCATGGAAGTAATATAGCATCTTGTTGATTTTTTGGGAAAAAAGTATCTCGTGAGTTTTAACTTTGCAAGATGTGGGCACTACCCTTGATGATGGTGTCAATGGTGTCAATCAGACCTCTAACGACTGCTGAAATAGCCTTTTATCAGCATGGATTTATTTTGTGCAGTTATGAACTGAATGAGAAGAAATAGAAAGTTATCATCAAGCATTTCTTGTCTAAGGTCTAAATAACTAATTCAGATTATTGGCTTCAAGTTTTCCCTTTGGCACTGAGCAAGGAGAACTGCATTGTTCAGTAGACGTAAACTTAATCGCATGCCCTTGAAGTAAAGGGCGTTTGCACTTTACCTCTATTCAGAACCAACAAAATTTTCGGCAGTATTGCTTTTTAAACTTGATAACAAAGTTTTTCATGAATTAATGCATAGGCCATTGGATGCTTGTCATCTATGTTTGCAGGTTATAAGAGATAAAAGATGGAAAGAAGTCACTGCAATTTTCAACTTCCCATCCACCGCAACAAATGCCTCCTTTGTGTTGCGCAAGTACTATGGTTCCTTGCTTTACCATTATGAACAACTGTATTTCTTTAAAGTTCGAAGATTGACTCCTGCATCCGCTGGTGTGGATATTAAACTCTTGATCCTCATCAAGTGTAATTTCTGGAATGTTTATTTATATTTGATTCTCCTTCTGCAGCTCCCTTGCAGAGCCCATTAATGGCACAGGTTCCAGCTCAAGTGACTGTTCAACCGTCACCTGAATATCAAACAGCTACAACTCAACAACAAAATACAAACACTATACAGCTGAGTGGAGGTTCATCTTCTTTTGTTCATTCAAACCTTTCACTTTTTTATTTTTCCTTCAGAAACACTTGCATTTCAATTAGGCTTCAAAAGGAGGATACTTAACTCCTGGTAGATTTTGCAAGTATTGACGCAACTATTTCTTTTGACTTGTCACATGCCAAATCTCTAGTGATTCAATGCATGGTTAAATATTTTTCCTCACATTACCTTTTCTCTTGTTGTTCATTTGATAAATAAGTTGTCTTTCTAAAGGGAATTTCATTGTAATTGTGCAACAATTCATGAAACAAGTGGTTGTATACTTCATAAAAATTTAGATTGCAGATGGATATTTTCAGCCATTTTGTTTGGTAGCTATATCAATTTTATTTGATATAAATTCTAATGTTTGATCAATCTTTCAACTCGTAAGAATAGCTCTATTAGTAAACCTTTTTATCCAAAAATATGCAGCAAGGTCGTCATCATCAGCTAGTTCTCCAGTAACAGGAGTAATTGATGGGAAATTCGAGAGTGGGTATCTTGTTACTGTTAGTATAGGCTCAGAGAAGCTCAAAGGGGTTCTTTACTGGGCACCACAGAATCAATCATGCCAAGCATCACAGCATTGTACTCTTGTGGCCAACAACAGTGGCAATGCTCGAGCTACGACAGGTATTCAACGGCGACGCCGCAGGAAGAAAAGTGAGATAAAAAGGAGAGATCCTGCTCATCCCAAACCTAATAGAAGTGGGTACAACTTCTTCTTCGCCGAGCAGCATGCAAGATTGAAGCCTCTCCACCCAGGGAAGGATAGGGAGATCAGTAGGATGATTGGTGAACTTTGGAATAAGCTAAAGGAATCTGAGAGAACAGTAAGAAAAATGTTGTTGTAAATTTATTTATTCAACGCATATAGTGATCTATATTTCTTTCCCACTTTTGCTCTTTGGTGTCAAATTTGAGTAGCTCTATGGTTCATTTTTTCCATTGTCATCAGGTTTATCAGGAAAAGGCTATGAAGGATAAAGAAAGGTACAGAATAGAAATGGAGGATTACCGAGAGAGGTTGAGAATAGGACAGGTCATTAGTAATGCTATTCCATTACAGCAATTGCTACCAGAAGATTTAATTATGACAGAAGCAGACGGGAGGACTGAAGAAGCTCGTGGGAACTCTCCTCATTCTCCAGACAATGGGATTACTTCTGGTGAAATTGATTCAGAAGATGATAAAAACATAGAAAAGGATTTTGGTACAAAAGATTATCCAGTAATGGAAGTAAACGCTGATTCTGGAAATATGGCTGTGGAGACTTCAGCTGAGGCATCAGCACTTGAGCTTTCTAAAAGGGCAGAGAACAATGGATAGGTTGGCAATTTTCCTGGTGAAGATAATTGGAGTTCAATGGCATGAAATAGGATTTAGTCGTGTGTCCATAGTAGGCTTGGCTTAGTATTTTTACAATTGCAGATGTTACTTTTCCATTTAATATTTATTGTTTCGCCAGAACTAATCCATTCAATATTTATTTTTTCGCCAGAACTATGCTCTCTTATTGTCTGGTCCAGCATCTTGTGAAAAATAGGTTAGTTGTGATCTAAGGGCAGAAGTTTTGGCTGACTTATGATGGGTTTGTAGCAAGTAGAAATTTCTATAAATTTCTTAGTGATCCTTCAGGCTTGAAGCTCAATCGTTGGCAACGGTTCCATTATAGGTTCAAAGTAAGATAAGCATAGGCAGGCTTGGAGAACAGAAGGGCATTATTTTAGGGGCATACATATTCTAATGGTTTCGCAAGCCAAGACTTCATCTCCTTATCATTGGAACTTATTCTTAAATCAATGGAAACTTTTTGACGAGCATCATAAAGGAGTCATCCCAGGACTGTTTCAAATGCCTGATATCCTGTGTTTTTGGAGTGGCCAAGCAAAACAACTCTGGTTTTGCCAGCGTGGATGACTGTTGCCTTCCTTTTCTCCCTTGCTTGCCTTGTTCATTAATTAGACATGAAACCCACTTCTTTTTACTTATCATTTTGAGAAACATTCCCCTTTAGTTTGGATATTAACCCACGATTAATACGGTCGGAGTGTCCTGTTCGTGTTAGCTGCTTCATCTTTATTTCTGTTTGACTCAAGACAACAGAAGTTGTCAAGTACTGTATTGTTGTGATTCCAACACACTAAACAATCTGAACAGTTTCAACAATGGGCTGGAGCATGTGCATTCTGTGCAATAGCTCCCTTGTTCTAATGGCATGAATGTGGTCTCTACTATTAACTGCAGAATAGCTGTAAGATAAGATGCAGATCATCTTCTTGGTAATTTAGGAACGACGTTACTTTGAAAGGGGAAACGAAACTATACAATGAGGTAAATTTGGTCATGTATACTATTCTTGTTACATCTTATATCAAATATCAATCTTCCAATAACAGAAACGTTTGTTTGCGCAAGTCGAAGTAACATATTTGGACCGGGAGTGCCTTATGCGTAGTAAGATGGTGATCCATAATCTATTATTATTTCCTCGTAAGAATATTTGTGGGATAAAATGAAGCACATGCATTTGGTGAGATGCTGTTGCAATGAGATATTTAGATATTATAATATGGAATTAACGCAATCACTTGGCGCAAATAACACTTTCAATGTGCAAAACTGAAAGAACTTGGAAGAATTATAGTTAAATTAGGAGTACAAAACTTGAAACACCTGTTCGTACGATGCATTTAGTAATAATTATCCAAAGGGAAAAGGAGATAAGAATATGGAAAATAAAAATGTTATTATTCAAAAATATGAAACATCATTGCACTCTTCTGAATAATATTATTGTTAAGATAAACAAAAAATCATTTTACTTTTTCCAACATTCTTTCATGAAATATTTTGAAGATGCTAAATTCACCAATAATATTATTATTGAGATAAACTAGAACACCACTTCATTATTTCCAGCATTCTTTCATGTAATAATAATTTGGCATTAAAGCATGATCCAGTCTTGAAAAGTGTGTTTTCCTAGAGCATTAGAGAAGAATACTCTAATATTATTTTGCAAATCATGTAAAGATATAAATGATAATAAGTTTTACTCAACTTTTAATTTGTAGTCAAATAAGTAAGTCTGTTTTAACAAAATACATAAAATAAAGATATATTTCATTAGTGTCCTACGACTATAACCAATTCAAAATGGCCTCTAAATTAGTCGGCAAACTATGTTTAGTGGTTGTCATCTTTGAGCATGTTATGTTAGAAGTATACATTGATAATTAATATGTTCAATGTATTGATGCATTTCTATATCTTTGTTCCCTCATATCTCATTTGTTTTGATAAAATACATTTTAAAAAAGAAAAAAGAATGCGTCTTAAATACACTCGTGCTTAGCCCATGTATCCCTCTAAAGTTGTTCCATCACATGACAATTTTTAAGCTACGGTGTATTAAACCGTGTTTTTAAATTTACACTTAGGGTGAATAATATATATGCTTCAAAATGTATACGTGTTTTAAGTTACATACTTTACTGTAGCTATGCCATTATATGACATAGTCTCTCATATAATCATGCATTAATTCATGTTTAAAGCGTTAAGTGTCCAGTAAGAAACAAGCCATAGAACATAATCGTCTGGTAGATTGTGTTTAGAATAATGAACCTTGATAATAATATTTTTATCTTTCGATGATCTTTATAATGAAGAAATCATCTTGTTAAATTATTAGTTGATGGGGTTAATTGTACTACTTGTATTATTATGACAGGATTAATCCACCTATGATGTTTGTTAAAGTTTCATAATTTGTAGTTATGATTTATAATATGTGCTTAAATGTTGATTTATTTGATTTATTACACTTAGTGAATAATGCCTTGGAAATGCTTAAGATTCTCATTTTGGCTCATATTTAATTTCAGGTACATTTCGAAAGTGAAGGAGTTAAAGTGACCTGAAAACATATTCATTAAAGTCATCTTCCTAATATCCATATCTATTGATTCATTGAGCAAGAAGAAGAAGAGAAAATTAGAATGTGAAGGAAAAAACAAAGGAAGAAGAGTCTCACGACCATACATTAATGTGCATCGGCATGAGACAAGATAGAATGTGAAGGAAAAAACAAAGCGATGTGGTTTATCTGTCCCATTTTAAACCTAGTTTTTATCTATAGAGGAAAACATTTTATGGTGGCCAAAACAACAGATTCGAGATAGAAGCGATTAAAAGGGTTTTCTCTTCATCTCTCAGCTCCAACATAGGTGATGATGATGATGGCCGATGGTTGAAGCTTGAAGAAGGAGATGGAAGGCTAACTTCCTGATGTCAGTTCTATGGTGAAATCAAAGTCAAGTGATGGTTAAGCTATCTCATCTTGTTATTGTCAATACTCTTTTTTCGGATTGTTATTTTGATTGTATTGATTGAATTGGGTTTTTGTATAGATGATCTTAATACGATATTTGGATTGTTCTATTAAAAACCTGTTGCTAGAATGTGAAATGTAATATGTAATCATTACATTTAATGCTTGTGAGTAGCATTTATGATCTTGAATTGTTAGAAATAACGTAACTTAGGTTAGATAACCCGAATGTGTGAGATTATTACCTATATTGATAATTTTTCACTTTGTAATGCGACTACCAAATTAAATATAGAGATCGTATTCTAGGTTATTTGACAGATAGGTTTATTTATCATATCTTAATTAACCATAATCTAAGGAAAAATCGGGATTAGTATAGCATATTGTTAGTCTCCAATCAATAGTTCGAAGAGTGTGAAGATGCTAGGATGACGGGATATGTTTAATCGTTTTTAGGTCGATATTGATACTAGAATCGAACTTTACTTATATTCAATAGATTAATGATTTTTTATTGTTTGATATAATATGTTTTTGCTAGTTTACTTTTACTTGTTTTCTAAATTATCTAAAGCCCTAAAACCCCTATTTTATTTTCTTTGCATCAATTAATTTTGATATAAAAATTAACCAAACATTTCCTGTGAATATGATTCCTACTCACCAAAACTACACATTTTAATGTGCGGAGTTAAGTAAATTTTATAGTGCATTCAACACGCGCTGTCAAATTTTGGTACCATTGCCGAGGAGTGTGGTGATTTAATTTTCATTTTTCATTTTAGTTGGTGTTTTGTGAATATATTTGTTTATAATTGTTTCTTTTTGTTATTTGTTAATTTTAAATGTTTGTTAGTGTTATTGTATGATAGTTACTAGATCTTCTCATAAGAACTTGAGCAATTGATCCAATGATCGAGAGAACATAGCGGAGATTGCAAATGGAAACAAGAATGAATTCGATAAGAGACTCGAAATCTGAATTTAAAGAAACGATGGCAAATTTGAGAACACCGAGGGAGTTAGTTACACCAGACCTAACTCAAAGACCATTATGCATTATATTTCCAAATTTTTCTTAACATGTTACTTTTAAATTAAAGTTTGGATTAATACATCTATTAACCAATTTTTATGATCTTACAGGTGAGGATGCACACAAGCATATCAAGGAGCTCGATGTGGTTTATCTAAGTATGAAGCCTCCCAGGTTGATGGACAAGCAAATCATGTTGAGAGCCTTCCCGTTCTCACTCAAAGATGCAGCGAAGGATTGATTGTTTGATTTACTAGTTGGGAGCGTGAATACTTGGTTAAAGATGAAGAGACTATTGTGGGAAAAAAAATTTTCAGTATCAAAGACAACAAGTATTCAGAAGAAAATATGTGACATTAAGTAGATACTGGGAGCGTTTTAAGAAGCTATATGTTAGTTGTCCGCATCACAACTGTAATACCCCACTCTCGCAAGACATGTACCCGACATCTATGAGTGATATTTGAGTCCGCACCCTACGAAGGCGATATACTAGAACACTTAATCATTCAAAAATGGATATAAATTTTTTTTGAAACCATAAACATAATATGCGAAAATCCATAACCAATTCGGACCCACTTTCATTCATAAACATTTTCAATCAACACAAAACAATCAACAAAATTTTCAATAGCCATTTGGGCTCTCTCACAAATACAAAACACTTTAGTCATTTCGGAATACAAATTTATACAAAAAGTTGCGGAATATACAATCAAATGCAAAATACTTGTCAAATTTTCATTACATTACTAAAAACCATATACAAAAATTGGTGAGAAGAAGTAAAGCCTTAATGCATCTCTTTTCTATTTTATAGGTAAAATTTAGAGAAGATAGTTGTAAGTTATTAGAGTTTTGTAGCTTTTTATAGTATTGAAAGAAAATATTGTGCTATTTTATAAAGTATATCACGTAATCTTGTAAATTTTTATGATTTTTAAATTTTCTTTTTATAAATTTAAAATCTAAAATTTAGTTTCAAATATCCCTAAAATTGAATAATTTGTCAAACAATTTTTATTGATACTTTACTATGAAAATTTAACAAATATGTAAATATGATAATAACATTCAAAATAAATTTTATGTGCCCATCTATCTTGTTTTACTATAATTAATCCTAATTGCATTTTTGTTGATGGAAGAGTTAAAAATGTACATTATAAACACTCAAAATTTTAAGAATGTCATAGAATAAATTTAAATAATATAAGATTTTAAACATAGTTAAATAAAAGAGGTCTAAACATAATGCAGTTAAGAATATAATTTTTTAGAAGAAGACAGGCTAATTTTTCTAATTAGTTAAAAACAAACAAGAAGTGAATAACTTTAGAAAATAAACAAATTTTAAAATTTACTAAATTATCAGATAAACTAATTTTAGAATTTACTAAATCATCAAATTAGTTTTGATAATACCTCCATAAGAATCTTTTTAATATGATAAAATGATACATACGTTTACTAATTCTGATGGCATCTTGACCATCTATTTTAAATTTATTTGTCCCAACTTAACTGCAAATTCGTGACCTATAAACTAATAAGACCAATCGGAAAGTTAAAGAAGGAAAATATAAGAAAAGCAAGCGTTAAAAGAAAGAAAGGAGAGGAGAAAGGCCGCATGTGTGGTAGGCATCATTGAAGTTATCAACCATCTGAAAGAAGATTCAATATATTTTCTAAAATCTGAAAAGTAAGACTGGAAGGAACCAAACTTTACGCTTCCTGAGGAAAAAATAAAAAAGGCAAAAGCTTAAAAAAAGAAGAAAAAGATAAAAGAACAAGAAGAGCCAAGTATATGCTATTCAAAGCCAGAACGTGAAAATTTAAGATCTGTTAACTTTCAGGCAATCTCGCCATCACCAAACTCAGATCCGAGTTTGCATAGATGGAGGCCGAATTATCATGAATCCGAGAATAAAAGAGCGTCCCAGATGGTGTCCATGTCCAATGAAGGCATCCTACTTAACTGAACTGCGGCTTCCGTATGATCAGACACTACAAACTCCTGATGATGATGACTTCTCTTATTGTTCTCAGTCACTTCACATTCAAGTTCAACCTTGTTTGCCGGTTCATATTTCCAGTCTTTCTTTGTTGGGTATTCGCCAAAAGCTTTGATCTTTGTGTTAGTCTCGTATTCATGCGATTTTGAGGATGTTGAACTTGGATTAACGTGCTTCTGACTAGAAATGCCTTGTGATATTGCTTGTAACTTTGCTTCAAGGAGAGCTGCTGTGGTTCCATTCAAGGAGTTGGCTTTAAGTTGATGTTTGTGATCTGGGAAGTTCAAATGTGCGTAGTCTCCACGTAACAAGTATGCTGCTGTGTCGTAAGCGACGGCGGCTTCTTCTGCTGTGTCAAAAGTCCCCAACCAGACCCTTGTACGGTTTCTTGGTAACCTAATCTCTGCCACCCATTTGCCCCAGTGCCTTTGTCTCACTCCTCTGTAGAGCTTTCCTGGTGACGATAGCAGAGAAGACTTCTGATTCTGATGCTGCACTCGTCGACCCGTTTGTTTCATTGGCCGTGTCTTGGTTGTGCTGAGCCAGTAGTCGTTAAAACCCTTTGTGGAATGGTTTGTGAAGGTTTGATTGATCGTGAGCCATTCGTTGCCAGATGGTTGGCAATGCAGTTGGCCTGGTTGTGTCATCGAAAATGAAGTGTTGGGAAATGATGGCACATGTTGGCATGTTTGGCTCTTGCCAATTGAATCTACAATTTGCTTGGATGGATCTAACAAGGTAGGATCCTGCAAAAACAAGGTCAAATTTGGGATCTTTGATGTGGTTGGGAATGAAGATGGAGAAGGAGGCTCAGATACTTGAACACGGTTTAGTTCTGGGAATGATTTCAAGAAATTTACAGGCATGCGGCTTTGCTTGATATCAGATAGTGATGCTGATCCTAGATTTACAAGATTCAATCCTGAGACAAAAGTACCTGCATGGCTTTGTTTAGATTCTTCCTGTTTAACAAATCCAGAGATGTGGGCGTTCAATTTGAAGCCTGAAACCTCCTCTACCGAAGAACTTGATTCAGAACTTGACAGCAACCTTTCTGTAGACGTTGATGCCGATGGAGATCTCATACCTCCGCGTCCAGTTTCCTGACAACTAGTTTCGGTCAGGGCATTCCAAATTGTTGGACTTAGGGCATACTTCAATCCTGTTCCCGTACCATAAAAATTGCTAGATGGATAATCCTTGTCCATCAAGGTTTCCATTTTAAGAAACTGATCCTCCATACGAGTAAATCTTTGGTGTCAGGACAGAACATACAACGAAAGAGTTACAAATGATGCAAATGAGGGCACTAAACTATATGTATATATATAATTCTAAAGCACTCTTCTTGCGAGACTATCTACTAAGTTTAATTACAATAGGAGAAGGAACCTACTTTATCCCAATAAAGCTATCGTCTGAGTCAGATCTGCCATTTCTGAAAAAGAATAAGAAAGAATAAACTTAGCACCTCCTCTTTCGTGCCTTCCATTCACAATTTTAATATACCAATCAAAACTTGACAACTCAGCCATATTGTTTTACCTGTGATTTAGCCTTCATGGAATGGATGAATATTCTCCAGCGAAAGTGACTGGAAGAACCTCAAACCATTGTCCATGGCATTATATTTACAAATGATCATGTCACTGCCTATCTATGACATCCACATGAATAATATTCTTGCCTTTTTTTTCCCTTTTACCTTCTCATTCAAGTTAAGTAGCATCATGATCAACATTCAAAATCAGGGTAAAGGAAAAACACTGAGAAAAATAATAGATAACTTTGCTTGATTATTAGCAATATTATCTTATTGAGTGACCAACTTGATTCATGGTCAGTGTGGAAGTCAGATAATTAGACATAAAGTACATATTAATGTGCCTAATAATAAATATTACCATTCACATCATAAGCTTTGAACAGGAGCCGTTTCAAACTTGGTTCATTTGCTTAATGAGGAAATCATGGCTGTTTTTTATTCATTTGAATACTTAACAGATGGCTAAAGCTATAGGAGCACAGGTATACCTTATTTAGCTTTTCTTGGAGCATCAGTACCTGTCTTTTGAGAAAAGCTTGGAGCCACCTAAGCACTTCATCAATTGAGAAGAAAAAAAAAATAAAGGAAGGAAGGAATGGGCCATTGTTTGAAGCTCCAAATTTCTGCTGCAAATGATTAGAATCCCTGATGGGTGGCATTAGTTTGCAATCATCTCAAGCTACCATCTCTAGTCAGTGCCACCTGGTGTGACCATTCTGAGTAGAAATGCCAATAGAAGGAAAGAGATTCCAAAGAGCCCAGCTTTTCACTTTTTTTGGCAGTTTTAATTAAACTATGAAAGTGAACAAGTTCTTCCAAAGTGCAGTTGTTTGTGATTTTAATTTTATATATCGGAGCTGGCACATGGTCCTTGGCTAAAATAAACCTTACGTGTTGTATCTGTCTAATATTGATGATCAGAAAGTAGAAACATGAGACCATGTTTCTCCAATGTTGCTTTTTACCCCCATTATCAATGTTCTTTATTCCTTCCCTGTATTTTGGGCCTCAAACAACAAGAATTGAAAATGGAAGTTCTAACTTTTGGTTTTAAAAAGAAGGACTAGGCATGTGACAGACATAACCTATTGCCTTATGACATATCATTTAACTTCAATTGTTGAAATTCTCTTCCATTCCACAAGCCTCTGATTTCTCAACCTCTTGAAGATAAGAATTTTGCTTCTCACAACTTAAGTTGTTGGTTAGGCATGAATGACTCATGACATGGTTAAGAATGCCAACTCAAGTCTTGCATAAATGAAACTGAAATTATTGACATTAAGCATATCTTAGGATCAATGACATATTATAATGTTCCAGTGCACTAATGACAGATCCAGTCTCCCACTTCATGTTTTATAGTGAATATTCTACAAATATCTCTGTTCTGATGTAATGGAGAAAGAGAAAGGGAAGGGTTGCCCTTTGTCCTTTTTTAAACAGTTTCTAAGATGGAGGCCTCTTAACCTTCACAACTACCCTCAAAGCCTTTTAGTTGAAGAGTCTGATGCATTGTCAATTAAAAGAAAATTGCTCTTTCAGCATCTTTAGACTTAACTGAGAATATAAATTAAAAATGTGAACGTCTAGCACAACTACTCCTGGCAATTGACTGTGTAACTTCTCTTCAGCTTTTTTTCCTTTCTCCCTTTCATGTTCCTCTAAAAGCAATTTCTTTTCGTCTCTTGGAAGTTTATATTTTGATAGAAAACTTTCATAGGCCTTGACCTCCAATCATGTAAAACCAGCCTATAGATACACAAATATTCTAAGTTGGTCCACATCGAGTTAGATAAGAAACCAAAAAAAAAAAAAAGGAGAACAGAGTGTAAGATGAAAACTACTGCATCAAAATGGAATCTTAGTGCTCAAGAAGATTCCCTATTCCATACATCAGTTTTCCTTCCTTTTGTACCGAATAAAAGAGCTTCTGAGGGCACCTATATTGGAATCTCTATTCTAGCATGCACCTTAATTACCAAGTGATGGTACTCTAGATTCACGGATCATCATACATTTGATATATATATCAAGTGCGCTTGTGTGCTCTAGATTCACGGATCATCATACATTTGATATATATATCAAGTGCGCTTGTGTGCGTCAATTGTCATGCCATCTTGTATATGTAACTTTTGTACATAAAAGATGACATACGTAGACAGACAGCAAACCCTCGAGGAAGATGGACTAGAAAATCTTATCCTCTCCTCAGAAAACTAAGTTGTACTTACCCATCTGCTCATGAGTACCATCATGACTTCCACCACTACAAGTAAGTTACAGTTTGTGTGGGAATAAATTATGATACCCTGTAGATAACATGACTGCTAGTGCACTTTACGGTTTATATTGTATACAAAAACTTCATTATCAATGTCATTACCGTTATCATCATCATTTTTTGATTAGCTTAATGATGGCCGAACAACATTGCTATTGGCTATTATCCAGAAAATGTGGGCAAAAGCCACCGGAATCTAAGACATTAGGTTGGTGGACGAAAGAAACGTATGCATCGAGCAAGCGGCTAACGAATAGAGTGCCTCCACACGTCTACATGTTTGTGGTCAGCCATCAATGACCGCTAATTTTAGACTTGTTAATGATAAGATAAACGAGCTTAGAACTTGACTTTAGGAGTAGGAGTATGGTTCTTTATCAATTCAGTAAATTACTGAATCCCTTCACTGTTTTCTTTTTTTAATGGGACAATCACGTTTAGGTTAATTAATTCTATACTAATTTACAAAGAAGGTAATTAATCATAACCTTTTTTTTAATAAAAGTATTTTAAAAAAGCAATATTTGAGCACTAAATACTTGAAAATTTGCATTTTTATAAGGAAAGTGACTAATTTAATCCTTCAACTTCCACTCAAGAAGCATCTGTTCATAAATGTTCCACGTAGTTCATGCTCATTTTGGTAGAGCTCCACTCTTGGGATTGAGTTGTTGCCATTATAAGTTACATGTCTAATAATAGTATCTCAGTGGCTCACTCTTTTTAAGTGCACTTTTCACTTTTTTCTTTTCTTTTCAAATCAACTTTTAATTTTGGTTAACTTGTATTTAAACCCATATTTCAATTTATTATGGTACTTAATTCACATAGTCTAAATTTAGATAACATAGCAAACATGCGTTAGTTTGAATAAGAGATTTACCTCTTTACCTTTAATAACATCTGAAAAAAAAAAGTTAGAAGATTTTATGAACTAATATAATTTAATGCATAAATAAAAAAATTTATATTTTATAAGAATAATTAAATTTTTTTATATTAAGCATTTAGTAAAATTGATGATGATGATGATATACTTTCATAACTTAGAATTATTATATTTTATAACTTGTCACATATATTTTGTATTAAACATGTAGATTAAGAATAAGTCAAATAAATAATTTGAAATGCAATCTATCTATTGTGTAAGAGAGTGAGAGGTAGACCACATTTTTTTAAGGTGTAAATTAGCCTTCTATATATGTAAAACAAAAGGTTTAAATAAATTTTTTACCTAAATTTACAAATACAAGTACAATAATAATAATATAATTCCAATGTTAATATTTTGAAAATATTATTCATGATAAAATTATAATTAACTGAAAATTTGTTAAATTTTGAAGTTATTAATTAAATATAAAAATATTAATATATGTTACGTTTAATAGCTAATTTGTTCTATTGCATCCAATAGTTTAATTGCATTAAAAGTTAATATTTAATATATATGTAAAGTAAAATTTTAAATAAATTATTATTCATGTATACATCATATAAAGAATAAAAATAAATATTTAATATCAAATAATTGAATTTTAATTTAAAATTTTTGAAGGAATTTCAAAAGAAATAAATAATTATTTCTTATTAGTTAATATTTTATTTTTTTATTAATTCAAGTTATTAATTGAATTGAAGAATATTAATAAATATTTATATTTTATATTCAATATTTAATTATTGAATTGCATTAAATAAATAAAATCTTTAATATATTAAAATCAATTATTATGCATGTATACGTATAAATAAATATTTGATTTCAAATGGTCAAATTTAAATTTATAATATTTGAAGGGATAAATAATTAATTTTTCTTAAGTAACTTTTATATTTTATTTTTTATTAACTTATAGTGTTTGATTCATATTAAAAATTTGGCTCAAATGACAATATATTATATGATTATTTGACAAATAAAAAAGTTTAATATCAAAATTTGTACTTTGATCAAAGTTAAATAATTTTTTTCTTATAATTATGTATGTCTTTAAACTTTTTTACTAAAATATTTGGATCATGCTCCATACTAAATTAGAATATAAATGTTGATACTATTAGATAAGTTTGAGGTCTATTTTGGTTTTTTTTTAATTAGGTTAATAGTTATGTCTGACCATCACAACTTGCTCATTATAATATATCTGAAAGTTGCCTTTCCTTAACTAAAATTACATTGTACATCATTCTTAATGATAAAATATTCTTGAATTTTCATCATCTTTAATTTCAAACACCCTAACCAAAACTTTGATTGTTAATTAATAATCTTCTTTATAATTATTTTAAGGTCAATATTATTTGATACACCAACAAAACTTATACTTTTATTATTGAACGAAAAATTCAATTTTTTTTGTTAATAGATGGTATAAGTTTTATATATTTGCCTCTGAATTGAAAAAAAGTTAATTTAAAAGAAATCGTATGATAGAATAAGTAAAGAGTCAAGATTACCAACAGAAAATAACTCTTTACTGTACATTTTCTTTGGTTTCATTCTTATAGTGTATTTACAAAACGAACAATATTTACTTTTTATAATTTTCTACTTACCAACTTGTAATATTGTATGTCCTTGTTATTATCTTTTTTTCTACCCCTTTGTCAGATATCCCTTCAACACAACAAAGGTCGAGAGTTCCACCAAATAACAGGCTGATGTATTAAACCCTTACATTAACAGGACAAAAACTTGCAACAAACTTTTAGAGAATGTGGCGGGATTGTATGGACTCGAGCTGGTTTTATGTGGGCATGTACATTCCCCATGGACAAAATACAATGCTTGGATAAGTTTGTTTAATGACGTATATGCTCTCTACTCTTAACAATATGTATTGGCTTCTCCTAACCACAAAAAGTCATCGCCTATATGATAATCCAAACAAAGATTGTTAATAAGCTACCCTAACCACTCCATTACAGGAAGTGTTTAATTAAGCCCTTGTTTATATCATTGACATCTTTCCTTTTTGTTCTTATTCTATCCCTTTTGTTTGTATTTATCATGTTTTGTCGATGACCACGTAGGACAACATATAAGCAATTAGTGAAATCAATATGTATGCATGTGGTCTATGAGGCTTACTGGTTTATTTGGTGGGTGAGGAATTTTTTTTGTTTTCGTTTTTAGGCTACTTGTACAAGAATTCCAAGTGATTTGAAAACAATAAAATAAAGTCTCCGGTTTATCTTAACATTTAACAACTTTATGACACCAAAAAAGTACCGATCAATAATCTCATTTGTTGAATTTAGCTTCTTTGTTGTCCTATATTGATTGAAAATAATAATTGGGGCAAGACTCTTACCTATATAAGGAGGTTGCTACCTCCTTAGTTAATGTACTAAAATACCAAGTCAAAGATTTGTATGACAAATTTGACTCTAGTTAAATTCCTCTTTTGAGGTGAGAGTTAGAGAGTTTGTATTGGATATTTTTTTGTGGGTGTATTGATGTATTAGGGGATTGGGTGAGAGGAAAAATTGTGTGATTGTAAGAATTTTCACGTAGTGAATTTTCTTCTCGGTGCCTGTGGTTTTTTCTTCGGTTTGGGAGTTTCCACGTAAATTCTCTTGTGTTGCTAATTTTTGATATTTTTGTCTATCAAATATCCTTGGGTATGGGTTTGGGAGATCAAATTCCCAACAATTGGTATCAGAGTTAAGGTGTGTTTTTTCTTGAAAATTTTAAGTATGCTCTGTGGTTGCAGTTTTGACTGATCTTTCACATCGAAAAAGATTTTCTTGAGAAACGTTCATTTGGTGCGGTAGAGTTTTGGTGTGGTAGTATATGTCTAGGAAAGTTTTGGCTAAAGAAAGACTTAGCATTTAAGTGTGTCCGTTATGACCCACCTCTCTTTTCTGGGAACTTTCCTGATGTACTATTCATTCTACGGTAAAATTCATCAAGGCAGAAGAGCACAAGAAAAATGTTAGGAAATAGGGCTTCGAATCCTCTTAGATTTGAGGTAGAGAAATTCGACGGGAGAATCAATTTTGACTTGTGACAAGTGCAAGTCAGGGACATTTTGATTCAGTCAGGGTTACACAAGATATTAAAAGGCAGACAAATCCCTGATATCAGTACAGGCAAACCTAGTATGAGCGATGAAGATTGGGAGGATCTGGATTTGAGAGCAGCAAGTGGGATACGATTGTGTTTGGCTAAGAAT
>JANIJH010000005.1:14591928-14610171 GCA_024520975.1 Erythroxylum areolatum | reverse complement strand
GATGAAGAATCATCATGCCTACAACCTAACTTCTTAAAAATCTTCTTAAGCATACGGTGTTGAGCATCAACTTTCTTTGCAAATCCAAGAAACATACTCTGTATATCATCAACACGATCATTCAAGTCATCCAATTGATCGTGAATTTCATTAAGCTCCTCGTGAGTGACCTCACTCCGTCTCACATTACTAGGCCGAGAGCTACTCGGACGATCAGCTGCCCGCTTAGAACGCTGTCGTGGAGGTACTCACTCATCCTCCAAGGTCAGACCGAGTTTCTCTACATGACTTATGGGTACAACAAATTAATTCCAACGGTTCAATTAGCCACAAATGGAAAGGAGGATGTTAAGGAACGGTCATAACAATCATACAACGGCTAGAATGACTTCCAACAGTGCTTGAAGCTTATAGAGGTTATGTTTATTCTAGTTAAGGGTTATAATTGCCCCTGTGTTGAGATCCTTATTAAGAAAGGAATTTGTAACAGAAGGGGGATGAGGAAAGGAGGAGATAAGATGAGAAAGGAGAGAGAGGAGGGGGATGAGAGAAAAGGAAATTGATAATATTCCTATCCTTTCTCTATAATTCAACATGATATATACTGACAAAAGCAATAACAAAAATAATAAAACAATTATTAGTGGGTCTTATGGAATAACCAACTAACAAATCATTACATTTCCTCCCCCTTAACTGACACCTTATCCTTAAGGTGTCCATAATTTGTCTAAGTAGCAAGTGACAGGTGAGGTTGCTGAGTAACAAAGTCAGCATCCTCCTAACTGGCGTCATATGGGTGATATCCCTTTCATTTAACCAAAAATTGCAAAATGACTTACCCTTTAATTTGAATCATTCTCTCTTCCAGTACCTTCTCAGCTCTACATATGGGCCATCTTTGTAGAGTGGTATGCGAGCTTGCTACAAGATGACCTCTTTTCCACCTACTGAAGCTTTTAATTGAGACACATGAAATATTGGGTACATTTTAGCCAAGGGGGAGAGGGAAAGTATGTAAGCAATAACCACAATTTTTTTGAAGAATCTAATAAGGCCTAAAATAACATACTGACAATTTCAGTGATTTCCTAACCTCTATAGAAAGTTGTCGGTATGGTTGGAATTTGAGATAGACCCAATCACCAACATTAAATTCCCATTCGATGCAATGTTTATCAGCTTGCTGCTTTATTTGGTTTTATGCCTTCATTAATTGCTCTCTAATTACTTCCATCATCTTAGCCCTATCTTGCAAATAAGATTCAACTAAAGCTATAGATTCTAGCTAAGGGTTATAATTGTCCCCATGTTGAGATCCTTATTAAGAAAGGAATTTGTAACAGAAGGGGGATAAGGAAAAGAAGATAGGCGATGAGAAAGGAGAGAAAGGAGGGGAATGCAAGAAAAGGAAATAGTATTCGATAATATTCCTATCCTTTCTCTACAATTCAACATGATATATACTGATAAAAGCAATAACAAAAATAACAAAAACAATGATTAGTGGGTCCTATGGAATAAACAGTTGGCAAATCATTACATTTTCTCCCCTTTAACTGACACCTTACCCTCAAAGTGTCCATAATTTGTCTAAGTAGCAAGTGACCGTGAGGAAATTGCTGAGTAACAAAGTCAACATCCTTCTAACTGGCATTATATGGGTGATATCGCTTCCATGTAAAAAAATTGCAAAATGACTTTCCCTTTAATCTAAACTGTTCTCTTTTCCAGTACCTTCTCAAGCTCTACATATGGGTTATCTTTATAGAGTGGTATGCAAGCTTGCTACAAGACAACCTCTTTTCCACCAATTGTAACTTTTAATGGAGACAAATGAAATACTGGGTGGATTTTTAGTCGAGGTGGAGAGGGGAAGTTTGTAGGCAACAATCCTAATTTTTTGAAGAATCTGGTAAGGCCCAAAATAATGTACTGACAATTTGAGTGATTTCCTGACCTCTATAGAAAGTTGTCGATGCAATTGAAATTTGAGGTAGACCTAATCACCAACATTAAATTCCCATTCGGCACGACGTTTATCAGCCTACTGCTTTATCTTGTTTTGTGCCTTTGTTAATCGCTCTATAATTACTTCTAACATCTTAGCCATATCTTCCAAATAAGATTCAATTAAAGCTATTAGAGAGCAAAAATCCATAACAAATGGAGTTTGCACTGGTTTGTAACCATAAAGCGACTCAAACGGAGTTAAACGAAGAGCAGAGTGGTAATTTGTGTTGTACCACCACTCCGCAAGGGAAATCTACGAGCTCCATTCCTTGGGTTGAGGTGGCATATGCAGAATAAATAGGTATCTAGATAATGGTTGAGACGCTTCATCTGACCATCTATTTATGGGTGATATGTGGTGCTCATTTAGAGGTGAGAGCTAAAGGCATAAAATAACTCCTTCCAAAACAAATTGGTAAAAACCTTGTCTTGATCAGCGATGATTGCAAAGGGAAGACCACGCAACTTATATATTTGATCCATAAAAATCTCAGCTACTTGCTTTGCTATGTAGGGGTGGGACAGGAGAATGAAATGACCATATTTAGTAAGCTTATCGATGATCACAAATATTTTATCCTTTCCTTTGGATTTGGGTAGTCCTTCAACAAAATCTATAGTTTTGTGCTCCCATGCATACGATGGTACTTCCAAGGGTTAAAGTAAACCAGGGTAGGGAATGGTCTCCTATTTATATTGTTGATAAACATAGCAATTAGCTACCCACTAATCCGTTATTAAATTTACCTATGATTGTATTGATGACACTGTTGTTCGTCGTTTTATTCCGTCGAAAATTTATATTACTGACGGAATACAAGCGTTTTCCATCGGTAAACTATAGATTTCTTGTAGTGTGAGTTATATGTTGCTTCATTAATGGCCAACAGAAAGCATTTTTCAAGCGTTGATAAGTTCCTTCAACACTAGTTTGACAATGGCTGAGTTGTGCATAAATTCTACCAATCACTTCCTAAAGTCCTTCGCTAATCCCACATAGATTCGACCCTTGAAATAAATTAAACTTTGCACAAGAGTGAATAATTAGTGTCGGCAGTAATGCCTTGCAAGGTTGTTTGTGTTATGAACTCCTGTGCCCATTTATCATCTTGGTAGCTTCGTAACATGTTCTCTATCCATGTTAGAACAATACAAGAGATGGAATAAGAAGAGAAGTACTCCAATTTTCAAGATAATCATCAACTGCTTTATTCTTGACCCTTTTCTATATATTATTATGTAGTCCAAGCCAAGAAGCTTAGTTAGGCTCTTCTTTTACATGTATGTAGTAAATTTCTATTGCAAAAGGAACTTTAAGCTCTCATGATCAGTTCTAATGATGAAGTGTCTGCCTTCTAAATAATGTCTCCAATGTTCGACGATTGATAACACAGTGAGTAGCTCTTTATCATATGCAGAAAGCCTTTAATTCCTGGTGGTAAGACTTTTACTGAGAAATGTCACTGGTTGTTGCCCTTGAATAAGCATTATGCTAATGCCCTTATCACTACCATACATCTCTAAGGTGAATGGTTTGGAAAAGTCAAGCATTGCCAACACCAGTTCTGTGCTCATGGCCACTTTAAGGTGCTCAAAGGTGTCCTAGATTGTTTTGCTCCACTAAAATGAATCCTTTTTTAAGAGCTATGTTAAAGGCTTGCTTATCACTCCATAGTTTAGAATAAAACGTTGGTAATACCAAGTCAAACCCAAAAATTCCTTTAAATCACGCACAATAGTAGGAGTAGGCTAGGACATCATCGCATCAATTTTAGAAAGATCAATGGAGACCTTACCCTTGTGAATAAGGTGCCCCAGACATGCCACTTATGGTTGGCCAAACTTTCACTTGGAATGCCTAGCATATAATTGATTTTCCCATAAAAACTATAATGTTAGACGTAGATGAGTGACATGTTGTAGAAGTGAGGTGTTGTACACTAATATATCGTCGAAGAAGACTTACATGAACTTTTGGAGGTAGGGAGCAAAGACTTTGTTCATAAAGGATTGAAAAGTGGCTGGAGCATTAATGAGCTCGAAGGGCATTACCTTAAATTCATAATGACCTAAATGAGTACGAAACGTTGTCTTGTGTATGTTTGCCTTTGCCATTCTAATTTGATAATAGCTAGCCCTGAGATCAAGCTTCGAAAAATATCTAGCACCATGTAATTCATTAAGTAAGTCTTCAATATGCGGAATTAGGAATTTATTTTTGATCGTGATTGAATTAAGCTACCTTAATCAACATAAAATGACCACCTTCCATCTTTCTTTTTCACCGGTGGAATAGGAGAGGCATATGGGCTCTAGCTGTGATTAATGATCCTAGAGTCCAACACTTCCTGTACCAATTTCTTAATCTACGCTTTAAGAACATAGGGATATCTATAGGGCTGAAGATTCACAACTTGGGCACCTTTTGTAGAGTTATTTGATGGTCACATTCTCATCATGGGGGAAGGCTTTAGGTGATGCAAATACATCCCCAAATTCTTCTAAAGGTTGTAACAACTCAGCTAGAATATGGGGCTCCCCTATAGCAAGCTGAGGCTTTATTGTTTGCTAAACTGTAAACAAGGCAGCTATTTTTTGCATATGAAATAATTGGTAGAGAATTTTACCTGTCATGTTCCTAAGTTGTCTGTTATGCTCCTGATCATCCTTAACCCTTTTAATACCACTATCTTGCCTTGTCTATCAAATGAGAGTGATAAATTGTTAAAATAAAAAAGTATTG
The DNA here is from genome assembly GCA_024520975.1 of Erythroxylum areolatum. NCBI lineage: Eukaryota > Viridiplantae > Streptophyta > Magnoliopsida > Malpighiales > Erythroxylaceae > Erythroxylum > Erythroxylum areolatum. The sequence continues at coordinate 14,605,415 of JANIJH010000005.1, read as the reverse complement.
TGTCAAAAATTTTCATCCAACCAACTCTAAGTACCATGTGACAACCCTCAAGTTCTAGAATCCATGGGTTAAGTTTGAATTGATACCCTGCATCCAAACCAGGACATTTTAAATTACTATGCATACTACTCCTATTTGCAATCATAATCACCAAGGGAAGAGTTGGTTGTAGTTACAGGTGTAAACATTTCATCATCTCCTAATCCAGGAAGTTATGAATGCTCCCGCTATCTACCAATACCAATAAGGGCTATCCATTAATCATTCCTCTAATTTTTATAGTGTTGTAGTCAACCTTCCCTTTAAGCACATGTAGTGATATCTCCCCTTGCTCATTTTTCTCTGCCTTAGCCTCCAACGCTTTATCATAAACATTTTGCTGCTCACCCTCTAACTCTTTCTCGATCAATGTCTCACTTGCCTCACGCTCTTCATTTTTAGAGGACACAATGCAATGGAATTGCTTCTTGGTGCATTAGTGACCAGGGGCATATCTATCGCCACAATGAAAACAAGTTCCAAGTGCCCTACAAGGTTGTTTGGTGTATAGTGGTACAGGTGGTGGGCGGATTGTGTTTGGATTGGATGGTATAGTGGTTGGACAGCTAGAGGTATTTGGGATTGGGTTAGAGGATTTTGGTAAGGTGGATGGCCATGGAGAATTTTGGTTTGATCAAGGGTAGTTGGTTCTACGTTGTTTCTCCATCAATACATCAATGGACACTTCCTACGACCTTGCTTGCTCCAACGCCTCTATCAAACTTCCTGGTTTGAATATTTTTACCATTGATTTCAACTCATAAGCTAACCCGCTGATGAAGCTTGATACACAGTAGGCTCGAGTAATGAAGGGTTAAGTTGCAACATCAGAGACCTCAACTCATCAAAACGTTCCTGGGAAGCCTCCACTCTCCCCCACGGTTTAAGCTTGTTAAAATCCTCAACCATATATGCAAATCCCATGTCGCCAAACCTTCTACATAGCGCCATTATGAAGGTTTCCCAATCCGAGTACCGATTTTGTGTCACCCATCCTTGGAACCAAACTTCTACACGCCCTTATAAATACATAGAAGTTATTTCTAGCTTCTGATGCTTACTGACATTGTAAATGTTGAAGTACTTCTCATAATGTTGGACCTAACACTTAGGGTTGTTACCTTCAAAAAATGGGAAATCCAATCATGGCATGGCAGTGGGGTGTTTATGGTAGCATGAGTTGGATCTTGATGGGATGGTTCTCAATAACTTCCACTTGCTCCTTAAGCTCTTCATACAGTTGCCTCAACTTGTTGCCTTCTCCCTTCCCACAGGTTACGGTAATATTCTAGGACCTCCCAACTTAACTCCCAATGTGCCCATGGTAGAACTTTGAGGGTTTTCTCTCCTAGTACCCATGGTTATACCTCTAATTAGTTGGATAATTTCCTCTATTCTGGCATTGAGGTTCCATTCAACTATGTCAATCATTGCCGGATCTATTTACATTGACACTGAGTTACGTTCTATGGTTTCCTACAACCTAACGAAAGAAGATGGAAGGTGCTCTTTTAAGGTGGTGACTCGCTCTTCCATATTCACTTGGAATCTGATATTGCCTGTAATCGTGTTTTTCTTTTTAGCCAGGGTGGAAGTGCTCGCTGGGGATTGGGAAGCTTTGGTACCAATTTGTAACAAAAGGGGGATAAGGAAAAAAAAGAAGAGAGGAGATGAGAAAGGAGAAAGGAGAAAGAGAAGGGGGATAAGAGAAAAGGAAATTGTATTTGATAATATTCCTGTCATTTCTCTACAATTCAGCATGATATATACTGACAAAAACAATAACAAAAATAATAAAAACAATTATTAGTGGGTCCTATGGAATAACTAACTAGCAAATCGCTACAAAATCTTAAAATACATTAATTAAGGCACGATTTGTTTTGCAAAATTAGGAAACAAATATAAGATTGTTATATATAGTAAGAACATAAAGTAATTCAGTGAGTGAGAATATTTTCCTTTGAAAATGTAAATCAGTTAAACTTATATAAGTTATAGGCAGACATATACCATCCACTATAATGAGTTCATCAGTTCCTTCATAAATGAATGCAACAAAAGATTCCGAAAGTCATGAGTAATATGATTGTTGCCCTATTATTAAGTACCCAATTATTCTGTAGTACATCCTTTATTTTAGTAAAATTTATATCCGGTTGAGTCAAAATTTTGTTGGCTTTACATCATTGACGAGTTATATGAACAATTTTGTCACAAAATTAGCAAATCAGTTTGTGATCAAAATTGGTTGAATGGCTAGTTAAATATTGACACTTCTGTCTAAAATTACCCTATAAAGTATTAATAGAAGATGCTTATTGATTAGGATAAATGATTGTTTAGTGCAGTTGTCAGTATAAGGCGATTAATCTAGTACAGTATAAATGTGCTTAAGGTACAATTCATGATCTATAAGCTTGTCATACAATTCCCCAAATGATATTAGAGTTTTAGGGGCTTGTCTTGTAGCTGTTATCGTACTAAAATCAGAAGCTAGTGTTGGACAATTTTGTCCTTTCCCATCAAGTTGGACAACTATTTATTGCATTTTTTAATTTTTCAATAACTTATCGAATAAGTTACATAATTTGATCCAAATAAAGATAATAAAGTGGCCTAATAAATGATCTAAATCAATGGGACGAAGTCTATGTGAAAAATGGATCCCAATCAGTGTAAACTGGACCCATATCTGCCTTGTGATGGAGAAGCCCAATATTGAAGTTATATATAAAAGTTAAGGTCTCTTACAATTGCTCATATAATTAATCGTAAACATAAGGATTCTTTGACCTATTAAGAGAGATCACATTTCGGTAGAAAGACCTTACCCGTGTCCTGGAGAGGAGTTCCTGTGAAGCCGACAGTAGATGTGCACTCATTTCGGCTTCAGAAAGCTCGTTTGAAGTTACGGAGACTAAAATTAGGTATTTCACATTTCTTTGTTTCTTGCCCTTTCACGTTCGATTTGGATAAGTAACTAAGGTACCATTACATATTAAATGTGATATCAGGGTGGTGATGTGATCGGGTGGTTAAAAACGAAGATTTTTTGTTTTTCTCTCCATAAGGTTTTCGAAGATTTAACTTCTGTTTCTTGATTTTTTTCTTGCTTTTTATTGCATGAAAGTAGTATACATGTTTATAGTATTGAGAAACGGGGTGAAAACTAGCCCGAGAGCATGAGAAATTGACCAAAATTTTGCTTTTTTTTGGTGTGGTGTGCCTTACCGCCCGACAGTGAACAGTGCACGCGGGCGCAACATATGTCACACAAGCAAGACACGTCACATGATACTGGTCGGACGTGTGTCTGGGGCTTGCAACGCACATGCCAATGTCAATGGGCAGGTCTCCGCATTGCTACGCATGTGCGACACACGCCAAGTGCATCCTTCGAGCGTCTGACGTGGGCGCGTGCTCAGCATATAGCCCTCCGTGATAGGCATGACTGCCGTTAGCATTGACGTGTCGGCTGACATCGGATTGGTACATTGTTTTTAAAAACACAAAAATTTTAGATTTCCTGTAAAGATGCCCTGGGGTGTTTTGGGTAAGTTTTCGGGTCCAGGAAATTCATAAAGTGAGTTTTTCTACTTTTCTGAATTTATTACATTAGTAATAAATTAAAGTTTTACTCTAGAAAAAGGAATTAAAAGTTCTGAATCTGATTTTGAGTGAATTTTCATGCTTCAGATATCACTTGAGGGAGATATTTCAAGTTTTTCATGTCTCGAGTCTCATGTTCAGTGTTCGGGATTGCATAATAGTCGCTCAAAAATAGATTTAAGACATTCTGAAGTTATTTTTAGTGAATTTTCTTGCAACGAACATGCCATAAGGCAGATAAATGAGGTTTTAGTGTCTAGGGTGATCAATTTAGTGTCCGGTGATGCACGATAGTCACCTTACTAAGATTTTTCTTTTACAAAAGTCTCAAATGAAGTTTTCAGAGAATGTCTTCAGCACGAGTGTGTGACAATGAGACTGTGAATTTGGATTTTTACATTTATTGATGTTACATTATCACATACCATATGCCTATAAAGAATATGAGGATAACATAAAGATGTATCCCTTCTGTTTGTGGACTTTTTGAGTGCTGATGAGGATGTAGTCACTAAAATTGTCTTTTAAGTTAGTATTTTAAATTGTTTTGCTTGCATGTTGGGGATGTCTCTGATTTTATATTTGATTATTTTGCCCAAAGATGTTGCCCTTACATAACATTTTGAGATGGGTATAAAGGCATTAAATGGAGGAAAGTTGTTGTTCAAGTAATCTATTCTCTTAAAGAGGTAGTGTCATAAGAGTTGATAGTTTGTAATTGATCGCTTTTATGTGAAGGTCTAATTGCATATATTATGTATTTAGCCCAAAGATGTCTTATAATGTGTGTGATCGGATTTTCAGTAAAGATACTATTCAATGGCTTTGAGTATTGTTGTTATCCTACATTTGTGTTGATTGAAATATTGTTATTTTATAGTCACCTTTTCGGTCAATAAAATCAGTGTCACCATTGAAACTCTGACCGGTTTCAATATGAAGAAGTGGACAGAGGATGTATTGAATGCTATAGAGATAGTTGAGGTTGATATGGCTATACGGACGAATAAGTCATCTCCATCTACATCCATGAGCTCGAGAGCCCATAAAACAGCCTATGAAACCTAGGATCGGTCTAACAAATTATATATGATGACTATTAAGAGATCCATACCTGACCATCTGCTAAGTGGACTTTTGGACACAGATATAGTGAAGGAGTTTCTCGATAATGTCTCCTAGAGGTACATAGTCTCATTTAATGTTGAGACAAGTGTCTTGATGAAAAAATTATTTTCTATGAGGTATATGGGAGAAATAGGAGTGATAGAGTACATATCGAGAATGATTCATCTTTATACTTTATAGTAGATTGAAGATGTTGAATATTCCTCTTCCTGATGTCTTCATTGTTCACCAAACTCTAATGACATATTACTCGCTAGATGAGGAATGGGACGTTAATGATTTGATAGCTCATTGCATTGCTGAGAAGGAGAAACTTAAGTTTGCTACTTCTACAACCCTTGAAGCAACTAAAGGGAAGACAAAGATGAAGCTCACTAAGTTCAAAGGTAAAAATTTGAAATCTTCTCCACATATTAACATTAGTCAATCCAGTGCTAGTAAAGGTCTTAGAGACATAAAGAAACTAGTAGTATGAGGTTTAAAAAGAAAGACTGAGACCATAAGGTTACTCCTTAGCTTATCAATTTATGAATCTAATTTGTGATAGTCACATTAAGTATTTAGTGGCTATATAGTGGAACATTTGATAAAGGTGCTTCCATGATACAGTGGTTTATATCTAGGATAAAGACAAATAAAGGGAAGGAGAAACTGATGGTTCACAACAATGAAGAAGTGGAAGTAATATCTATAGGGAATGTATATATTGAACCTTATAGTAAAGTTCATTTGGGTTTTATTTATATGTGATCTTTTAATCAATTTTGGATAGAGAGGGTTAATGTTTTGTATTTAATTATTTTATTGTACAGTTGTTGTTTAATGGAAAACATAATGGTACAACTTTTTTATCATATGGTTTGTATAGAATGTGTCTTACCCCGAATTAGATATACGCTTCTTCATATCTTGCAAAACAATTCATGAAATGAAGGACCTCGATGAATGAGAAGTCATACATGGTATGGCATAAAAGTTTAAGCCATATTTCCAAAGCTAGGGTTGAGAGATTGATCAAGGAAAGCATTTTTCAATTCTAGATTATGATGATTTGGGAACATATGTTGACTGTTGCCAGGGTAAGTTAACTAATAAGGAAGAATGGTCAACTTGTGCTTCTGACTTGTTGAGTCTGATATATAAAGATATCAAAAGACCTTATAAAGTTGCATTTTGCAATTTTAAATGTATTCTGACATTTGTTGATGATTATTCCCATTACAGTTATATGTTCTTGCTTAAAAAACTGAAGGTTGAGAACCAAATGAGAAAATTCATCAAGATAGTTAAATTTGACCGTAGAGGAGAATATTATAGCAACATGGTGTTTTAGGACTTTAAAAGGTCCGTTTTCTAGTTATTTGGAATCAGTTGGAGTAGTGACTTAATTCACTATGTTGAGTAGTTCTAAGTAAAATGGTATGTTGCCGAAAGGCATAATTGTACCCTAAAGGACTTGAAGAAGTCGATGCAGAACAGGGCTATTCTACCTGATTATCTAGAAGTTTGGAAACTCAGCCTTGCATACATTCATGTATGGGGTTACCCTATTGAGGTAGTATAATCCTTATAAAGATAAATTGTATGCTCGTTCTGCTCATTATTATTTAGTAAGATATCCTAATCATTTTAAGGCTACAACTTTTATTATATAGAAGGAGAGACCAAAATAGTGGAATCACAGACAGCTAAATTTTTGAAATATGATGTCTATGATGATGGTGGGTCTTTTAACCATTCGAATGATAGTAGGGCATATACTATAGTTATCATGTACCCGCTACTCATATGGTTAGATTTGGTGGATCTAGGTGTTTGTATCGTGCCTATACAGGAACAAAACCCATACTTGTACACACAGAGGTTCCAGGGGGTACAAGATCTAATACAGTTAAGTAAATCTACTAGAGTGAGACGACCAACTATCCCATCTAATTTCATAATCTATTAGGTGAACATGACTATAGTAATATATATGTTACAAATCCAGTTACTTTTACAGAAGTTAATTCTGGACCCAATGCAAATTTATGGTGGGATGTAATGATTGACGAGACGTAAACCATGAAGCATAGTAAGGTCTGAGAGCTAGTTGATTTGCATCAGAATTACAAAAATGTCAGTTGTAAATGAAATTTTAAGACTTAAAGGCTTTCAGGATAAAGTTCTGCGGTTTATGGGCTTGCTTAATTGCCTAGTGGTTCACTCATAGAGAAAGATTGACCATATTACCAATTCTCCTGTATCTTCATAGGGTACATTTTGAGTGATTAAGGCAATTGTAGCTCATAATGATATAGAGTTACATCAGATGGATGTCAAAGCTGCTTTCCTAAGTAAAGACCTTTATGAAGTGGTTTATATGGTACAACCTAAAAGATTTTAGGATCCAAATAGAACTGACATGATTTGCATGTTAAGCAGATCAATATATAGTTTATATCGAACCTCCTAAAAATGATACCTTACATTTGATAAGGTTTGGCCTCTTTCAGCTTCATGGAAAATAAATTAAAAAGATGCTTGACCATGTTGTATAAGATTAAGCAACTTTTGGTGAAGAACTTTGACATGAAAGAACTTGGTGCAGCATCTTTTATCCTAAATATTCAAATCCACCAAGACAGATTTCAACACTCATCAGACCTCTCATAGAATACATGCATTGAGTATGTATTACAAAGGTTTAATATAGTTAATAGTAAACCTATCGTAGCACCTATCTCTCATAGTGAGAGATAATCGTTAGCACAATATCTAAATAATAAAATAAAGGGAGAGGTTATGAGAAATGTTCCATATTCTAGTATGATTGATAGCCTGATGTATGCTCGAATATGTACAGGGAAGGATATTGCATTCACCATTGAACTGTTTGGTTAATATTTGGTTAACCCAGGTGTAGACCACTGAAATGCAATCAAGGGAGTGTTGAGATACTTAAGGGAATTAAGGATTACATATTGACATCTAGCACAGTCAATAGACTAGACCTCGTAGGGAATTCAGATTCAGGTTTCAACTATATGTCCGAATGATCAAAAGTCCACTTAGGATTACAGTTTTAAGTTTATAGATGGTACAATATCGTGGAAGTGTATCAAGAAGACACGAGTAACTTCCTCGACTATGCATGTAGAGTGCATGCTTTGGGGCTGCTTCACAAACGGTTTAGCTTAAAAACTTGATTTCTAAGTTATCTATGGTTGATTCAGTGGCTAGACCCATTTAGTTGTACTGTGGTAATCTTCTTGCTGTGTTGTTTAATAACAACAAAAAATATCACAGGGGTCTTAGCATTTAAAAGGCAATTATTTAGTCATAAAGGTATTGATATAAAAGGTAACATTAAGGTTTGGAGCATTTAAAGACTAAGGAAAAGTTAGTCGATCATTTAACTAAAGGACTTCGCTCACTTGTGTTTGTAACACAAGTATACGGTATAGGTGTTTTGACGTCCTTAGACACTATTAATTAGGGGATCGTTACATTTGCTCCATGTATATTTGTATATTTTGATGTATTATGATAGTAAGATGGTTCATCAATAAAGATGATCATCGTTTATTCTCAGTAATATGTGTTATCATACATTGTTATAATATGTATAAAAGTCTTAAGGTTTGTGTCGATCTTAAGCATTTAAAGGTCATTGGGCATATATATAGATTGACCTTGTATCTATGTCATTTAGACGTCTAAAGTTTTAAATGAATATCCATGAAGTTTGACATGACATAGGGGATATAAGTTTTTAATCCCATAAAGGTTTTCTAATGCAGTTTAACATTCATGTAGAGAACATAAAGGTTCTCTAATGCATTTTAACATTCAATTAGAGAACAATAAGATTTTTTCTAATGTTGTTTAGCATTAAGTGAGAGAAAACAAGTTTTCTCTAATGTTGTTTAGCATTCAGTAAGATAAAACAGGATTTCTCTAATACAGTTTAGCATAAAGTTGAAAAAATCGAGACCTACAAATAAAGATGATATAATTTAGATCATAAAAGCATCATCCTAGTTTGCCACACTCCATTTTCCCATTCATGTTGGTGAGGTATTAGGTATACGTGACTGTATTGGATTAGGGTTGCCCATGACACATGTATTTAATACTTTTCGGTATCGAAAGCCTTGCAGGATGGAATGATGGACTTTCGTTATCTTTGGATCAAATGTTTTGTTTTTAAACTTAGATGACTAATTCAGTAGCGTGGTTTAACCAAGTTTTTAAACCATTTTTAATCTAAAGTCAAAAATTGCAATTAATACTTGTTTAAGGGGGAGAATGTTGGACAATTTTGTCCTTTCTCATAAAGTTGGGCAACTATTAATTGCATTTTTCGGTTTTTCAATAACTTATTTGTTAAGTTACGTAATTTGATCTAAATAAAGATAATAAAATGGCTCAATAAATGATCTAAATCAATAGGTTGAATTCTGTGTAGAAAATGAATCTTAATCAGTATAGACTGGACTCATATCAGCTTTGTGATGGGAAAGCCCAATATGGAAGCTATATATAAAGATTAAGATCTCCTGCAGTTGCTCGTATAAGTAATCATAAGCATAAGGGTTCTCTGACCTGTTAAGAGGGCTTACGTTTTGAGAAAACTGTAGAAAGACCTTATCCACGTCCCAGAGAGGAGTTCCCATGAAGGTGGCGGCAGATTCGCGCTCCTTTCGACTTTGAAAAACTAGTTTGAAGTTACGGAGACCGAAATCAGGTATTTTCACATTTCTTCGTTTCTTGCCCTTTCACGTTCAATCTGGGATACGTAACTAAGGTACCATTATGTATTACCCCTAGACCATTAAGAATGTAAATCACAATATCTGTTTTATCAACTAGATCACCAATAATTGCTTACTCATCACTAATATTCTTCACAAGTGCAAATACTCACTAATAGGTTTCTCTTCTTGTTTGGTAAAAGTAATTCATTCCTTGAAAGACATAATTCTTGATCTAGAACGACTAGCAAACATGCTTAGTAATTGAAGCCAAACTTCTGCAAAAGTCTTAGAACTTGGAGGGTGAGTCATTACCTGAAATGAACAAGATATAATAATTGAATGAAGTATTAACTAATATTTGTCGATATTAACGCTGATATTCAAGATTAGGTACAACGGTAAGTGTTTTCCATAAAGATCATATATTCATCATAGCAAAACTCTGATTTGATGTCATGAAGAGGAATAAGTTGAAAAGAAAAGTAACTTATTTATCATTTACATCTTTTATATGTATGCATGTGTATAATTACTGATAAATAAAATTCAGCACAACAAAATGATAAGATAAAATTTGAACAATAGAAAATAAGTTGCTGGTAGTGGTGAAAGATCGAGAAGCTGCACATTTCTCCCCTATGATTTTGCTGAACTAATTTCACACTCAAATTCTTTTTTTTTTTTACTCAGTAGGAGAAATACAGCAAACTTAAACTACTAGTCGGGGAACCCCTGTTATATCCTCTTAATTGGCCAATTCTAACTTTAGGAAATTAGCATTTATTGCAGCTCTAACCATTCCAGCTTTTAGTGAACTTGTTCTTGTCCATACTGTTGGAAAATCGGGTCAGGATCTGATCTGAACCACAACGGAATAATCATAAAACTTTTTCGTGACTTTTGATTTCCCAAAAACCAAGATCTATTTAATTCTATAAAATGATTAACACGAACCAAAATAAAGCAGAAATTTAATTCGTACCTTATTCCGAAACTTGATCTTTATCTTGATGCATCTCTCGAACCGTTTCTGAAACCGATCCGTCTCAACCACCGTAGCCGTACAAGTGTCTGGCCTCTAACAGTATCCACATAACAAGTTAAAAGAACTCTGTAACTTTTACAGAGAGGGTTAAGCATGAAGTGCTAGCTCCATAGAGCTCAAGCATATTTATAATAAGCTTTGGACGTTTTAATAATTTAATTGAAATTAAGCACTAATTTCAATTAAACTTTAATTAGAATTACAAATAATTATAATTAAATACCAATTATTCCCAAATAAGATTCAACATCTTATATTGATCCATATTTATTAAATATATCATATTTAATCATAAAGTTTCTCAGACTTTATAATCAAATCCAACTTGATTTAATCAACTTTGCTCTCTCCAACCCATTCTATATGTGAGACCTATTAGGTTCTCAAATATGTTGGCAATAATTATAAATTATATTTCTAATTCATAATTAGAATTAGATAAATTAAAACTCCTTTTAATTTATCTTTAATTCTCCAATTAACCAATTTATAATCATAGATCAAGATTGACATCTAACAACATATCATGACCACCCAAATATTTAGGAATGTCAAAGTAGTTTTAACTAACTTTTTCGTGCATGATTTTTTCGTATAATTTAATCCTTTTATCAACCAATGTTCCAATTAAACATAGAGCATGGAATTAATGTCTACTCTATTTTGAGTCTAATTATATTAGTTCTCTGCCATTAGCTATTGATTCAATTAATGGTATTTGTAAACTGTTTATAAAATTTCATTTCACCTTGACCAAGGATTTCCTGAATCAATAGTAATCGAGAACAACAAAACATTCTCCCTAATTACTTTAGGGTGATGAATCTTATCTTGATCATTCAATTATCTCCATATAATTCATGCTACATCCAATGACTACCGTTTAAACAATCTTTGATAAAAATATATTACGAGTAGTATCAAAACATAGCAATCCCTGTACAAGATAACTTTGATGACTTCAAGTCAAATGATCACTTATACAATTATCACAATGAGAATTCCATAGACATACAAGTAATGTTCCAAATGGATTTCTCATATCAGATCTGTTCAATGAACTTGTTCTCTAGCAAGTACCTACACATTTGTTTAAGTATCTCTATACTTTAGCGTATGAGATCGACTACTTCCTTCATAAGAAAAAAACGAAACGTGTGTTAATCTTTTTCCGTTCTACTAATGTCTAATCTTAATAAAACAATAACTAAGAACATTTAGGAATATTACATTAATGCAATATGAATCTCATAATTATAATCTCATTATAATTTTATTTGCAGTGTATAATTATTTCATGGACTTTATCATATACATTTAAACATGTAAACGATAAAGAATGCCTTTTAAATAATTTGTCACTAAACTACAACCAAAACGATTGACTGTATGGCATAAACCAACACATACATGTGATACGTTTAATTGGTGAAGACAACAATAACCTTTTTAAGATTTTGTATAATTTATACACCAGAAATACGAAGCTTTGGGATATGTTTAGACACATTTTTATTAAGGATAGAAGTAACTTGTCCTTGGTTCGTAGCCACACCCTTGTTTCGCTTCATCTTTTCTAATCCTTCTTTCAACAATACAAATGCTTGATTACTAATCAGACCGCCATTATTGATCGATCTAATTATACATAGGAAGGAATTGATCTTGTAAGAGTATTGCATAAAACATTATACAAATAGATGAGCTGAACGCATGGTCATATCCAACTTCGGTGATATAGTTGTTACGAACCCATCCTCCATAGAATACCTACGACGTATATATATGCACATTAAGCATTGTAGGTGTGTTCAATTTCAGGGGCATTTGGGGATTCCTTCCCTATCCTTCCAAGTGGTGTAGCATGGACATTCCCAATTGTTGGCAAACGTGGCTGACGGAACACACATGCATGTTATGCAGCATTGTGTGCACCGGAATATGCATGGCCCCTTCCCCTTCTCATTTGGACATCGAAACTTGCATAGTGTTGCACAATCTGCAGTGCCCCAAATTATTCTTTTCAGCATACAAATTCACTCAATAATAATAATAAAACAAGCATTAGAAATTAGGAATCAAGATATATACATTACCTCCTACCTCGAGCAATTTCACTCTTGGGCCCTGTCAAACATTTATTTGTTAGTAGAAGCCTTTGAGCTCGTTTACGGCTAATCTATAGGATTTACATCATTACTTACCCTATTATAATTACTTCTGCCATCAAGACTATCCTGCAATAAGACGTGCAATTTTTACACAAATGAGAAAAAATGCAAGTGATATGAATAGTTTCACTCGATGCAGGATTCATAATAAGTTAAGAGAAACAGAGTGTACTCACAATGCTATTGGAGGCTCCTATAACAAATGCCATGAGAAGAAGGAGAAGTAACGCAGAGGAGAGGTATGAGACTGAGTTAGCCATCACTTGATTCAATTTAATGATGAGAAACCCCTCAACCCAGTGTCAAACATATATATAGAATATAATATAACATGATAGTTTAATTAGGACGTGATTGTGTAGAGACTTGAGAGCTTGAAACTCTCTTCTGTGCCAAAATTTGGAATCCCAAAACATAATCAGAAAAGACTGTTGCCTGCCCATGTATGATTCTCCTCTATACAAATGCAGAGATTGTTTATAAATTATAAAATAAACAGAGTTCGATTTTATAAGAGTTGCTCGTTTCCAGTAAAGATGTAAATTTGGACATCCAACAACCTCAGTGATTCAGTTTAGTGTTGTGGAGATTTCATAAATTTGAATTTCATTGAAGGCAGAAAATTAAGGTAAGGGTTTGGTTTGGATGGGCCCGTACTATTCGGTTTTGTCTCCTTTGGTCACGTCGGGTTCTAGATTTAGCTCCTCCCTCGTGGGGAGTCGAACCTGTGACTTCAGGGTTTTGTTGGGTGCA